>CM045554.1:9954275-10272124 GCA_024721245.1 Mitragyna speciosa | reverse complement strand
GACAAGTTTGGTAGGTTGGAAATCCCGAGGAAATGAATAAATAGATGGTCACCAATCTTGAGGAATAGACAAGTGCAGTTACAAAACCATGGAAATGAATTGAAAAATGGAGCATCATTATCAACCTTTGCACCTCCATGATATTTTTAATGTTGAAACCTAAGAAAAAATTTATTGAGCAATTTTATCATCCTAGTGACCAATAGAGAGTGACAAGTCATTTTTTGAAAGATATTTCAAGAAAGCTTGAAAGATATTTTCAAAATTTTCAATTTGTGGAGAAGCGCAGAAATTGTTTCATGTAATAGCCTTTATAGTTGTAATTTGGGCATGACATTCTTTGTGTTATATGTTTACTAAGTGAAAAAAATTAATTTGACAATAATAAACCATACATTTTGACTGAAAATTCATTTATAGCCATTTTTCGCTAAAAAAAGCTCATATCCATACAAAATCTAGCAAGTAAGATACGATAATTGAAGCACACAACTTATCCTTAAAGCAAGATGTGCTTATTATTATATGCTTGTCAGCTTGTGTCCCTATATATTCAATTTGCGTATGTAATTACTAATAAAACAGAAACCAAGAACATTTTCATTAAAATGTAAGAATTCATCGTTTAAGAGTTATACTAAACAAACTGAGACTTTCATAGAAGTTTGAAGTTAGAACACGCTGAAGTACCGGGCGTTATTTCATTGAGTGATCAAGTTCACAATGGCCTAGTTACCACATTACACGTAATTTATCATTAAGTTTATAAATGAACACTTACTGCCATCTTTTGTATTTAGACATTTTTTTATTTTGTTTTTCTTTTTCAAAACACTAAGATTATGTATGGATGATGTTTTTTGAAAGGACTTTTAAGAACAAAATTGATGTAATATTTTTTAGTAAACGTGTTTGCGAGGTAAAAAAGTAGTTGGAGCATATGTATCAAAAACAACTTTTTTGAAAAATATATATCCAATCAAAGCTTAAATTTTGGGTCTTTTCTTAGCCAGTACTCCGATGGCACCTGTCAGACAAATGTAAATAACTATGGTAGTGCAAGGAAAAAAGTGCTTCTTTGGAACCATAAATATATCTCTATTGGATTTTTAGTCTAGATGAGGATGGATTTTGTTAATGCGCATTATTGTGCATATACATTTGGATTATATCTGTTATTTTGTTGAATCCATCAGTTAGGATCGCATCTATCATTTCCCGTATATCTATACGTTAGGGATCGTATCTATAACTTTCCTTGATTTTCAGCATGTAAATCCAAAACTATAGGTCTTCGCATTATCATAAATGTATTAAATACGTGTAACTTTTGTCATCTTTGAAGTTTTTTAACTTGATATCAGAACTATCGATCCCATTATGTTTCCTTAATTAATTGGTTTTCAGCTGTTTTAATTACTTAGGGTCCATTTGGTTCATGGACAGGATGAAATAGAATGACTTATTCTGGAACTATAAATCTGAGGATGAGTCATACTCAAATCAATAATCTCAATTATCTAATATTTGATTGATACTAGCGGGATATCTTCAGTAACAATGTCATTGTGTGTTGGGGATTGAATTTCGATTTTGCATATATAAAACTTACAATGTTATTTTTATTTGGAAATAGTGGTGGTGCACAGCGATAGATGGTCATGGTGTTCATGATGATAGATGGTGGTTATTATATGATAGTGATAATAGTTGTGCTCGATGATAGCAATGTATAGTATTTAGATGGTGGTGGTGCACTGTAGTAGATGGTTATATTACACTATGATGGTGATGGAGTGGTGCTATTGTATGGTTATGGTAGTATGGTGCTAGTAGTGGTATTGCTTGGCATTAATGATGGCTCTTAGTGGTGATAGTGGTGTATGGTGGTTGTAGTTGATAATGGTGGTAGTGATGGTAGTACAATTTTGTAATGGTGGTAACAGTGGTGGTGAGCGATGGTGGTCGAATTGGCAGCACACCCTATGATGGTGCACATGGTGGTGATAGGGGTAAATCAGTAAACAATTTTATTATTTTATCTAAGAAGCATCCTAGAATAACTAATACCATCTCCATGTATAAGGGAGTAATCCAATTAAATAGGATGAATAATCTCATGTTTAAAATATAATTAAATATTTGATGACATAATCTAATCCCATGAACAAAAAAAAAACACCCTTAATGGGTTTTCAATCTCTTCATTTTCTAAATAAATTTTTAATCATTTGAATTCTTTAATGGGTTTTTTATCTCTTTCATGGGTGATTTTTTTTTATCCCATAATGGGTTTTTCAACTCTTTTATAGGTGTTAATTTTCACAATATCCTTTTTCAATTTACTTTCAATCCTCAGTATTTGTTTATTTATTCATCAACCTCTCATCGTGTTGTCTTTTGTGAGTTTTCTTGATCCTTTAACAAGTTTTCTCTCTGATGTTGTTTGATCAACTAACGGTGTTTTATCTTCGAGAGTATATATTGCTTTTGCAAAGTTTTATTAGGTATTTATTTAGTTCTCAATATTTTTATCCAACCGGGTATATCAATAGTTTAAATTTCTTTTAATTTAGTGGTTCCATTCCCTCCACGGTGTTTTATCCATAAAGTTGACGTCCTCATGGCATATTTCCTTTTGCATCGTTTAATCTATTTCATGGTATTTTCTTTAGTTGTTTCAAGGTATCATTTACAATATTAGGTAAATTTTTCACAATTCATCATATCTATCAGCTAGAGAATGTCATTTTGTGAATCAATATTTCGTTCGTGGTATTTCACACTTCTGTTTTATTTGTCGACCAAAGCCAGTGATATCTTCGTTGTAAAGGCACTTGTATATTTTCATCAAGGCACTATTTCGTGATTGCAACTTAATAAAGATGGTTTCTGCATAATTACCTTGAGTTTGAGGGAAAGTTTTAATGCACATTATTGCATGTATACATTTGGAAATGTATTTTACCACTTATGAATTGTGTCTTTACTTTACTTGATTTTTGAGCCTATAAAAATAGGCATTTACATCATTGTAAAAGTATCAAATACATACAATGTTTGCCATGTACGGCGTTTTCTAACAGTAATACACTTAATTGATTGCTTTTTCTTTCCGTTCCTTTTCCCCTTTCGGTAGCCTATCGCTCTCGTTTCAAAATTGGTACAAACCGAAACCACAATTCTAAAACAGCCTTTTTTTTTTTTTTTTTTTTTTTGAGAGGGAAAAGTAGAAATAAGAATGGTTATTCTTGGAAAATTTGAAGAAGGAAAAAGAGGAGTGTTCTTAGGTTTCTTTCTTTGGATGCTAGATTCGTATATAAATGATGTACGTACATGACATTACACAAAAAAACAATGGGTAAGACGGTGATGCACTCATGTATTCTCTTCTTTTGCTTTTATAATCACATGCAGTCTCGTCTTAACTCACAAAGCACAAACCACATATATATTAATCATTATGCTCCTCAGAGAGACCTGTTTTTGTTTATCTGACCAACGCTTTTGGGTGCTCTAGTTTTTTTGTTCTATTGAATTGATTTAAAGAAATGCTCCTACTTGTTGACCACAGCTAGCCGCCCCTCTTTAGCCCCATTTTAATCTTTTTGGCTATTAGAAAAGACGACTAATTTTTTATGTTACATAGGAAGCACTTTGATTTAATGTTTTCTGCAAAGTGCCAGTTAAATTTAAGATTACAAATAAGTTCTTGAAATGGTTTAACAAAAGAAAAGAACCCTTGACGTTTTGGTAAAACGAATAGCGCCAAAAGGTCTTAGCACAACAGTTTCAAATTTGTGTAACGTTGGCATTTTACTTGCAGTCTGACCATCACATTGAAGGAGAAAAAGAATTCCTCGTAAAGATGAGAAGTACCTTAAACAACCCACCAACCTAAAATTTTGTATTGAAACAGGAAAAAGAATGACAGTGGCACATTTCAAATGAGAACAAAAATAAATAAATAAATTGTAACGCTTCCAGTATTGTGTATTGTAACGTTTTCAGTATAGTGTAACCTTTTTTCTTTCTTCTATTATTACTAGAAATGGGGCACATGCTTCGCACGTTTAATAATTGTTTAATAAATGATATAATAAAAGGCAAAAAAAAGATAGTAGTTTTAGTTTTTTTGTTATTTTTTAAAGTCATGTCTAAAAAGTATGTGAGATTCAAATTAGTTATGCCATTAAAAACCAAATAAAGAATAACCACTATTATTAAAAACCTACATTTCAAGTATCACAATATTTCTAACTTTATTTTATTAGTTTCACATTTATCTTTTCTTAACTTCATACATTATGTTCTTTTCTAAAAGAATTTGAATCGAATAGAAGAATATCTCTTGTTGCATTTGGCATAATGTTAGTTCTTTAAAATATCGTTGTGAACGAAATTGTGAAATTTTTTAAAAAAATTTAAATTCTTATCATATAAAAGGTAACCTATTATTGTATAAAAATATGTAATTATGCTTGAAATCCCTAAACTTTTGATAACCTGACTAATAAATTTGCATATCTCTATTATATCTATAAAATATCAAATTAGACTTTAATATAATTGTACCACAATTAATATTTCTGAATGACATATTTTTAAATTTTTTTTGATACTTTTACTAATTTTAAATTTGTCTATTATGATTTCTATTTTTAACGAATCTAAGATGTATATGAGAATGATGATAACTTTGTTATATGAGTATCTCAAATAGGTACAATTTACAAAGACACTTATAAGTCTAGTGATTCTAAGTTTCAAATAATGAATTATTTCAAAGGTAGCACTACTTGTTGCATACAAACATAATGCTACTATTGTGCAAAATTAAGTTATATCATTTGTTTTGATTGATTATGCAATAAAAGTGTACAATTATTTTTTGAATATGTCATTTGCAATCTTGTGATGACTTATCTTATTTAGTTAGGTATTTTTTTTACTATTTTAATTATATTTTTTTCATAATTTTTTTTTTACGCATAATTGTTAATATTCTTCTTCTTCCTCTATACTTTACCCATAAAAAAATTGTAAACCTAAACATTCTAAAATATATATTATGTTTTCTTTTCTTTACCCAAAATAAACATAATTATATAATAAAACTCTCTAATGCATACCATGCACTTGAAAATTAATATGATTTTTTTTTGTACTTTTTATGTATATTAAAAAACTAATAATCAAATTCTTTCTTTCATATATTTCTTTTAATGATAGAGCTTAGACCTGTATTGTCATGAATAATAAAATTTTAGTAGTATGATATCTCTAAATGATACACTTCCAATATATTTATAATTAAGTCCTTTTAAGTACATGAATTCCTTAAATTTGTCTTATTTTAATGATCTTAAGCAATTGATAGATAGATTTTATGGAATTCTAATTTAATGAATTAATATTATTGAATATTTGGCCATTTCATGGACATTGACCCAACTGATCACTCAGTAGTATCAATTAATATTAGTCATGAAACTCAAAAAATTATGTAATAAATATATAATTTTCAATGTCAATTAAAATATCATATATTATGAGAATGATGAGTTTTGAAATTTGTTAATAACTATAGCCTCAAAAGAATTGCAAAATCTTATATTTTATATCTAGTGTAAAAATTAATGTATTTGTAGGTATTGAACTCCTCGCCTCCATTTTCCGTCAGTTTGGTATTTCCTTTTTTCTCTCCCTACTATAAGAGTCCAAGAAATAGATATGGCTTGATTTTATGTTATATGAAAATTTAAAACTACAACAAAAATTTGTTTATAATGCTTAAACTCATATTTATGGCACTCTTATATTTAGAAACTTCTTTTAATTAAATTCACTTTTTGAATAAGTAATGCCTGAGAGCTCCCTAACGCATTCATTAGCTAAACCTATATATTTTTCTTTGGTCAAATAGTTTTATAGTTTGTTAATTACTTTGTATATTATCAAAATATAACTATTTTAATATGAATAAGAGTTTGAACACTAATTAAATTTCACATTAAAAAATAATAAATATTTGTCCAACTATCTCGATTGAGTTGTTAAGAACGTTGGTTTGATTCAAAATGGTACATTCAAAATCTCAGGCTATATTAAAGGAAAAAATTATATATTTTTACATAAAGAAGTTTTAATGATTAAAGATGTCATCCAACCTTATTATGCATGGTGGCCTTTTCGCAAGAATGAGGTTTACATTTTTAAAATTTCAATTCTTGTTAACTATTTATCATGGAAGTAGATTCTTAGAATTTAGTTCTAAGTCTTTGAAACCTTGGCTTTGTTAATTTTTCATAATATTTTTAGGTTTTAAAATAATTTTCTGGGGCACTTTGTGTTTAGGTTTCTAAGGCTATTTTTTATGTTAATGCAATAATGTGATTACAAAATAGAGAAATAAGGAAATTCCTCAAATAGTAAATATTGTAATCAAATAATTCACCTAAAATCTAAATCTAACCACTCTAGTCACGTCTTCTATATTCAATTTAGGTTTTGTCCAGGATTTTTCAATCAAGATTATTTTAAAAAAATTTCTTGCCTCTTGGTCTATGGTATATGTTAGCTTCACTATTTTTATAAGGTAGTTTAATAATAGTTAATTTTCGTATTGAATTTAATATGTGAAGTTATTTTTTAATTTCTATAGAGAAATCATAGTAAAAAAGGTAACAAAGTAACAGTATCAAATGAATTTAAAGTCTAATAGTGTAAATTATTTTTTATATTTTTAGTTTAAGTTAGGGTTTAGAAAAATGAAACATAAGAACTGGCCCAATTCAAACATAATTTATCTTAATGATTATGAAATGGGGCACGTGCCCCTTATTTATGAAAATGCACTACAAAAAATTATTTCTTTCGTGACAAATTTTTTGTGATAGTCGACCAATTCGTCAGGAAAAGTCAAGTTTTTTATGACGATCTGTCACGCAAACACCCTTCAAGAAGAGTTGATGTTTTCCCCGCACCCATTCGTCAAGAAAAGTTTTTATGCTCCCTCCAATTTTTCCCCCCAATTTTTTCCCAACTTTTGGACCACACAAAATCACTTTTCCTTCTCTATCTCTCCCGTCTGCTATCTACTTCCTTCCTACCCACTCTCCCCAACATCTAGGCATCATCCTTGACCGTTCTTTCCATCTCAACTTTTCTTCCTCCATCTCTAAGCCCTTCCTAGAAGAATGCAAGAGACTTGGTAGCAATTGGCAAAACTTGGCAGAAACGGGAAGCCCTAAGGTACTCTCTCTCTCTCTCTGACATTCTTCCTATCTCCCTTAATCGAAGATGCTAATTTTGACATCTCTTCTACCTATTTGCTGTAAAAAAAGGTCAATCTTTCTTTTCTTGCTCAATTTTTAGTTTTTCCTAAAATTGGTTGACCCAATTTTCATCTCCCAACATTCAATTTTTGGGTAAATTCTTGCATTATTCATCATTTGTCTAGTTTCCCTAAATTTTTTTTGATATGGGTTGTGGGTTTGGAGCAAAGTTGCTGTGATATTGGTAGATTAATTAGTTAATGGCTGCTCACATATTGGGAATTCAAACCAGATTTTTTTCCCTCTTCAAAGCAAAAATAAGATGGGTGATATTATTTCATAAAAATGCCTGCCGAAAATGTTTTAGGGACATGGACTTAAGTAGCTTGGGGAGAAGTAAAGTGACAACTTTCTTACCAAGAACACACTTCGGTGTTGAATAATCTGCTGAAAATTTCTTTTTTTTTCCTTCCATATTTTTGGGGAATCTTATGATAGTGCTATTGTTTTCAAATATTTTATTTTTCCGGCTATAGTGACTACAAGATGCAAACTTTTACAGACTTTATGTTCAGTATATAGTATATGATGTATAGAAAAGTTCAAACCAGACATATATTTTTGTATACTTTGGCAAGATAGACATATCAAGCATAATCCACTCCTTTGCATGCATAGTTTGGTTGGCTTATATCAGTGAAAAATACACATCAAAGGTGATGAATCAAGGTCAAGTCTTTTTTGGCGTAATTTTGCAAAATTTAACTATTGTGTTAATTATTTAACATATTTCCGGACACCCCTGTGTTGATAATAGAGTTTGACTCTGAAGCAACATAATCATCGGTTAGACATTTCTCTGGCAAACGAGTATAAGATCATTGAGAGTATGCTATATGCCTGTAGAATTCCATGTGAAACATAATAAAATGGTGGTAGGAGTTATTTTTGTTTTGCATGTGAAATCTTAAAACATAAATATTAGCTTACTTTCACTTGTAATATAGTATTGCCTCTAGTAGGCTTGAGAGTCTAAGTCTTTGTCAGTATACAACTTGAGAGTCTAGTCGGCTTGACTTTGTAGAATATGTAGTTGTGATTTTTTCTTTGTTTCAAAAGCTTTTTCTACTCAAGAAATATTGGAACTTCAACTTGAATGATTATTTGTTTGAAATTAATGTTGATAACATGTTTGATGAGAGAAAAGTTTAATTCACTGATTTGTTTTATGTCATATTACATATCACTTCTTACATATTGCTTCTTTCATTGGAAGAAGGGAACACCATTTACTGATGATCAGGGTATCTACAAAAGGTTGACTTGGTGGGAGCAAATAGATAATGGCAAGAACTCACTCCCAGTAGAAAGTGCCAAACTGTTGTTCCTGTTTTATTTTAAGTATTTCTTGTCTGCCATCTTTTCAAGATCATGTTGTCTTGTATTGTTTAGCAGGATCTATGATACCCAAAGCAAACCATTGTGATACAACTGAAAATAATGCAGACTAAAAATAGAACGAGCTTCTTTTGGAAGTATTATTTGGATAATATCAAAGCTATGGTTTTTCCTCAAGAGTTGAAGATATTTTATGCTTAGCTTAATGAGTGGTATATGTCACAAGCCTGGAGCACATAAATTCTAGATTCCATTAGTAAGTTGTGCTGTTTAGTTTTTAACAACTGATGTGTACAAATTCTCTGTTGTGCATTTCATGCACTCAAAGGTGTTAAAGAAGATTAAAGATTGCTGCTTTATTCTTGCCTAAGCTTTCTTTCTTTTTGTTAGAGTATTTTGTGGCTAATTTATTTAGTTCTTCTAAGCAACATGTACTAGCTTCTACTTTGATGCATTAAACATTTCAATAAGAAAGGTTTTGCTTTCGCTTATTTGATAAATGCAAATGTCCAAAGTCTCTAGATGGATGTCTAGTATTTAGGGCCCCTCACTTTAGTACTAGGTTGCTACTACATTTGTTCCAGTTTTTATGATTGGCATTCCCTTCCCCAATTCGTTTCAGTTTATTGAATTTTTCATGCTTGTATGCAACAGCTTGAGACTTCTTTAAATACTTGTATAAGGCCATAATTACTCCCAATCCTTTTCACAGTTTCCGTGAAAATTTAAATGTGAAGTTAAATAATATAACTCTTCAGTTCACTCTTATTGCATGATAAGCAATTTTCTTGCAAATCTGTGTGTTAGTTTACATCCTTATTTATGTAAATCAGGTCATGGGTTGTGAAGTTTAATGCTTTGTTATGTACCATAAAAGAGCATATATAATCAAATGAGAGGAGAATGGTACAATCCAGCATATGTTTCTAGTCTTATTGCATAGTTTACAATGTAATGCAATCAGTGAAACATGTTTCCAGTCTTATTGCGTAGCATACCATTTAGTGTAATCAGTGAATAATCTAAGTATCTTGGAATTGATAACTGAGTCGTATATGCTGCAAAATCTGCAATATATATGTTGTAGAAATTGTAGCAAAAACTGTATCATACTTGCTGCAGAAACTGCAATAAATATGCTGCAGAAATTGCAGCAAAAATTACAGCATATATGCTGCAAAAATTGCAACAGAAACAACAGCATCTTGTTGTAGAAATTGCATAAAAAACTGGAGCATATTTGCTGCAAAAATTGCAGCATACTTGCACTTGATGCAAAAACTGCAGCATCTTGCTGCAGAAACTATAGCATATTGCTGTAGAAATTGCAGCATATTTGGTGCAGAAATTGTTGCAGAAACTGCAATATATTTGCTGCAGAAATTGCAGCATATTTGCTCCAAAAACTGCAGCACATTTGTTGCAGAAATTGCTGCATAAACTGCAGGATATTGCTGCAGAAATATGCAGAAATTGTAGCATAAACTGCAGTATATTGCTGCAAAACTGCAGTATATTGCTGCAGAAACTGCAGTATATTACTGTAGAAACTGCAGCATATTTTCTGCAAAAACTGCTGCAAAAATCGCAGCATACTTGCTGCAAAAATTGCAGCATAAATTATAACACACTTGCTGCAGAAATTTTAGCATATTGCTGCAGAAACTGCAGCATATTTACACCTGATTTTGAGCTAATTGTGTTCAAATTTGAGGGACAAGCTAAATTTTGGATTGAAATAGATATTCCCTATCCCTTTATCTAATGAGCTAATGTATATCATAAAAACATACATGTTGTTGTGCTAAATATAAGATGCTGTGATTGATTAGTTGTTTTTTGTCTGCAGCTCTAAAGTGATTGTTTTCCAAGTTATTAGCCAATATATGGTTGACAACTCTTACTCAAGTGTTGAAGAAAGATTTCAACTTGGAAAGGATTCTCAAGGATCTCAAGAAAGAGTTTGTTGCAAACGGTAATGTGGTGCAAGACAAAGAGCTTTTGGCTCATGCTGAAGAATTCTATTTTGTATCATCCATCTCTAGTATTTTGTATTGTTGACCATGGAATTAAAGTTCATCTTTTGTTTTTTTGCATGTGTTATGTATATGGTAGTTATTATCTAGAGAGAAATACCAATGTTTATATTGGTTTAGAATTGTGGAATTTGATGATATATAAATATTTGACTTGGTTATATTATGAGATTTAGTGTGTTATAGTTCTCTATTTACGATAAGTTGTATCATTTTGTTTGACATTTTACTTGTGTACTTTTATATTTTGTTTGGATTGAGTGTTTGAATAGTTTATATGGTAACTTTATTGTCAGGCAAGGCTAAAAGTAGCTACAGTTAAATGAAAAATTAATTTGTTACAATGATATGGCCATCATAATGAAAAGATACTTATATTGCCATTACACTTTTAAACAAGTTTACAATGTATGACTTTTCTTGATGGTTAAAACTTTAGTGACACAATCCAGGGTCTTTCTTGACAATTTTGTCAAGAACACGACATCTTTTCCCGACAATGAATAGGTCACTATTACTTTTCTAATGGTGCGTCATGAAAAATTCACTTTTGCTGACAACAGCTCCAATAGTTTGTCGGAAATATGAGGACTTTTCCTGACGGTGCATCACGAAAATTTTTTTCTTGACGATAGTTTGTCAGAAATATGACAACTTTTCCTGACGACTAGTTCGTCACGATTACTTTTCCTGACGATGCGTCACCTAAAAAAAAGCACTTCTGCTGACGACACTTCCATAAGTTGTCAGGAAAGCCTTTTGCCGACGGTGTATAGGTGACCAATTTTTCCTGACAAGTAGGCCGTCACAAAAACTTTTCCTGACAGAATTCTTGACTTTCTGTGACGAATTTTGTAGTCACTAAAAGTCTTTTTTTTTTGTAGTGATGGAGGCGAGGAGTTCTATCAGGATTTTAGTTTAAGTATTAGAAAGAAAAAAAAAAAGGAAACTTCTAATTTCCCATGATGTTCGGATTCCACCCTTCGATAGTACATATATATAACTGCAGGCAACAAAGTTAGAAGCCTTGATCAAATCCGAGAAGCACCAGAAGCTGATAGAAAGCAAATAAAATATCAAGAAACAAGAATCAAAACACAACCAAAATCCAGCAACATATCAAGAAACCATCCAAGAACCAGAGCATCATAGGATCAAAGATGGCTTGTTTACCGTTTGGAGTTCGTTTCTGTCCTACTGAAGAAGAGTTGATTACGTACTATCTCAGGAACAACGTAATGGAGCAGCCATTGCTGCGGGATGAATTTATCATTGAAAGATGTATTTATGGTGAGACAGCCACGCCATGGATATTGTTCAATGACAGTGATCCATGGCAGACACCGGTGGATCCTTTGGGTAAGGTTCTTGCTAATCAAAAGGTGATTTATGTGTACACTGTTGGTTTTGTATTAAAGTCAATTAATTCTAAGATTATAAATATTTATTGCCAAGTGATTAGGAACCTAAAGGGTCACACACAATAGAACTAATTCTTGGATTAAATTGATTTAAATAATTATGTGATAATTATGGGATTAATTTGTGAGATAATTAATCCTAAGGGCTTGTTAATAAATAGAGCAATTTTAGTAGTGGAATAGTTTCTTTTTGAAGGAAATTAAAACCTACTAAATATCTTATTTGGTAAGATAATCTTATCATATTAGTCAAAGGAAACTTACCGAATTCTTGTAGGACAAGATGTCTTATTTGTTACTCTATAAATGAGTCCCTACACATCTAGACTTGACATACAAGAAAACGTTCTTAAAAGTTAAAGAGAGAAAAATAGCTAAAATAGTTTTTCCATATTCTCTACGTTAGTGGTGTGTCGAAGGGATCTAGCATATTGCCTTAGTGTTGCTCAATCCTATCGAAGATCTCAAGAAGGCGTTCATGTGGATACCTTAGAGGTCGGACACGTGTGCAGTTGTGGTTGACATTGCTTCATTGTTAAATTTCCTCACCAATTTGATTGCTAATTACGCCACCAAGAGGTACATCTTATTACTATACAGATAATCAATGATCTTGGTTGAAAATCAAGTTTTAAATTCCGCTGCGTCAATTAGATATTAGCATGTTGATTTTCTAACAGTGGTATCAGAGTATCGTGTTTGATTATCTGTAAATTATATGTTGTCATGAATAATTTATTTTGTGTGTATATGTAATTTAATTGAATTATTGCAGAAGTTATATTTTGAAAAATTGTTTCAAAATATTTATGCGAAAATTTGGTTGGAAATTTTGTTTATTTGAAAATCGAATCTGGACAAATTTTTCAAGAAATTTTCATTCTTTGGAATTGCAAGAAAATTTGATTCTGGAATTTTGTATTTTCAAAAAAAAAAAATTTGGCTAGACAGCTGGAGGTAGAACAAGAGATTCCGACGGTGGACTACAGTTCTCGGAGATACCATGCAATGGCCAGAAGTTTCTAGTTGTCAAACGGTCTAGGGTTGTAATAGCCACCAGTAGATCTGGATGGAATTCCAGATTGAGTGAAAGGCCGGACAAATTCACTTTGGCCGAAGTTAACAAATCTGGCGAAACTGAATCTTGCGACTAGGATTCCTCGCGCGATCAAGGGTCAGACTGGCCAAAGGTTAGCCGGATTCGAAAGACCATCACACGGGGAAGAGTTCACTGGCCAGATCTGGCTAGAGAAGGGCTAGACGAGCTTCGGCCAAATTCGTCGCCAGAGAAGAAAAGAAAACGCTGGAGAAGAAGACGACTGAGATAGCGTCGTTTTTAGCTGGGAAGCCCTAGCCTAAACAACGTCGTTTTGGTTCAGTCAAAAGAAAAAAAAAAAAAAAAAAGAAAACCGACAGCTTAAACGCGCAATTTGACCAGACAGTTTGATAGTGCGGTTTTGCAAAGGCGCGGTATGACCACGCCTGGAAACAAAAAAAAATCGTCAAAAGTGCGTTTTGACCGGCCAGAAAAGGGGCGATTTTCCCTTTTTGCAATTTAACCCCAGTTTTCTTTCTTTCTTTGTTTACTGGCCTAAATAATTTTTGTTGAATTATTTTTCACCCAAAAACTTCTCAAATTATTCAATTAAATAGATTCTAATGTGATTAGAATTAATATACGTATAGATTCATGACTCAAATTTTATGTATTCTTTTAATGTGATTATTTAGGTAATATATCATATGTGATTTATATTTGAATAAAATAATGTGATTTATTTAATTACATATTGTATGCTTTAATCGATCAAATATATATTCTTCATATGTGATATAAGTGCATGATGAGACCATAAATTAATCCCTCAATAAAAATCATAACTATTATTATAGTTTAAACAATTCTTGTTAGAATAATTTGTTGAGTTAACACAAGGTTATTCTACCTTGAATATGTTTACTGTGAGATGTGATCTCTAAATAATAGTTTTGATTTAATTAAAATATTAAATCATGAATAGTTGCCTTCTATTATTATAGTTTAAACAATTTTTGTTAGAACAATTTGTTGAGCTAACTCAAGGTTGTTCTACTAAAAATATGTTTATACTATGAGATGTGATCTCTGAATAATAGGTTTGATTTAACAAAAATCCGTGACTTGTTGTGCTAACTGAAGATCATGTATTTTTTAGGCAAAGAGTTAGGAGACGTATGTGATATATGTATCAATAGTTGATATCTAACTATCTAGGAATTACAAAGGTTGTAATTGGTAATCATTATCTACCTGTTGAAATAATTTTTGATTTGTTGAGCTAACTCAAGATTAAAAATAATTAAAATGGGATCCTAGCCCACTAAAATTTTGTGAAAATTCTAGAATCAATAATGAGGGATATTGATTTACATAAAAATAGTGGGAGCAAAACCAAAATTTTATGCCATTATATGATTTTAATTTTGGTTTTGTTTATTGCATAAATGTGAAATCTTATTCTATCTTTATTTCTTTCTCTTGTAGAAAATGAGTAACAATATGAATTTGCGTAATATTTTGTTTGACAACAAGCTCACTGGCCTGAATTTCATTTAGTGGATCCAAAACCTAAGAATTGTTCTTAGAAATGAGAAGTTGCTTTATGTCCTTGATAACCCTATTCCTATGGAGCCTGCTGATGATGCTGATAAGGCAATCAAATATGCATTTTCAAAACATAAGGATGATTCTGAAAATGTATGCTATCTGATGTTGGCATCCATGACTCCTGAGCTGCAAAAACAGCATGAGGATATGAATGCTTTCACTATGCATCATCGTCCGAAAGCATTGTATGACAAAAGAGCTAGAAATGAGAGGTATGATATCCCTCAAGAGCTTTTTCACTGCAAATTGGCAGAAGAATCTTCACTCTCTGCTCATGTACTGAAGATGATATGTCTCATTGAAAAATTGGAGAAATTGGGTTTTATGCTGCATTATCAATTAAGTGTTGACTTGATATTGCAATCCTTACCTTCAAGTTTTTCAAACTTTGTGATGAATTTTAACATGAACAAAGTTGAGACCTCTACTTTGCTTGATTTGCTAAACATGCTTAAAACAGCAGAGGACTCGATTAAAAAGGAAAAAGGAAATGTGTTGTTGGTTCAATCTGCGTAGAAAAGGAAGCTTAAGCCTGGTCTTAAGAAGACAAAAAAATAAGGCTACTAAACCAACACCCAAAAAGGACAAAAAGCCAAAGGGCGCTTGCTTTCACTGTGGTCAAGATGGACATTTGAAGAGAAATTGTAAGGCTTATCTAGAAACCGTAAAGTGGAAGAAACTTAATGAATCTTCTACTTCAGGTATATTTATGATTGAAATATATCTTTCTACTTCTAAATTGGATTCCTGGGTATTAGATATCGGATCTGGATCTCATATTTGTATAAATATGCAGGGTCTAAAGATAAGTAGAAGGTTGGCTGAAGGAGAAGTGGACCTACGTGTTGGTAATGGAGCAAAGGTTGCTGCTTTAGTCGTAGGAACATATAGTCTCGCTTTGCCTAGTGGATTAGTTCTAGATTCAAGAAATTGTTATTTCGTTCCAATTTTTACTAAAAATATTATTTCTATTTCATGTTTAGACATGGATGGTTTTACTATAGTTCAAAAGAATAAATGTTTTTTTTTATCGTGATAATATTTTTTATGGTGCTAGTTATGTAAATAATGGTTTATATATACTTGATCTAGATAACCCTATTTTCAACATAAACACAAAGAAGCCAAAAATAGAAATCTTAGAAATTCTTACCTCTGGCATTGTAGACTTGGACGCATTAATGAGAAATGCATAAATAAATTACACTAAAATGGTTATTTAGGATCATTTGATTATGAATCATTCGACACATGCGAATCTTGTTTATTAGAAAAAATGACCAAATCACCTTTTACTAGAAAAGGTGAAAGATCTACTGAATTACTAGGTTTCACACATATTGATGTACGTAGGTCTATGTCAATTCAAGCTAGGGGAGGTTTTTCATATTTCCTTACCTTCACTGATGATCATTTAAGATATGGTCATGTATACTTATTGAAGTATAAATTTGAAGTTTTTGAAAAGTTCAAAGAATATGAGAGTGAAGTTGAAAAATAACTTGGCAAAAGTATTAAAATACTTTGATTTGATCAAGGTGGAGAATGCTTAAACCAAGAATTTCAAGATTATCTTAAACAAAATGGTATTCTTTCTCAATGGACTCCTCCATATGCTCCACAATTAAATGGTTAGTCTAAGAGGAGAAATCAAACTCTATTAGATATGGTTCGATCCATGATGAGTCGTGCAATTCTGTCCAAATCGTTTTGCAGTTATGCTCTAAATACTGCCTCTTATTTTTTAAATCATGTTCCATCAAAAGTTATCGATTTTATGCCATATGAGATATGGTATAGAAAGAAACCAAACCTTAAACACATAAAGGTTTGGGGATGTCTTATATTTGTTAAAAGGGTAGAATCTGATAAACTTGAAACAAAATCTGATAAATGCTATTTTGTAAAATATCCAAAAGAGAGTTTTGGATATTACTTTGCAATCCCAACAAATAAAAGATTTTTGTTTTAAGACATGCCATATTTCTAGAAAAAGAGTTTATTCTAGAAGAGGCTAGTGGGGAGTACTATTGAACTTGAGGAAGTGCTAGAACCACAAATAAGCACAAAAAATGAGATAGAACAAGAGCTTATACCTCATAATGATGTGGTTGATTTTGAAGCTCAAAATACACAAATAGAACGTAGGTCAAGTAGGATACATCATCCACCTAAGAGGTATGATGACGTGTACATCATTGATAATGATGAACTTACAACCTACAATAAAGTCTTATATGATAAGGACTCCAAGAAGTGGCTTCAAGCCATGAAATCTGAATGGATTCCATGCATGATAATAAGGTACAGACCTTAGTCGATCTACCTGAAGGGGTAAAACCCATAGGATGCAAGTGGGTCTTCAAAAAGAAGACAGATATGGATGGTAATGTGTCTATTTATAAAGCACGATTGGTTGCTAAAGGTTACACTCAAAAACATGGTATTGACTATAACGAAACCTTTTCACCAGTCGCTATGCTGAACTCCATTAGGATTTTACTTGCAATAACTGCATACTATGATTATGAAATCTGGCAAATGGATGTTAAGACAACATTTCTTAACGGAAATTTGCAAGAAGAGATGTATATGATACAACTTGAGGGTTTTATATCTAACAACCCTAATAAAGTATGTAAGTTATATAAGTTTATATATGGACTTAAGCAAGCTTCTAGAAATTGGAATATTCATTTTGATGAAATAATCAAAAAATTTGGTTTCATAAAAAACGAAGATGAATCTTGTGTATACAAAAAGATTAGTGAGAGTATTCTGATTTTTCTCATATTATATGTGCATGACATATTAATAATAGAAAATGACATATCCACCCTTCAATCTGTTAAGGTGTGGTTGTCCAGTAACTTTTCAATGAAAGATTTAAGAGAAACAACTTATATTTTGGGAATAAAGATCTATCGTGATAGATCTAAGAGATTGCTTGGTTTTTCACAGTCAACATATATTGATAAAATGGTAAAGAGGTTTAGCATGGATCAATCTAAGAAATGTTATATTTCTATGTCTCATGGGATTAATCTATCTAAGGACATGTGTCCAAAAACTGATGTTGAAAAACGTAGTATGCAAAATGTTCCTTATGCTTCTGCTGTAAGATCAATTATGTATGATATGCTGTGCACAAGACCGGATGTCTCCTATACTCTAAGTGTTACGAGCAGATATCAAGTTGATCCTAGAAAAAGTCACTAGAAAGCGGTCAAGAACATCCTTAAGTACTTGAGAAGAACTAAGGATTTATTCTTGATTTATGGAGAAGTTGAGCTTAAAATACGTGGATTCCCTGATGCTAGCTTTCAATCTGACAAAGATGATTGCAAGTCTCAGTCTGGGTACATATTTACTCTGAATGTTGGTGTTGTTAGTTGGAAAAGTTCCAAACAAGATACTACTACTGATTTTACAACAGAAGCTGAATATATTGCTGCTTCAGAAGTTGCTAAGGAAGCTGTTTGGATAAAGAAGTTCATATCTGAACTGGAAGTGGTTTCTTAAATTGTTGATCCAATACCTTTATATTGTGACAACAATAAAACTATTGCACAAGCCAAAAAACCTAGGTCTCATCAACGTTCCAAACACGTTTTAAGGTGCTATCATTTGATTAGAGAAATTATTGATAGGGGAGAAGTAAAGATAGAGAAGATTCCCACTGATGATAATATAGCTAATCCATTGACTAAACCATTGTCTCAAAAGACAAATGATAGTCATGTATATTCATTCGGTTTAAAGTATATGAATGATTGGTTTTAGTCAAAGTGGGAAAGAATGTAATTTCACGAACCAGATATTTTGAGTTTTACTTTTATGCAATAATAGTAATATAGCATTTTTATCATTTTAAATGTGTTTATGTATTTAAATCATGATAAAGTCCTTAGAATAATATTTATTATTTTTAAAACATCCCTAATCATAGTATGAACAATACCAAGGACATTGTTAATGCAGACAGATTAGCATATATGATGATATATGGGTGGTTTGTTAGAGAACAAATACATTGGATTGATCCACTTAGAGGTCTTCATATGGTTAACTATTTGAGTGCTAATGGTATAAAATCTCTACGTGACAGTAGTGTAAGTGATCTTTTGACTTGAAATCATAAGAGTATCTTTAGTGTGGATTGTTGTGTTTTAACTATATTAGTCCATAATCCGTAATTGGTTATGTGTACAATAAAAGTTGGATATAATAAGAAACACGAATTGATAGTTTATGATCAATGTAGGATTCACCACTCCTAATAGTGGGAGAGTATATCCATATTTGTGGCCACACTTGTTGAAATATCAACTCAAAAATATTTGCAAATGAGTCAATAATTTAGAAAAGTTCTAAATTTATTAAAAAAGGAGTTGAATTTCAGGAACAAGAAATAGCAGTAATTAGTACATTAAGAGTTGGCACATTTACTTTACTCTTGTACTAATTTGGGATATAATATGGTGAAAGGATAATAACTCACGGAATTTGGTTCATGGATAGGTGAAGTCAATCACTTGACTTTCTTGACACTTCGGTGGTTATGATGCCTAGTTATAGGCCAATCTTGATCTATAAATATAAATTAATTAATTTTGATTAATGATAAATTAAAGTTATTTAATTTATCCAATATTAGAATCCTTGTGACTAAATTGACTTTAGTCCAAGTGGGAGTTTGTTGGTTTTGTACTAAAGCCAATTAATTTTAAAATTATAATTTATATTTATTGCCAAATAATTGGGAACCTAAAGGGTCACACACAATAAAACTAATTTTTGGGTTAAATTGATTTAAATAATTATGTGATAATTATGGAATTAATTTGTGAAATAATTTATCCTAAGGGCTTGTTAATAAATAGAACAGTTTTAGTAGTGGAATAGTTTCCTTTTGAAGTAAATTAAAACCTACTAAATATCTTATTTGGTAAGATATTCTTATCATATTAGAAAAAGGAAACTTACCGAATTCTTGAAGGACAAGATGTCTTATGTGTTGCTTTATAGATAAGTCCCTAGACACCAAGATTTGACATACAAGAAAACATTCTTAAAAGTTAGAGAGAGAAAAATAGCTAAAATAGTTTTTCCATATTCTCTACGTTTGTGATGTGTCAAGGGGATTTAGCATATTGCCATGGTATTGCTCAATCCTTTCGAGAATCCCAAGAAGGCGTTCGTGTGGATACCTTACAGGCCAGACACATGTGCAACTGTGGTTGACATTGCTTCATCGTTAAATTTCCTCACCAATTTGATTGCTAATTACGCCACCAAGAGGTACGTCTTATTACTATACAGACAATCAATGATCTTGGTTGAAAATCAAGTTTTAAATTCCGCTGCATCAATTAGATATTGGCATATTGATTTTCTAACAAGCTATCCAATGTTGGAAAGACTAGAGACAAGAATAAGAATAGAGTCGTTGGTTGTGGCAAGTGGCATATGAATGCAACAAAGAATATCAGAAAGAATGGAATCGATGAGCAAATTGGCAGCAAGAGGACGTTTACATTCCATTCGGAGGAGGAGAATGTCGGTCAATAGATCATGCGTGAATTTGGTCTTACTGGTGCCAGTTGGGAAGGGCTAAATTCGGATGATAATCTTGTACGTTGTAGGATAAAGAGGGACGACTCAAAAAGTTCCAAGAGAGGAAGACTTGTATCTCGAAAAAATTCAAGGAATGTCGCAACGGAATCTGATGATCATGGAGTTGAAGCAAAGAGAAGATCAAAATCCAATGAAGACCATGAATTTGAAAGCAATAAGAAGTTAAGGATAAGTAATGATTTGGAGCAATAATTGATGTCAAATAGTAGTACTAACAATTGTGCTACAATTATTAGTACTATAGTAAGTTGTCCACCTGAATCATCATCAAACATATATAAGGAGGCAAATATAGCCAGTAGCAGTGGAAGTGTTGATGCTGCCGTTGGAGTTGGATACTCTTCTAACTCTTCCAATGCTGTCCTGTTATCATCACATGAAGACCTCGACCCACAAATTTATGATATTTGTTATCTTGATGAACTGAACGCTTTGCTCAAGGATGTGAATTGTCTGGAACTTTTTCCACAAGATTGTAGTCATGAATACTTTCTGTAAGGTTACTTGAGCTGATGCGTAGTCATTGTAGGATATAGATTTCCTTTTTATGATGGTGTCATTTGTGTAGGGTGTTGATGTTTACTCAAGTTACCAAATTGAATCCTGTTTCAACCAACACCATATTTGGTTCTCCCTAGTTAGTCTAACTGTAAATTTTGTTCTCTTACAATTTATAATATTGAGTAAATATGCATTGTGGTATTTATATTTGGTTGTTGATTGCTGTAATGTTTCAATTTTTTTATCCATCAGGACTTTTTGGCTTGTGTTGTTCCCAAATAGCTATACTGTGCATGGTGTGGAACTTGAATTGAGACTATTTGAATGGCATCCAACCCCACATGATGGAAATGGATACGAATATGATTAGTTAATCAGTTGACCATTGAGCAGATAAAAAGTTTGCATCTCTAAAATAGAATAAACAGTGAGTTGCTATGATAAGAAATTTCACTACGCAGCCGCCATATTTGGTTAAATAATATAGATTTAAGAAATGTGTAATGCCAAGCATAGAATTTTCTTTAATCTTTTTTTGCAGGGCAGCAGTAAAGGAGCAAAGCTACATCATGCTAGCATGTTTGTATCTCATATAGAAGTTAAAGGTTACATGAAGGAAATCTCTAATTCAACTAATTTCTGTAAGTGCTACGAAAGGCACAATCCGTTTCTGGCCTTCTTGAAATCTCTACTTTAAACCTAAAAATATTATGAAAAATTAAGCAAGTCAAGATTTCAAGAAACTTAGAATTAAATTCTAAGAATTTACTCCCACTATAAAGAGTCATAAAGAATTGAAATTTTAAAATTGTCAAACCTTACTATTACAAAAGGGTCGTCATACATAACAAGGTTGCACAACATTTTAATCATTAAATATTATTTATGTTAAAAAAATATTAATTTTTTTTCTTTAATACAGCCTAAGATTTTGAGTGTGGCATTTTAATTTCAAATCAATGTTCTTAACAGCTCGATAGTTGGACAAATATTTATTAAATTTTGATGTGAAAGTTAATTAGTATTTAAACTCTTATTAGTATTAAAATATTTATATTTTGATAATATGCAAGGTAATTAACTGATTGCAAAAGGGTTTGACCAAAGAAAAATATATATTGGTTTAGCTAATGAATGCATTAGGGTGTTGGTTAAGTAAGCTCTCAAGCATTATTTATTCAAAAAGGGAAGTTAATTTTAAAAAAAGTATCTAAATGTAAGGGCATCATAAATATGCGTTGATGCATTATAAACAAAAAAATATTGTAGATTTAAAATTTCACATAATACAAAATTGAGGCATATCTTATTTTCTAGACTCTTTTATTATGGAGAGAAAATAGAAAAACCAAACCGACAGAAAGTGTAACACCCTAGAAAATGCACATATAAGAAGCATTTTTACTATTATTTAGGGTTAAGTGATAATCATAGAATTACTAGTTGGAAGATTTCTTGAGTTAATTAAGTTAATTAGTTAAGATTTTCATTCTAAGCAAGAACACTTAGGTACTAAAGTTAGAATAATTTTCTTGACCAATTAACTTATAGTAGGGTTTAAATTTTTACTAGTTCATTTCACTATTTTCTAGTCTTTTGACTACTTGGGATTTTGCCCAATTTTATTCAAAAGTTTCACTTAATTTCTTGTCTTATTTTCCTTTTCCCCTAGCTGGAATTTTTTTTTTTCTCTCTTTTCTTTCTTTCTTGGCCGAAATTCTTTCTTTTCTTTTCTTTTCTTTTGGCCGAAATTTTCTTTTTTTTTTCTTTTACTTCATGTGGCCGGTTCTTGCTTTTCATTTTTGTTCTATTTTGCTTTAATAATTTATGTCTAACTAATGAATTTATTAAGTGGTAAGAGTTATTAATTTTCACCAATTAAACTAATCCAAGTAGCAACTCTTGCATTAATAAGACTACTTTTTACTTTACTCTTGTGAGAATTTTATTGGACCACCATTTTCCCATCTTTTCTTCATTTCTTTTTCATTTTTCCTAGACTATTTTTCTCTCTCTTTCCTTCACCTTGGCCGGCCAAACTTCTCTTCTTCTTTCCCCCATTTTTGCTCTCAACTTCTTGGACTTTCATCTCTCAAGTTAACACAAATCAACCATAGGAAGTGGATTTCTATCAATTCTAATCAAAGTTCTAAGCATCTTTAAGGTATTTACTATGAACTTGCCTTATTAATTCCATGTTTTAATTAGTTTTTATTCAAGTTTAATTCCAAGTTCTTGTTAGTAAAACTTGAAGAAATTAGTTAGAGCTTGATATATACTTGTTAGATAAAGTGTTCTTATGATTGAATAGACTAGTATGTGGCCTTGGAACTTTGAAATTTCATGAAGAACATGTTGTTTGGGTGAAAGTTCTTGGACCTTAATTCTTGAAATTTAGTGAGGTTTTGATTGAATTTGAGGTTGCATTGAACTAGGAAGTTGTAGAACTTGTGGAATTGTGGGGTTAATGATTGAAATCTTGATGAAAAACAAGATTGGGAGTGCTGAAATTTAGGGGAAATAATGCCCAATTTTTGTTAGAAAACCCTAGAAAAACCCTAGAAAACCCTAAAATAAAAACCCTAAAATGAAAACCCTAAACCCTAAACCCTAAACCCTAAACCCTAAACCCTAAACCCTAAACCCTAAACCCTAGAAAAAAAAAAAAAACCTAGAATTTAATGGGGTATTTCTTGCATTTTCTTACTAGGTTAATTAGGGTTTTAAATCGGGTTTTCATTAGATTATCTCTTCCAAATTGCAGGACCCGATAGTGAAACCCGACCATTCCACGAGATATTTTCTTAGGCTCTCAAGGTGAGTGTCTTTATGTGTGCATGATGCATGAAATGTGATAATTTTACTTTTTGACTATTATGCTTAACTTGCAATTATTATGTGAGTACATGTGTTACTTGAGGAAAGATGTGTACTTTATCGCATCTGTTCCACAATATGTTACATGCTTTTATTATTTAAAATGTTATTTGTGTGTGAGACTACCGTGACTAACTTCCCCGTTATTTCACGGATAGTCAACCCGGCTGCAAGTGGGAGGACATAAGGTGCTGGGTGTTGTAGGGAATGATGTTCTTTCCTTTTGAGTTGTGAATCCTCTAAGAGGCCAACTCCGGATCGAACTTTATTGATTGAGTGTTGGCCCTCCAGGGTTGAGATTTTTCTCCCCCGGATGTGGTAGCTTGTACGGAGGTTATAAGGTGATTGGCGGTTAGGGCATTGTGCTTGATAAAAACTGATATGTTCCTTGATTAAGACCTGAGCTGTTATCTCGGTCCAAATATCGTGGCTACATGTTCAGTGCCTGCTCCTCTACGGTTAAGCTTGCTTCTGTAGTTGAGCCCTGTATCCGCCATTGACTACCTGTTAATTAAATTGCTTATATATCGTTCATTTAATTTATTGATTATTTTAATGACCCAAAATAATGAGTTCTTGATATGTTGCATGAATTGGACATTCACTGGGCTATTATAGCTCATTCCATTTTATTTGTCTTTCCTTACTCAGGTTACTTGAAAAACTGAGCGGGACCGATTGGTTTTGGGTTCTTATAAGTATTTTAGTTATTGTAATAGTCGTACGGTGATAGGCTATTATTGTGAAATTATGTAAATTATGACATGTGACCTTTTTATGTGACTTGTATCTTTAAGTTAAGTAACAAGAGTGTATTTTCTTTTATTCCATTTTAATCTATGTTAGTTTATTTTAATGTCTGTACACTTGGATGGTCGCGTGAGTGCGTGCATCGAGACCTGGCGAGAGCTAGGCAGGCAGTCCGCTAAGCCCTTTGGTGTGCTTATGGGTGAGGTGGGGCTGTCACAAGTGGTATCAGAGCTTAGACTTGAATCCTGTCTTTAGTGCTAGTCCTGTACAGGGGTGTCGGGTAGGAAATTTGGGTTGAGTCGGTTACGCTTGGGCCTGATCAACCTGAGTGTGAGAGATAAAATCCGAATTTCCGTACCTAGGCACTATTGTGTATATGCTTGAGATTGTGTTTAGTCTACTTTTAAGCTTGATATTTGAGTGTGATATTTAAGTATTGATTATTATTAAATATTGGTGGGATAGATCTAATTAATTTATTATTTAAACCTGTAGGGATGTCAGAGAGTGATAGGATTGAGGCACCATCGCCATCGGTTGCAGCGCCGGTGCAGCGTGAGCATCGCCGGAGACCCCTTGTCCGTTTTCGCGAGGGACCGGGGCACCCATACCGCACTTTTTCACCGGCCCGACGAGTTCGACCAGCTTGCGGATGTTGGAGGACCTATTCATACCCCGACTATGTTGTGCTATCCCTGATAGAGGATAGTAGACTAGTAGAGGGCGAAAGGGATGGTTCTCGAGCTCGTGTTCACGAGCTGAGAGAGACTATTAGGACTCAGGCTCAGAGGATACGGGACTTAGAGGCTGCTGTTCGAGAAGAGCAGCAGAGGACGGATGCTTACCGAGTGCAGTTCCAGGAGCTGCACGGTCGCCTCTCACGTGTGGTACAGCACGTCCAGGACTACGCGGGACGACTCACGGACGAGAGTGGTCTATTGGTAGGCCATGTACTGGATGAGGTGCGCGATGTGGCTCCGCACCTGGGGCCAGGTCAGGCAGTGCCTCCACCTCCTGGGGCCGAGGGTGCACCTGGGGGTGCGCGGGACATAGATATGAGCTCAGCTGGATCGGTCCGATTGGGTTAGGTCATAGACTGGATCTTGGGATGGAGTTATGTACTGAAGCTTATGCTAGTTTTGTTATGCTTATATGTATGACCTGTTTTGTATCTGACTTTTGATATGTGTAAATTGAACTACTTGTATAAATGTGTGATCTTCTGGCATGAAATTTGGTTTCTTTGTTAATCACGACTTTGTGCATTTTATATTGAATTTTGATATTCATCATGTAGTTATTAAAATAAATTTATTCATGTTATTATAGTATACTAAAATATGAGTGGACGCGGTCGTGGGAGAGGACGTCCCCGTCGTCAAGACCGGGATGCAGAGGCCACTTCTAGTGTAAATCCACCCTCGGGAGCTGATCCCATGGTTGCCATTTTGAATCGAATGACCGATGTTCTAACTCAATTGGGAACTCGGCCGAATCCGATAGTGGAAATTGGTGGATCTCAGAGAAATCCGAGTGTAGGGGAAGATGTAGCCTTGGAGCGATTCCAGAAATTTAATCCCCCTAAGTTTAATGGCAGTCCAAAACCCGAAATTGCTGAAAAATGGTTGGAGGACATTGAGAAAATTTTCACTGTTTTAAAGTACTCGGAGGAACGGCAAGTGACATTTGCCGTGTTTCAATTGGAGGGTGCTGCCACCCCTTGGTGGAATTTGATCAATGCCAAGTGGGAGAGATATCAGACACCGAGGACGTGGAGCAATTTTACCAAGGAATTTAAAGAGAAGTACATTCCCGTGCGAGTACAGGAAAAACGGGAAGATGAATTTTTGAAGTTAAGACAAGGATTGATGACGGTGGCTGAGTATGAGGCTCAGTTTACTAAACTTTCTCGATATGCCCCGGAATTGGTAGCTACTGAAAGACGAAGGGTGAGAAGATTCCTTCAAGGATTGAATTTGGAGATCCAAGACGCCCTCGCTGCCGCCACTATTGAGACATATGAAGCTGCGGTGGAAAAGGCGCAGCAGGTGGAGGAAACCAAGTCTCTGGTCCGCACTGTGAAAGCAAGAAAACGGGGAAATACCAGTGACGCTCGCCCTTCAACAGGAAGCACTCCAGCTCCTAAGATGGGACGGGGGACAGGAGGAATGAGAATTGGGCAAGGTGCCCAGTTTGGTAGATCCAGAGGTGCTCCGATGGGAAGGGCTCCTCCCAGAAGTGAACAAAAAGAAGATACTCAGAAGGAAAAACAATCCTCGGCAGCTTTTAGTGCCTGCGGATATTGTGGCAAGGGCAACCACACTGAAGAAAATTGCTGGAGAAAGAATCGAAAATGTTTGCTTTGTGGCAGTGGTGAGCACCGAGTAAATCAATGCCCGCGGCAAACCGCCAGTGGACCGGGTACCGCTCAACCGGGACCCAAGGAGACGAATCAAGCCAGGGAGAGCGGGAATAAACGAAAAGTGCCGGCTCGCGTGTATGCCCTTGATAAGCAAAATGCCCCGGAGTCGTCTGCAGTGATTGAAGGTATGATTCTTGTTTTCCATCGTCTGGCTAAATTACTAGTAGACCCTGGCTCCACCCATTCCTTTGTGAACCCTCAATTTATGCTTACTTTAGAGATACAACCTATTAAGTTATCCTATGAATTTGAAGTGAGGACTCCGACTGGAGACCATTGCCTAACAACTAATCTTGTTTACCAAGATTGCGAGCTTCGAGTAGGAGAGAGAAACATTTTAGCTGATCTCATAGCTTTACCTATTCGGGGTTATGATGTAATACTAGGCATGGATTGTTTGACCCGGTATAGTGCCCAACTAAATTGTGGGACGAAAGTGGTGGAGTTTAATATACCGGGGGAACCTATTTTGAGATTGGATGTTAAGAAAACCCTAGCTTCCTCAAATCTTCTTTCGGCCATGCAAGCTAGGAAATTAATGTTTCGAGGGGCAGTCGGATTCCTTGCTTATTTAATTAATACACCTGAGGATAAAGTAAAACTTGAAGGATGTGTCGGTGGTAAAAGAATTTCCCGATGTTTTTCCGGAGGAATTAAGCTCTCTACCTCCGGAGAGGGAAGTGGAATTTAAAATAGAATTGACACCAGGGGTATCGCCAGTCTCTAGAACTCCCTACCGCATGTCCCCGGCCGAACTCAAAGAACTTAAGATTCAACTCCAAGATTTGTTGGAAAGAGGATTTGTCAGGCCGAGTGTATCCCCCTGGGGAGCCCCGGTGTTATTTGTAAAGAAGAAAGACGGTACTCTTAGGCTTTGTATTGATTATCGAGGGTTAAATAGTGTTACTATAAAGAATAAGTATCCTTTACCTCAAATTGATGAACTTATTTGATCAGCTGGAGGGAGCGGTGATCTTTTCTAAGATAGACCTTCGGCAAGGATATTATCAATTGAGGATTAAAGAGGAAGATGTGCCTAAAACTGCATTTAACTCTCGATACGGGCATTATGAATTTGTAGTGATGCCATTTGGGTTGACAAATGCCCCGGCGGCTTTTATGGATTTAATGCATCGGGTGTTCAGACCCTACTTAGACCAGTTTGTAGTGGTCTTTATTGACGATATTTTAATCTTTTCAAGGTCTCGGGGAGAACATGAGCAACATTTGAGGGTAGTACTACAAACTTTGCGGAATAAAAAGTTGTATGCTAAGTTTAGTAAGTGTGAATTTTGGAAGGACCAAGTGTCATTCTTGGGTCATATTATTTCGAGAAAGGGTTTAGCCGTAGATCCATCCAAAGTTGAAGCCGTGGTTAGTTGGAAACAACCCGAGAATCCCACCGAAGTTCGTAGTTTCTTGGGTTTAGCTGGCTATTATCGGCGATTCATTAAAGATTTTTCAAAGATAGCCACGCCACTCACTGCTTTGACTCAGAAAAACACTAAGTTTATTTGGGATGGACGGTGTGAGCAAAGTTTCATTGAGCTTAAGAAGCGATTGACATCTGCCCCAGTATTAGCATTGCCCAATGGAAAAGAGACCTTCAGGGTGTACACTGATGCTTCACGGGAAGGCTTAGGAGGAGTGTTAATGCAAGGAAATCAAGTAGTGGCATATGCCTCCCGTAAGTTAAAACCTCATGAGCGAAATTATCCCACACATGACCTGGAGTTAGCCGCTGTGGTTTTCGCACTCAAGAAATGGAGGCATTATTTGTATGGGGTCACTTTTGAGGTTTACACCGATCACAAGAGCCTAAAATATTTGTTTTCTCAAAAGGAGTTAAATTTGCGACAACGAAGGTGGGTAGAGCTATTGGAAGATTACGACTGCACCATTAATTATCACCCAGGTAAAGCTAATGTTGTCGCGGATGCTTTAAGTAGGAAGGTGCAAATGGCTAGTTTGGCCATCCATGAATGGGATTTATTGGAGCGATTAAGCGAGAGCAGTCCAAGAATAGCTGGCTCTAAAGTGATTTGTGGAAATGTAAATGCTTCGATCTGAATTGTTGAAACGAATCCAAGAAGCTCAAGACAAGGATCGCACATTACAGAGACGGATAGAGAAAGCCAAAGCGGAGAGCATACCTGAGTATAGCGTGGGGCCCGAGGGACTGTTGAGATTTCGAAATCGTATCTTCATCCCGAGAGACGAAGAGTTGAAGAGAGTGATTATGGATGAAGCCCATCGGTCCAGGTACACGGTGCACCCGGGAAGTACAAAAATGTACCAAGACTTGAAGAAACTATATTGCTGGGACAATATGAAGAGAGAAATAGCAGAGTATGTGCAGACTTGCCCTACGTGTCAGCAGGTAAAAGCTGAACATCAAAGACCGTCAGGGCTACTACAACCTTTGGAGATCCCAGAATGGAAATGGGAAAACATCACCATGGATTTCGTGTCTGGGTTACCGAGAACTCAGAGGGGACATGACGCGATTTGGGTAATCGTTGATCGTTTGACCAAATCCGCTCATTTTCTGCCGATGAACATGACCTACCCGTTAGAAAAACTTGCTCGTATGTTCATTGATGAAGTGGTGAGACTTCATGGGATTCCAATTAGTATTGTTTCGGACCGAGATCCTCGGTTTACTTCCCGACTATGGGGACAGATGCACGAAGCCTTGGGAACGAAGTTGAACTTTAGTACGGCTTACCATCCCCAGACCGATGGCCAATCCGAACGGGTAATCCAGATTTTAGAAGATATGTTGAGGGCAAGTGTGATGGATTTTGGTAGCAACTGGGATCAACATGTGACCTTAATTGAGTTTGCTTACAACAATAGCTACCAATCCTCGATCCAGATGGCTCCATTTGAGGCACTGTACGGGAGAAGATGCAGAACGCCCGGCTATTGGGATGAAGTGGGTGAGCGGAAAGTGTTGGGTCCAGAAAAAGTACCCTGGATAGAAGAAGCTTATGAGAAAGTAAAGTTAATCCAACAACGACTTCAAACTGCTCAAAGTCGACAGAAAAGTTATGCCGATACCCGAAGGAAAGAGCTGGAGTTCGAGGTTGGGGATGAAGTATTCCTCAAGATTTCTTCATTTAAGGGTGGCATCCAGTTTGGGAAGAAGAAGAAACTTCAACCAAGGTACATGGGACCATTCAAAATCGTTAAGCGTATTGGAAAGGTTGCTTACCAATTGGACTTGCCTTCGAAGTTATCAAAAATGCATAATGTTTTCCATGTGTCGGTCTTGAAAAAATACCATCCGGATCCTAGGCACGTGCTTCAACCAGACGAAATTGAGCTTGACGAAACCTTGGCATATGAAGAGCAACCAGTGCAAATCCTGGACCGTAAAGTAAAAGAATTGAGAAATAAACAAATTCCCCTTGTCAAGGTCCTGTGGAAGCATCATGACCTGGAGGAGACCACGTGGGAGACAGAAGAAGAAATGCGGAGGAATTATCCCAAGCTCTTCGAAAATCCAGGTAGAATTTCGAGGACGAAATTCTTTTAAGGGGGGGAGGATGTAACACCCTAGAAAATGCACATATAAGAAGCATTTTTACTATTATTTAGGGTTAAGTGATAATCATAGAATTACTAGTTGGAAGATTTCTTGAGTTAATTAAGTTAATTAGTTAAGATTTTCATTCTAAGCAAGAACACTTAGGTACTAAAGTTAGAATAATTTTCTTGACCAATTAACTTATAGTAGGGTTTAAATTTTTACTAGTTCATTTCACTATTTTCTAGTCTTTTGATTACTTGGGATTTTGCCCAATTTTATTCAAAAGTTTCACTTAATTTCTTGTCTTATTTTCCTTTTCCCCTAGCTGGAATTTTTTTTTCTCTCTTTTCTTTCTTTCTTGGCCGAAATTCTTTCTTTTCTTTTCTTTTCTTTTGGCCGAAATTTTCTCTTTTTTTTTCTTTTACTTCATGTGGCCGGTTCTTGCTTTTCATTTTTGTTCTATTTTGCTTTAATAATTTATGTCTAACTAATGAATTTATTAAGTGGTAAGAGTTATTAATTTTCACCAATTAAACTAATCCAAGTAGCAACTCTTGCATTAATAAGACTACTTTTTACTTTACTCTTGTGAGAATTTTATTGGACCACCATTTTCCCATCTTTTCTTCATTTCTTTTTCATTTTTCCTAGACTATTTTTCTCTCTCTTTCCTTCACCTTGGCCGGCCAAACTTCTCTTCTTCTTTCCCCCATTTTTGCTCTCAACTTCTTGGACTTTCATCTCTCAAGTTAACACAAATCAACCATAGGAAGTGGATTTCTATCAATTCTAATCAAAGTTCTAAGCATCTTTAAGGTATTTACTATGAACTTGCCTTACTAATTCCATGTTTTAATTAGTTTTTATTCAAGTTTAATTCCAAGTTCTTGTTAGTAAAACTTGAAGAAATTAGTTAGAACTTGATATATACTTGTTAGATAAAGTGTTCTTATGATTGAATAGACTAGTATGTGGCCTTGGAACTTTGAAATTTCATGAAGAACATGTTGTTTGGGTGAAAGTTCTTGGACCTTAATTCTTGAAATTTAGTGAGGTTTTGATTGAATTTGAGGTTGGATTGAACTAGGAAGTTGTAGAACTTGTGGAATTGTGGGATTAATGATTGAAATCTTGATGAAAAACAAGATTGGGAGTGCTGAAATTTAGGGGAAATAATGCCCAATTTTTGTTAGAAAACCCTAGAAAAACCCTAGAAAACCCTAAAATAAAAACCCTAAAATGAAAACCCTAAACCCTAAACCCTAAACCCTAAACCCTAAACCCTAAACCCTAAACCCTAGAAAAAAAAAAAAAACCTAGAATTTAATGGGGTATTTCTTGCATTTTCTTACTAGGTTAATTAGGGTTTTAAATCGGGTTTTCATTAGATTATCTCTTCCAAATTGCAGGACCCGATAGTGAAACCCGACCATTCCACGAGATATTTTCTTAGGCTCTCAAGGTGAGTGTCTTTATGTGTGCATGATGCATGAAATGTGATAATTTTACTTTTTGACTATTATGCTTAACTTGCAATTATTATGTGAGTACATGTGTTACTTGAGGAAAGATGTGTACTTTATCGCATCTGTTCCACAATATGTTACATGCTTTTATTATTTAAAATGTTATTTGTGTGTGAGACTACCGTGACTAACTTCCCCGTTATTTCACGGATAGTCAACCCGGCTGCAAGTGGGAGGACATAAGGTGCTGGGTGTTGTAGGGAATGATGTTCTTTCCTTTTGAGTTGTGAATCCTCTAAGAGGCCAACTCCGGATCGAACTTTATTGATTGAGTGTTGGCCCTCCAGGGTTGAGATTTTTCTCCCCCGGATGTGGTAGCTTGTACGGAGGTTATAAGGTGATTGGCGGTTAGGGCATTGTGCTTGATAAAAAACTGATATGTTCCTTGATTAAGACCTGAGCTATTATCTCGGTCCAAATATCGTGGCTACATGTTCAGTGCCTGCTCCTCTACGGTTAAGCTTGCTTCTGTAGTTGAGCCCTGTATCCGCCATTGACTACCTGTTAATTAAATTGCTTATATATCGTTCATTTAATTTATTGATTATTTTAATGACCCAAAATAATGAGTTCTTGATATGTTGCATGAATTGGACATTCACTGGGCTATTATAGCTCATTCCATTTTATTTGTTTTTCCTTACTCAGGTTACTTGAAAAACTGAGCGGGACCGATTGGTTTTGGGTTCTTATAAGTATTTTAGTTATTGTAATAGTCGTACGGTGATAGGCTATTATTGTGAAATTATGTAAATTATGACATGTGACCTTTTTATGTGACTTGTATCTTTAAGTTAAGTAACAAGAGTGTATTTTCTTTTATTCCATTTTAATCTATGTTAGTTTATTTTAATGTCTGTACACTTGGATGGTCGCGTGAGTGCGTGCATCGAGACCTGGCGAGAGCTAGGCAGGCAGTCCGCTAAGCCCTTTGGTGCGCCTATGGGTGAGGTGGGGCTGTCACAAGTGGTATCAGAGCTTAGACTTGAATCCTGTCTTTAGTGCTAGTCCTGTACAGGGGTGTCGGGTAGGAAATTTGGGTTGAGTCGGTTACGCTTGGGCCTGATCAACCTGAGTGTGAGAGATAAAATCCGAATTTCCGTACCTAGGCACTATTGTGTATATGCTTGAGATTGTGTTTAGTCTACTTTTAAGCTTGATATTTGAGTGTGATATTTAAGTATTGATTATTATTAAATATTGGTGGGATAGATCTAATTAATTTATTATTTAAACCTGTAGGGATGTCAGAGAGTGATAGGATTGAGGCACCATCGCCATCGGTTGCAGCGCCGGTGCAGCGTGAGCATCGCCGGAGACCCCTTGTCCGTTTTCGCGAGGGACCGGGGCACCCATACCGCACTTTTTCACCGGCCCGACGAGTTCGACCAGCTTGCGGATGTTGGAGGACCTATTCATACCCCGACTATGTTGTGCTATCCCTGATAGAGGATAGTAGACTAGTAGAGGGCGAAAGGGATGGTTCTCGAGCTCGTGTTCACGAGCTGAGAGAGACTATTAGGACTCAGGCTCAGAGGATACGGGACTTAGAGGCTGCTGTTCGAGAAGAGCAGCAGAGGACGGATGCTTACCGAGTGCAGTTCCAGGAGCTGCACGGTCGCCTCTCACGTGTGGTACAGCACGTCCAGGACTACGCGGGACGACTCACGGACGAGAGTGGTCTATTGGTAGGCCATGTACTGGATGAGGTGCGCGATGTGGCTCCGCACCTGGGGCCAGGTCAGGCAGTGCCTCCACCTCCTGGGGCCGAGGGTGCACCTGGGGGTGCGCGGGACATAGATATGAGCTCAGCTGGATCGGTCCGGTTGGGTTAGGTCATAGACTGGATCTTGGGATGGAGTTATGTACTGAAGCTTATGCTAGTTTTGTTATGCTTATATGTATGACCTGTTTTGTATCTGACTTTTGATATGTGTAAATTGAACTACTTGTATAAATGTGTGATCTTCTGGCATGAAATTTGGTTTCTTTGTTAATCACGACTTTGTGCATTTTATATTGAATTTTGATATTCATCATGTAGTTATTAAAATAAATTTATTCATGTTATTATAGTATACTAAAATATGAGTGGACGCGGTCGTGGGAGAGGACGTCCCCGTCGTCAAGACCGGGATGCAGAGGCCACTTCTAGTGTAAATCCACCCTCGGGAGCTGATCCCATGGTTGCCATTTTGAATCGAATGACCGATGTTCTAACTCAATTGGGAACTCGGCCGAATCCGATAGTGGAAATTGGTGGATCTCAGAGAAATCCGAGTGTAGGGGAAGATGTAGCCTTGGAGCGATTCCAGAAATTTAATCCCCCTAAGTTTAATGGCAGTCCAAAACCCGAAATTGCTGAAAAATGGTTGGAGGACATTGAGAAAATTTTCACTGTTTTAAAGTACTCGGAGGAACGGCAAGTGACATTTGCCGTGTTTCAATTGGAGGGTGCTGCCACCCCTTGGTGGAATTTGATCAATGCCAAGTGGGAGAGATATCAGACACCGAGGACGTGGAGCAATTTTACCAAGGAATTTAAAGAGAAGTACATTCCCGTGCGAGTACAGGAAAAACGGGAAGATGAATTTTTGAAGTTAAGACAAGGATTGATGACGGTGGCTGAGTATGAGGCTCAGTTTACTAAACTTTCTCGATATGCCCCGGAATTGGTAGCTACTGAAAGACGAAGGGTGAGAAGATTCCTTCAAGGATTGAATTTGGAGATCCAAGACGCCCTCGCTGCCGCCACTATTGAGACATATGAAGCTGCGGTGGAAAAGGCGCAGCAGGTGGAGGAAACCAAGTCTCTGGTCCGCACTGTGAAAGCAAGAAAACGGGGAAATACCAGTGACGCTCGCCCTTCAACAGGAAGCACTCCAGCTCCTAAGATGGGACGGGGGACAGGAGGAATGAGAATTGGGCAAGGTGCCCAGTTTGGTAGATCCAGAGGTGCTCCGATGGGAAGGGCTCCTCCCAGAAGTGAACAAAAAGAAGATACTCAGAAGGAAAAACAATCCTCGGCAGCTTTTAGTGCCTGCGGATATTGTGGCAAGGGCAACCACACTGAAGAAAATTGCTGGAGAAAGAATCGAAAATGTTTGCTTTGTGGCAGTGGTGAGCACCGAGTAAATCAATGCCCGCGGCAAACCGCCAGTGGACCGGGTACCGCTCAACCGGGACCCAAGGAGACGAATCAAGCCAGGGAGAGCGGGAATAAACGAAAAGTGCCGGCTCGCGTGTATGCCCTTGATAAGCAAAATGCCCCGGAGTCGTCTGCAGTGATTGAAGGTATGATTCTTGTTTTCCATCGTCTGGCTAAATTACTAGTAGACCCTGGCTCCACCCATTCCTTTGTGAACCCTCAATTTATGCTTACTTTAGAGATACAACCTATTAAGTTATCCTATGAATTTGAAGTGAGGACTCCGACTGGAGACCATTGCCTAACAACTAATCTTGTTTACCAAGATTGCGAGCTTCGAGTAGGAGAGAGAAACATTTTAGCTGATCTCATAGCTTTACCTATTCGGGGTTATGATGTAATACTAGGCATGGATTGTTTGACCCGGTATAGTGCCCAACTAAATTGTGGGACGAAAGTGGTGGAGTTTAATATACCGGGGGAACCTATTTTGAGATTGGATGTTAAGAAAACCCTAGCTTCCTCAAATCTTCTTTCGGCCATGCAAGCTAGGAAATTAATGTTTCGAGGGGCAGTCGGATTCCTTGCTTATTTAATTAATACACCTGAGGATAAAGTAAAACTTAAAGATGTGTCGGTGGTAAAAGAATTTCCCGATGTTTTTCCGGAGGAATTAAGCTCTCTACCTCCGGAGAGGGAAGTGGAATTTAAAATAGAATTGACACCAGGGGTATCGCCAGTCTCTAGAACTCCCTACCGCATGTCCCCGGCCGAACTCAAAGAACTTAAGATTCAACTCCAAGATTTGTTGGAAAGAGGATTTGTCAGGCCGAGTGTATCCCCCTGGGGAGCCCCGGTGTTATTTGTAAAGAAGAAAGACGGTACTCTTAGGCTTTGTATTGATTATCGAGGGTTAAATAGTGTTACTATAAAGAATAAGTATCCTTTACCTCAAATTGATGAACTATTTGATCAGCTGGAGGGAGCGGTGATCTTTTCTAAGATAGACCTTCGGCAAGGATATTATCAATTGAGGATTAAAGAGGAAGATGTGCCTAAAACTGCATTTAACTCTCGATACGGGCATTATGAATTTGTAGTGATGCCATTTGGGTTGACAAATGCCCCAGCGGCTTTTATGGATTTAATGCATCGGGTGTTCAGACCCTACTTAGACCAGTTTGTAGTGGTCTTTATTGACGATATTTTAATCTTTTCAAGGTCTCGGGGAGAACATGAGCAACATTTGAGGGTAGTACTACAAACTTTGCGGAATAAAAAGTTGTATGCTAAGTTTAGTAAGTGTGAATTTTGGAAGGACCAAGTGTCATTCTTGGGTCATATTATTTCGAGAAAGGGTTTAGCCGTAGATCCATCCAAAGTTGAAGCCGTGGTTAGTTGGAAACAACCCGAGAATCCCACCGAAGTTCGTAGTTTCTTGGGTTTAGCTGGCTATTATCGGCGATTCATTAAAGATTTTTCAAAGATAGCCACGCCACTCACTGCTTTGACTCAGAAAAACACTAAGTTTATTTGGGATGGACGGTGTGAACAAAGTTTCATTGAGCTTAAGAAGCGATTGACATCTGCCCCAGTATTAGCATTGCCCAATGGAAAAGAGACCTTCAGGGTGTACACTGATGCTTCACGGGAAGGCTTAGGAGGAGTGTTAATGCAAGGAAATCAAGTAGTGGCATATGCCTCCCGTAAGTTAAAACCTCATGAGCGAAATTATCCCACACTTGACCTGGAGTTAGCCGCTGTGGTTTTCGCACTCAAGAAATGGAGGCATTATTTGTATGGGGTCACTTTTGAGGTTTACACCGATCACAAGAGCCTAAAATATTTGTTTTCTCAAAAGGAGTTAAATTTGCGACAACGAAGGTGGGTAGAGCTATTGGAAGATTACGACTGCACCATTAATTATCACCCAGGTAAAGCTAATGTTGTCGCGGATGCTTTAAGTAGGAAGGTGCAAATGGCTAGTTTGGCCATCCATGAATGGGATTTATTGGAGCGATTAAGCGAGAGCAGTCCAAGAATAGCTGGCTCTAAAGTGATTTGTGGAAATGTAAATGCTCGATCTGAATTGTTGAAACGAATCCAAGAAGCTCAAGACAAGGATCGCACATTACAGAGACGGATAGAGAAAGCCAAAGCGGAGAGCATACCTGAGTATAGCGTGGGGCCCGAGGGACTGTTGAGATTTCGAAATCGTATCTTCATCCCGAGAGACGAAGAGTTGAAGAGAGTGATTATGGATGAAGCCCATCGGTCCAGGTACACGGTGCACCCGGGAAGTACAAAAATGTACCAAGACTTGAAGAAACTATATTGCTGGGACAATATGAAAAGAGAAATAGCAGAGTATGTGCAGACTTGCCCTACGTGTCAGCAGGTAAAAGCTGAACATCAAAGACCGTCAGGGCTACTACAACCTTTGGAGATCCCAGAATGGAAATGGGAAAACATCACCATGGATTTCGTGTCTGGGTTACCGAGAACTCAGAGGGGACATGACGCGATTTGGGTAATCGTTGATCGTTTGACCAAATCCGCTCATTTTCTGCCGATGAACATGACCTACCCGTTAGAAAAACTTGCTCGTATGTTCATTGATGAAGTGGTGAGACTTCATGGGATTCCAATTAGTATTGTTTCGGACCGAGATCCTCGGTTTACTTCCCGACTATGGGGACAGATGCACGAAGCCTTGGGAACGAAGTTGAACTTTAGTACGGCTTACCATCCCCAGACCGATGGCCAATCCGAACGAGTAATCCAGATTTTAGAAGATATGTTGAGGGCAAGTGTGATGGATTTTGGTAGCAACTGGGATCAACATGTGACCTTAATTGAGTTTGCTTACAACAATAGCTACCAATCCTCGATCCAGATGGCTCCATTTGAGGCACTGTACGGGAGAAGATGCAGAACGCCCGGCTATTGGGATGAAGTGGGTGAGCGGAAAGTGTTGGGTCCAGAAAAAGTACCCTGGATAGAAGAAGCTTATGAGAAAGTAAAGTTAATCCAACAACGACTTCAAACTGCTCAAAGTCGACAGAAAAGTTATGCCGATACCCGAAGGAAAGAGCTGGAGTTCGAGGTTGGGGATGAAGTATTCCTCAAGATTTCTTCATTTAAGGGTGGCATCCAGTTTGGGAAGAAGAAGAAACTTCAACCAAGGTACATGGGACCATTCAAAATCGTTAAGCGTATTGGAAAGGTTGCTTACCAATTGGACTTGCCTTCGAAGTTATCAAAAATGCATAATGTTTTCCATGTGTCGGTCTTGAAAAAATACCATCCGGATCCTAGGCACGTGCTTCAACCAGACGAAATTGAGCTTGACGAAACCTTGGCATATGAAGAGCAACCAGTGCAAATCCTGGACCGTAAAGTAAAAGAATTGAGAAATAAACAAATTCCCCTTGTCAAGGTCCTGTGGAAGCATCATGACCTGGAGGAGACCACGTGGGAGACAGAAGAAGAAATGCGGAGGAATTATCCCAAGCTCTTCGAAAATCCAGGTAGAATTTCGAGGACGAAATTCTTTTAAGGGGGGGAGGATGTAACACCCTAGAAAATGCACATATAAGAAGCATTTTTACTATTATTTAGGGTTAAGTGATAATCATAGAATTACTAGTTGGAAGATTTCTTGAGTTAATTAAGTTAATTAGTTAAGATTTTCATTCTAAGCAAGAACACTTAGGTACTAAAGTTAGAATAATTTTCTTGACCAATTAACTTATAGTAGGGTTTAAATTTTTACTAGTTCATTTCACTATTTTCTAGTCTTTTGACTACTTGGGATTTTGCCCAATTTTATTCAAAAGTTTCACTTAATTTCTTGTCTTATTTTCCTTTTCCCCTAGCTGGAATTTTTTTTTTTCTCTCTTTTCTTTCTTTCTTGGCCGAAATTCTTTCTTTTCTTTTCTTTTCTTTTGGCCGAAATTTTCTTTTTTTTTTCTTTTACTTCATGTGGCCGGTTCTTGCTTTTCATTTTTGTTCTATTTTGCTTTAATAATTTATGTCTAACTAATGAATTTATTAAGTGGTAAGAGTTATTAATTTTCACCAATTAAACTAATCCAAGTAGCAACTCTTGCATTAATAAGACTACTTTTTACTTTACTCTTGTGAGAATTTTATTGGACCACCATTTTCCCATCTTTTCTTCATTTCTTTTTCATTTTTCCTAGACTATTTTTCTCTCTCTTTCCTTCACCTTGGCCGGCCAAACTTCTCTTCTTCTTTCCCCCATTTTTGCTCTCAACTTCTTGGACTTTCATCTCTCAAGTTAACACAAATCAACCATAGGAAGTGGATTTCTATCAATTCTAATCAAAGTTCTAAGCATCTTTAAGGTATTTACTATGAACTTGCCTTATTAATTCCATGTTTTAATTAGTTTTTATTCAAGTTTAATTCCAAGTTCTTGTTAGTAAAACTTGAAGAAATTAGTTAGAGCTTGATATATACTTGTTAGATAAAGTGTTCTTATGATTGAATAGACTAGTATGTGGCCTTGGAACTTTGAAATTTCATGAAGAACATGTTGTTTGGGTGAAAGTTCTTGGACCTTAATTCTTGAAATTTAGTGAGGTTTTGATTGAATTTGAGGTTGGATTGAACTAGGAAGTTGTAGAACTTGTGGAATTGTGGGGTTAATGATTGAAATCTTGATGAAAAACAAGATTGGGAGTGCTGAAATTTAGGGGAAATAATGCCCAATTTTTGTTAGAAAACCCTAGAAAAACCCTAGAAAACCCTAAAATAAAAACCCTAAAATGAAAACCCTAAACCCTAAACCCTAAACCCTAAACCCTAAACCCTAAACCCTAAACCCTAGAAAAAAAAAAAAACCTAGAATTTAATGGGGTATTTCTTGCATTTTCTTACTAGGTTAATTAGGGTTTTAAATCGGGTTTTCATTAGATTATCTCTTCCAAATTGCAGGACCCGATAGTGAAACCCGACCATTCCACGAGATATTTTCTTAGGCTCTCAAGGTGAGTGTCTTTATGTGTGCATGATGCATGAAATGTGATAATTTTACTTTTTGACTATTATGCTTAACTTGCAATTATTATGTGAGTACATGTGTTACTTGAGGAAAGATGTGTACTTTATCGCATCTGTTCCACAATATGTTACATGCTTTTATTATTTAAAATGTTATTTGTGTGTGAGACTACCGTGACTAACTTTCCCGTTATTTCACGGATAGTCAACCCGGCTGCAAGTGGGAGGACATAAGGTGCTGGGTGTTGTAGGGAATGATGTTCTTTCCTTTTGAGTTGTGAATCCTCTAAGAGGCCAACTCCGGATCGAACTTTATTGATTGAGTGTTGGCCCTCCAGGGTTGAGATTTTTCTCCCCCGGATGTGGTAGCTTGTACGGAGGTTATAAGGTGATTGGCGGTTAGGGCATTGTGCTTGATAAAAACTGATATGTTCCTTGATTAAGACTTGAGCTGTTATCTCGGTCCAAATATCGTGGCTACATGTTCAGTGCCTGCTCCTCTACGGTTAAGCTTGCTTCTGTAGTTGAGCCCTGTATCCGCCATTGACTACCTGTTAATTAAATTGCTTATATATCGTTCATTTAATTTATTGATTATTTTAATGACCCAAAATAATGAGTTCTTGATATGTTGCATGAATTGGACATTCACTGGGCTATTATAGCTCATTCCATTTTATTTGTCTTTCCTTACTCAGGTTACTTGAAAAACTGAGCGGGACCGATTGGTTTTGGGTTCTTATAAGTATTTTAGTTATTGTAATAGTCGTACGGTGATAGGCTATTATTGTGAAATTATGTAAATTATGACATGTGACCTTTTTATGTGACTTGTATCTTTAAGTTAAGTAACAAGAGTGTATTTTCTTTTATTCCATTTTAATCTATGTTAGTTTATTTTAATGTCTGTACACTTGGATGGTCGCGTGAGTGCGTGCATCGAGACCTGGCGAGAGCTAGGCAGGCAGTCCGCTAAGCCCTTTGGTGTGCCTATGGGTGAGGTGGGGCTGTCACAGAAAGTGGAGATAAGAAGTTCAACACATGTAAATGCATTAATTATTACACAAAAAATAAAATATAAGATTTTGCAAGTCACATGAGGTTATTAACAAATTTCAAAATACATCATTATCATAATATATGATATTTTAATTGACACTGAAAATTTATATATACTTAATGCATAAATTTGTGACTTTGACAAATAACTCTAATTGATTTTACTGAGTGATCAATTAGGTCAGTGTCTGTAAAAAAGTCAAATATTCAATAATTTAAAATAAGGCATTTGGAAATATTCATTGTGGTAGAATTATATAAAGTCTCATTTGACACTTCATAGACATAATATAGATATGTGAAATTATTAATCAACTTAACCAAAGCTTAAGGATTTTAAAGTATAATCACACCTTTTTATACAATAGCAAGTTACCTTTCATATGATAACAATTTAAAAATTTTAAATGATTTCATAATTTATTTCAAAAGGCTATTTTAAAGAAACCATAATTATGCAAAAAACTTTCTTTTGCTATTGGAAATATTCATCTGTTCTATTCAAATTCTTTAAGACAAGAAAATAATATGTGAATTAAGAAAATATATAAATGAAACTATGAAAATAAAGTTAGTAGAATTTTGGTACTTGAAATGTAGGTTTTTAATAATAGTGGTTGTTTTCTATTTATTTTTTTGAAGACACAATTAACTAAATTCTCACATAATTTTTATGCATATTTTTGAAAAAATAAGAAAACCAAAATTACTCTCCTTTTTTTCCTTTCATTATATCATTTATTAGACGAATTTATTATATCATTTGTTAAACGATTATTAAACGTGGGAAGCACCTGCCCCATTTTTAGTTATTAGAAAACATGAAATCACGATAAAATTGCTCCTTTGCGATATTGGTATTGATATTTGCTTATACCAATAAATTATTATAATTTATTCCCACGTGGATGATTTCCAGTTCAGTCTTTTCAGACTGTAAGCGTTGATGCCTTCAATCTCACAAATTGGCCAAACAAGCAAACACCAGACTAATCTCTCTGGTTTACAAACATCTTGACATGAGACTCAGAAGAAACAACAGTATATAGATAACCAGTAGATTGATTGTGAACAAAAGAAGATGTTAGAAGCCACAAACTCTATAAAAGCAAAATATGGGGTGCAACGTGCAAAAGTTGAAAGGTATTTTGGCTATTCCTGTAGTACTAAATTGTCTATTTCCGGCAGTAAGCAAAGACAAGGAGGTCTTGGAAGCCATCTAAAGAACATTGATAGAACACAGATGCATAGCCGGACACCACTTTCCTCGCATATACTACATTGGTATCCATACAAATCATAGCCTGGGGATGTTTGTACCTGCCATGTCTATAATGTATTATCATTGTCCTTTTACGTTGATCATCCTTTTACACAGTTCTCTAATTTTTGTTGGCATCCTAGTGACAGTATGGTAAAGTACAACACTTGCTATAGTAGTACATTTGCTTAGCTCAACAGAACCAGAGAATGATGATATAGAATTTGGCAGTCTTTAAAATTCCAATTACAGGAATTAGTAAATCAGATGACGCCCCATCAAATGTGTTGACTAGGGATAGTGATCAATTTCTAGATTTCATTTCACATAATGAGAAGAAGGAAGCTCATCATGTAAATGCCAGTGTCTTAACTGGGTAAAATTTCTCTGAAGTTTCCTCATTTTGGTTGAAACTTTTTAATGAACTACATGATTAAACTACTCTCCAAATCAAGGACAGTGTTGCAAATTTCACAGAAACTGAAATCAGGTTGCAGACCCCTAAACAAAAGTATAGTTCAAATTGCAAAGGAATTAAACCACATCAATTATTGAGAATAATCAATTTGTTGGGCGTGTGATATTGGTATCAGCCCCATTTGTAGGTATTGAACTCCTCGCCTCCATTTTCCGTCAGTTTGGTTTTTCCTTTTTTCTCTTCCTGCTATAAGAGTCCAAGAAATAAGATGTGGCTTGATTTTATGTTATATGAAATTTTAAAACACCAAAAAAAATTTTGTTTATAATGCATAAACTTATATTTATAGCACTCTTATATTTAGAAACTTCTTTTAATTAAATTTACTTTTTGAATAAGTAATGCTTGAGAGCTTACTTAATGAGCTCCTTAACGCATTCATTAGCTAAACTTATATATTTTTCTTTGATCAATTGTTTTGTAATCAGTTAATTACTTTGTATATTATCAAAATATAAGTATTTGAATATTAATAAGAGTTTGAACACTAATTAAATTTCACATTAAAAAGTAATAAATATTTGTCCAACTATCTCGATTGAGTTGTTAAGAACATTGATTTGATTCAAAATGGTACATTCAAAATCTCAAGCTATATTAAAGAAAAAAATCATATATTTTTTACATAAAGAAGTTTTAATGATTAAAGATGTCATGCAACATTATTATGCATGGTGACCTTTTTGCAAGAATAAGGTTTACATTTTTAAAATTTCAATTCTTGGTAGCTATTTATCATGGAAGTAGAATCTTAGAATTTAGTTCTAAGTCTTTGAAACCTTGGCTTGGTTAATTTTTCATAATACTTTTAGGTTTTAAAATTATTTTCTACTTTGTGTTTAGGTTTCTAAGACTATTTTTTATGTTAATGCAATAATGTGATTACAAAATAGAAAAATAAGGACATTCCTCAAATAGTAAATATTGTAATCAAATAATTCACCTAAGTTCTAAATCTAACCATTCTAGGCACGTCTTCTGTATTCAATTTAGGTATTGTCAAAGTTTTTTCAATCAGGACTATTTAAACAAACTTTCTTGCCTCTTGGTATATGGTATTTGTTATTTCACTATTTTTGTAAGGTAGTATAATAGTAGTTAGATTTCATATTGAATTTAATATGTTAAGTTATTTCTTAATTTCTATAAAGAAATCATATTAAACAAAGTAACAGTGTTAAAAGAATTCAAGATACAATAGTGTAAATTATTTTTTATATTTTTAGTTTAAGTTAGGATTTAGAAAAATGAGATTGCAATTTATAATTTTCTGAAAAATGAATTTCTTTTCTATAAACTCATATTACTCAATGCATGATAGAGTGATTTTATTTTTAATTTTATGATTTTAAATTTAATTTACTAAATGCTACATCTTTTAAATTTAAATTTTAATGATATTCAAAAGTTCAAAATTTTGATTAACTAATTTTTTATTTGATTTTCAAGTTAGTGTAGTGAATTAAACATAATATTTTTTATTTTTCCTCCTACTATGCTATATACTTTCGTGGCATTTTAAAGTAAGGTAACACAACATGCATTTTTAATAATATGTGAGCTAATTAGTTCAAGCTGATAATTTAATTGAATATATTATATAATTTCTAAGAATGATTTTTGAATAAAAAATTGAAAATTAAAATATTATTTTTATTTAAATATGAAAGATAAATTAAATAGGTCTCGCCTAATTAAGAAATTATCCATTAAATTGAAAAGAAAAAGCTAGATAGGAAATATTTAAATGTTCCTTTCTTGTATTTTTTATTAATTTTGATTAATAAGGATGTGGTTGTCTTTATCTAATTTTATACTCGCCATATGTAATTTGTATTCTTTTTAATTTGTGCACAAAAAGCTAGATTTTTCTGTGTGAATTTAAAGCCAAAGATATGTCAAGTTTAGTCATTTACATGTAAATAATGATTGAGATAAACATAAAAATAATTTCAGAAAAAAAGAAGAAGAAAAGTTTCCCCATTTCAACCCAATGCATACCTAGTCGGCTCCTACTCTTATAACTTTTAAAAATTCTAAATCAGCCATGGTATAATGATTATTAAATTTAATATTCTTTTAGACAATGTATAGTTTTATTATTACAGTAATGATATTTAAACTTATGCAAAATAGGTAGTTTTCCAATTTTTCATTAAATACCTTTCTAATTTAATTCATGAGGAGGACTTTTATTCTTTTCTATATATTTTGTGCTTTTTTATTAATTTAAAACTAAATTAAATTTATTGTAAAAGATTGAAAAAATTATTGAAGGAATGTCGAGTTTCATTAGAACCTTATTAATCTCAGTCTTTATGTTTTCGTAAATGTCCATTCTTAATGTGATTAGACTTAAAAAATAACGCCTTTCTAAAAAAATTAAATACTAAAAAACCAATAACACTTAGAATTAAATCAAATTTTGCAATTAAAATTAAAATTTAAAATTTAAAATTACAAATATTTACATATTGATTTCTCTTTCTGTGTTTTGGTTATTTACTTATTTATTTATTTATTTATTTTTGCTAAATGACTTTTTTGTTTTAATTTTGTTGTAGATTCTGAAATTTAAATTTATATTCAGATTAATTAAAAGTATTTAAGAGGAAAATATAATTTTTTATACTAATAGATAAGTATATATTTTTGTAGGATCTAATTTAAATTAGTACTTGTAAAATGTTTGAAAGACTTTTAAAGAGGTTGACTTTGATTAGAATTTAATTAATCCACTTTTTGTAGTTCCATTAATATCCTTCTTTTTTAATGTGACTATAACTTAAAAAATAAGGGTATTTTAGGAACTACATTTTCTAGTTCCATTAGTATTCTTTTTTTTTTTAAATGTGACTATAACTCAAAAAATAAGGGTATTTTAAAAAATACATTAATTATTAAATCACTAAAGGTTCTACATGCTTATATATATATATATAGGATATTTTCTACAAACTAAAAGAAAATCAAGGGATAACGATGGAATTCTATTTTAGCTGAGATTAGTACAATTATATCCTAATTTGCCAAAAATCGAAATAAAAAGCACTCTGCTACTTGATTTTTCTAGTTTGATTAAGACAAGTAGAGAAAATGAAAAAAATATACAAAAAGATCAGTATGGTTGACAGCGTAGCACTTCAAATACCCACAAGCATATAGTACTCGAATTCTTGTTTGCTTCATTAGTATAATTCTTAGCCATGTGAACTGCTGGGGACCGTTCAAATAAGAAAATAGTGTGTGGAGAAAAAGCAAGTCGGCTTGTCTTTTTGAGTAAATGGAGGATGACACTCCTCCTTGGAATGATGGCCCATTGAGATTTTCCAAACAAAGAGTATTCCAAAAAGTCAGCAATTTAAGTTAATCATGGTTACAGTCTCATCTCAATGCATCCCCATGGACAAAAGATTGGAAATTAATATGAACTAACTACTAATAACAACAAAAATTGGTACTCATAAGGTTTAGACTTAAAGCTCATAAACCAAAAGGTGTAATTCAATTATATTTATATAATGTATGGTATATAGATTTGTGGAAATTAACAACAAATTCACAAACATCCGTTAAAAAAGACTTTTTTGTTTTTTGGAATTAACTATTTCCTTTCTTTTGGAAAGAAATTCAAGCAAATATGTCATGGTTACAAGATTCTATTCATCTCGTATAGAGTTTAGGGTCATAGCCTGAAAGATATTTTCGAAGCTCACAAAGATCTATTTAAAGGACCGTATGAGATCCTTAGAACCGGTTGTTCAAAAGGATTCCCTTTCCATCCTTACATCAAATATTTTGCTTTTTCCTGGGTACACAGCTTCAAATACCCATGGATTCAAATATTTTACTTTTTCCTGGATACTTAGCTTCAAATACCCATGGATTTGCTGTTTGCTTACTAGCTTGATATAAATCCTTGTTCTTCCCTTTTTCAAAAGAAAAAAAAGGATTTGAACAAAGTCGATGAAACGGAAGAAATCCGAGTAAATAGAAAGAGACTAGCCAAGACATAATATTAATTTCTTTTACTCTACTGCTACTTGTTCTCACCTATTTGAGATGGGGTTTGGACCGCTAGGAACTTCATGAGCACCGCCATTGAAGGCTTTATCCCTCCATGAGAAAGATGGAGATTCATAAACCCTAAAATTATGGCGCCCTCCTTTTCTTCCTATTGCTAGTAACTGGATCGCACTAGTACTCTTGAGGTTGTCTTTGCAGCCTCTCTTTGTAGAAGAACCAGATGCACTTTGTTTCTTCAATTTAGCTCCATAACTCTCATCAATTTGAAGGAATGAACTCGTGTTTTCTTGCTGATGAGCAATCAAAAGAAGAAGAAAGAACAGAAGTATTAACAAGACAATGTAGGGAGAGATTGAGGAGTTAAATTTGCAAGTGATAGTTTCATCTCTTCTAGCCATACAAAATAGAGAGCAAGAATCATCCTTCATTTCTCTATGATGTTAAAGAAAACAACATTTATGTTGTTGAATATATTTGTGGAGGTTTGACAAGTGCTAAGAATATATACTTGAAGAAAAAGCTTATTGAGTTGAGCTAGTGTTTGAGTGTGTATATGTGTGGGAGAGGGAAGAAAGAATCTTGAAAGAGAGTGAAAAAGATCAGATAGTTTGCTTTAAAAATGTTTCTTGTGGTAGACTAGGTGTGATATCCCGTTCCACATCGAAAATGTTAAGAAACATGGACTAATGTATAAGTTGAGCCTAAGCATTCAAGTCCAACTTGGGATATCCATTTTGAGCCAGCGAGGACAAAGCCCAAAAATTAGATTTGGTTGCTTAGACTCTGGTCGCGCACCAAGCCTATAGGCTCGGGGCATGACAGAATGATATCAGAGCGAATCTCGTGTGGTGTCTGCACGGGGTGAAACTAGGCCTATGGTATTGGGTCGCGACTACGCAAGGAAGTGGAGAAACTAAGTGCTGTACGAGGCTAAATGCTACGTTGACCTAAAGGCGGGAGCCACCTCTAGAGCCCGTATGAGCCACCTCGAGAATCCAACACAACTGAGTAGACAGTTTGGATTATGATATGGATTGGGCTTTATAAGGACGCAAATCCTAATAAGGAGGGTGAATGTGATACCCCGTTCCACATAAAAAATGTTAAGAAATATGGACCAATGTATAAGTTGAGTCTAAGCATTCAAATTCAACTTGGGAAATCTATTTTGGGCTAGCGAGGACGAAACCCAAAAGTTGGACTTAGCTGCTCAGACTCTGGTCGCGCACTAGGCTTGCGGGCCTGAGGTATGACACTAGGAGTAGTAGTAAAGGGAAGCAAACTCTCGGGCAATAACAGGCTCATAGTAGTGATTGCACTATTGAGTTAAAGGGTTGGATATGGGTTGATATCAAATTGGAAAAATGAAAATGGTTATTGGATACAACTTTTAAAAGGGGACAAAACTGACTGTGTTTTTGCACCTTTTCACATCTATTGTTTTAATGTTCACGTTTGTTGTACAAGTGCATACATTATGTAGTGTATTTCTGATAAACAATAGCAAATACTTGATAAGTGGTGAAATTGAGTGTAAAAAGAAATGTGCATATAAAGCTTTTTAGTGTGTGTTTTGTGCACAGAGAGAGAGAGAGAGAGAGAGAGAGTTCATGGTCAAGTGTAAGCGCCCATCATCTTCAAAAAGAAGGATTAGATGAAGACCATGCAAACATGAGTTGAGAAAAGACACGCAAAGGAGGTTATTTTAATTTGGACTTGTGCAAAATGGACAAATGGTAGAAAATAACTGTCAGTGGAAGAAACTTGGAAAGAGCTGCTATTATTATTATTAGTGTAGACACCAAATTTTGACGCACTACTCATTTTTCTAACATTGGGGGCACTTTTATATTTTTTGATGTCAAATTCTAATTTTTCAATAAAATGGGGACGACATCAACATTTTTGGGGGGCAAAATTGTAATTTTTAACTATAAATATTTTTCCATTAGTTTTGGACTTTTAAATTCACATTTTGTACTTTCATATGTATTTTTTAAATTTTTGTAATTTTTTTCAGATTTAACTGGTATTTTTTTTCTATATTTCGCTAGCACAGGGGCAAAATGGTAATTTCGCATCGCAAATATCATTTTCGTCCATTTTTTAGTACCAAATTCATTTTTTTAATTCTTTAAGCATGTTTCTAAATTTTCTTGATTTTTTCGGGAACGATTGCTATTTTTTTATGAATTTTCATTGTCCAAGGGCAAAATCGTTATTTTACAGTTTAAATTCATTTTTTTTCAACTTTGAGTCATAAATGCATTTTGTAGTGTTTTAAGCTTACTCTAATTTTTGGTAATTTTTCGAGATCAATAGCTATTTTTCTGTGAATTTTCATTATCCAATGGCAAAATCGTCATTTTATAGTTTAAATTCAATTTTTTTGTCAATTTTGAGTCATAAATGCATTTTCTAGTGTCTTAAGCTTGTTTTTAATTTTTGATAATTTTTTGAGGCTAATAGCTATTTTTCTGTGAATTTTTATTATTCAAGGGCAAAATCGTCATTTTATAGTTTAAATTCATTTTTTGTCAAATTTTGAGTCATAAAGGCATTTTCTAGTGTTTTAAGCTTATTTTTAATTTTTGATAATTTTTTTGAGGCTAATAGTCATTTTTTATGTATTTTCATTGTCCATGGGCAAAATTGTCATTTCACACCCCGAGCGCATTTTTATCAGCTTTAAGCTCTAATTTTTATTTTTGAAATCTAATTTGAATTCTTTTTGAAAATTTTAGAGATTGATGTCATTTCTTCGTATTAATTTTTAATTTTTGAGGTTAAAAAATATTTTTTTAATAAAATTAGTATTTTTATTATTGGTGGCGTTTTTGTTATTTTATAGCATTCTTGATCAACAAAACAAGTGGCCTATAAATACCCTTTTAATCAGCAAAAAGAAAAAAAAATCAGAAACTCTAAAAACACTTTTATTTTATACCTTAGAAGATCAAAGCACTTACTTATTCATCAAAACACACACATACTCTTTTTTTATCCTCGGTTACTGTTCATCAGACCAATTTTATTGGAGCCATTAAATTTTCTTTCGATTTTGATTTTTCTGAATTTTTTTTTAGTTACGTTTCTAGGTTTTGTTCTTATTCTTCTGTGTTGTTCTTCATCATCTTTTTCTTCCTCCACCATCTACCATCATCAGCTTCACTAGTCACCATCATTAGTTTCCCTTACCAGAAAATCCCACCACCAAAGCCAAAACCTTCACAGTCCTCACACCACCGTTACAAAGCTATCACCTCTATAGTCTATTTTCATCACCAGATCCCTCAACTTCTCGTCGCACAAACTTGCAAAAGAAAACAGCAACAAAACCCCAAATGAATAAACCCAATTCCGATTCCAATTCAATCAGGACCTAAATCGCCTCCAACTACCCAATTTCAGTCACCAAAAATCACAGTAAACCAGCAACCAATCTCCAATCCACTACCATCGCCACTGAGACTGCCAAATCTCAAGCAGAAGCCTCCATTCCTCCATTCAATCGCCACATCCAATAAACCACAACCTGTCAAAGCCAAAGAGATCGTTAGCAATCCAACGCCCACCTTGCCACCACTGCCCAAATACCTACAAATCGCAATCCCAAACCCATCGAAAATAGCCCCAAATCGCCACAGCAATTCATTCTCCACCACCCACGGCCAGTCAGAACCATCCAAAAGCCTCACCAAACATCAGTCCAAAGCACACTACAACCTGCAAAACAAAAACAAAAATAGCACCATCAACAGCCCCAAAATCACTACGTTCTCGCCATAATTTCCACCTCCCCTCCCTTGAAAAATCTAGAAAATCAACAGACCACTTAGCCTGACCATTTGTCCAACCACCGAAATAGCCTCCTAAGCCCACCCAAAAGCTCCTCCAAGCTGCTGCCAACAGCTATCAATCCCAACACTAGAACTCCATTGGAGCTCCAATCAAGCCACATCAATCCAACAACAACAAGAACCACCACCGCGTCACTTTAAGCAGTAATAACCCAACCCCACCAGGCACGAATCCCCTTTTTTTCCGTCAGCCATCACCGCCACATACTATCCCTCACTGGTCTCATCCTCTGCCTCTCACCACCAATTCAATTGTTGATCACCGCCGTTAATCTGAACACCATCCAAGTTCCCAGCTCCCCCTCCCTTCTTTGACACCATCATCTCCAGGCACCATCGCGCCATCAATTTTTGCCACCATCTCCCTTCCCACTAAAGACCCTAAACAGAAACTGGAGAGAAAGTGAGTGTTGGAGAAGAGAGATAAACGAGAGAACAGAAAGGTGGAATCGGCTGAGAGAGAGAAGAGAGAAGCAAGAGAGTAGAGAGAAGGAGAGAACGATTTAGAAATTGAGAGAGAAAGAGAGATGCGAAGGGAGAGAGAGACTAACAGGGAGAAGAGAGAGGAAATTAAAAAGAGCAGAGAAAAGGAAAGAAATTGAGAGGGAAAGAGAAGAAAAAAAGAAAGAAATCGGAGAAGAAAAAAAGAAAAGAGAGGAAAAAGGAGAAAAGGAAAAATAGAAAAAGGGAAAGAAAGGTGTTTTAGAATAGGTTTTAATTTTGTTGCATTTATTTCTTCTGTTGATTGTGTTTGTGTATGTGTTAACACCTGATTTGTCTTTCTAACATTAATTTAATTTAGTTTAATTTAGCTATTTAATTAAGTTTGGGTACTCTACTTTTTTGGCTTTAAATATAAAAATGAAAATTGTATTTTAATCTTTGTCTTCTTTGTTAATGCTATTATGTCTTGGAATATTTTGTTTTACGTGATCAAGTCTTCATAATTGTAGATTTGCCCCCCTCCCCAATTTGCGTAAATTTATATTTTTGCCCCTAGACAGTGATAGCACTTGTTATTCACTTTTTATTTGTTTTGGTTACCATTTTTCTCATCATTACTCTCTCACTTTTGGTGGTGAGTTATACCTTTCATGTGACCACCACGATTATTGTAATGGTTCTAACCATGTCCATGACCTTGACCTCAATTTTGTCCAGTATTGGAATGCATGGCTGTTGCGTTTGCTTCAAGTAATAGGGCAGCACCAGTTGGACGTGCCTCATGATTTTGCAACAAAAGCTCATTATTTTGCTTAGCAACAAGAAGACAAGAAATGGATTTAGAATATTCTTAAAACCATTTTCATAATATTACTGTTGTAAGAGCACATTAGATGCGTGAAAAGTAGAGAATGGTTTCTCCAACAAATATTCATCAGTTACTTTTTCTCCACACAATTTTAATTGAGAACTGATTTGAAATGTTGCTGAATTGTATTCACTTACAATTTTAAAATCTTGCAAACGCAAGTGCATCTAATCATAACGAGCTTTTGGAAGAACAACCATTTTTTTGGTGATCATGCCTCTCTTTCAAACTTGACCACAAGACAAAGGGATCTTTGATAGTTAAATACTCAATTTTTAGCCCTTTATCAAGGTGGTGACAGAGAAAAATCATGGGTTTGACCTTTTCTTGACTAGTGGCTTTATTTCCTTCTTTGATGGTTTCTCCAAGATCACTTGCATCCAAATGGATTTGAGCATCGAACACCCATGACAAATAGTTCTTTCCAGTGATATCAAGAGTAACAAACTCAAGTTTTGTAAGGTTGGCCATAATAACAATTAAAATCAAGAAAACCAATAGAAACTTACCACACTTACTCAAAGAACGTACTGAAAGTTGGCTATAGTTTCGTGTTGATAACGTGTTATAAAAATATTATTAAAATTAGTAGTATTATAGTATTACTAGAAAGTAGAAATATAATATAACTTTCTAGTAGTTATAAAAGCGAAGAAAATGACAAGAGAAAAGTACAATATAACAATGATTTCTCTTCTTTTCTTCTTCTTTTTTCTCTTTCATTTCTTCCATATAAGCCACTAGTTATAGGCTTGAGAAGCACCCCTCCACATTAAAGGTCATAATACCCTAAAAGTAGGTTATATGAGTTTCATAAGTTACATGAACTAATGAAAGATGATAGGGTAGTAAGAGTTACAAGAAATAACGTGGAAGATCATGGGTGAATATGTATAGACATCCACTAAATGATTCATAACAGTTTGTTTATTTATTTATTTATGGAGCAGTGGGTGGGGAGAGGTGGGATGATGAGCTTCTGGTGTAAATTAGATATATCATTGGGAAATTTTTAGATTTTTTAGTTTTCCTCATATCGTACAGTTGGTGTTTTAAATGGGAGAGTTGGGAAGAATTTTTAAAGAAACAAATATATACACTAACAAAGTAAGGGTGTCAACGTTAGTACTTTTTTTTTATTTTAAAGAGGATCAACAGTGAGACTTCACTTACCCCTTGGTAACTCGAATTTGAGACCTGTAGATCCCAAATGAAACATCTTACAAACTAAGTTGCGCGTCACTAGTAATTTACTTTTGTTTGTTATTAGTAATTCATTCTCTTCTTTAATTTTTATACATGAACATGAAAAACATATATAATAACAAAAAATCAAGAGTCAACGTCAATACCTGAAAAATAAACATAAAATCTAAAACATAAAGTGTAGATGCTAATTTATTTGTGTTTGAAGCTGGGAGTTTTTCTCTCCAATGTTGATCTAGTTTAGAAGCCTTGGTTGCATTTTTTGTGTTTTCTTTTGTGATTCCATTACTAATCCGATGTAGTTGTTTTTGAGTAATCATCCTCTCTTGTGTACTCTTTTTTCAGGATCAATAAAAGCATAGAGCTTGCAGGAAAGAAACATATGTACACTAAATATCTGTGATTTAAAAAAGGTATAATTGTCTATAATACGTGCCTCTAATCTTGTAGGGTCTGTCCAACAAAGATTCCAAACTATATAATTTCAAAGTGATAGAATTCTCCATTATAAATTGGTCTCGGCAATTACTATGATGATTGCTTTTATGGCTGGTGATGGCACAGAAAATCAGCTCACGTATTATAGGGCACCTGGTTTTATCTGGACGTTCAAAGTTTTTAGGTTCGACACAATGGATCATTCAGATACGCTAAGGTTGACCTAATAAATTAAGGCTTTAAAATTGGTCTAATATCACAGGTCGACAATGAACATAGGGTATAATTCATTTCGTAGCTAAGTTAGTATTATGGAGACTTTATTACATTAGCTAATGAAATTCTTTTAGTAAAAAGTTAACAATATTTTCCTGTTAACCCGAAAAGAAGTCACTTATGTCGATTTAGTCTTACATAATTGCTATTAAACAACTATTCTTTGTAAAAAATAATGTATACCTGGGACATCCTATGATGTTATATTTCAAACTTTGGGGTTATGTTTTATGAGATTGACTAAAGTTGAGCCTATGCACTTATATAAGCAAAATTTGGGCATACTAAAGCCTATCATAAAGCCCAATTTTTTACCATCAAACGAAAAAGATTATGCTCGTCTATTCTTTGACATTTTTAATCGTTTTGCCCCTTTATAGGAGATAATAAAAGATTCTGATCCCAATTAATTTTTTTAATGCAACAGGTTATTAGATGGTGATTAGTAAATGCATGTCTTAGGGAAAAAATTTTAATTTAAACTTCCAGAAATAATTCAACATGTTACTCCAAAGCCAGCACGTTAAGTGATTTCTAAACCTTTTGTTAATATGTAAATCATTACAAAATCTTGCAAACCAAAATCTGTAGTAATACAAAAATAGCTTTAGTAATCATATGCATAAATGATGTGTAATAACCCTGTTTTTTTGAAAGGAATACATCATAAACAATAGGGAATTAAATGAAATCCATTTCAAGTCATATCATACTGGCTAGTGAATACTGTTGACATGGCCTCAATTTTCTGTGTTTTCAGCTAGATTTTTAAGCATTGACATAGTTGCAATGCACTCTAACTTCACCATCATCAGCATTCAAATAGTCTTGAATATTCCCGAGTTTCACCATGGATGCTGCAAACTGATGGCTAAAGACGTCCGATTGGAAAGCCAATGCATCAACAATGGGAGCAGTCCTTGAATCAGAATAGAGGATTTGGTCTGTTTTTAGGAGTCCCATTTTATTCTGAACATTCTTGAAGTACTGGGCATCAAAGGTCCTGGGGGTAATGGCGTCAAGATCTACATATTCTGATGCCCATCTGCATTTTCTCCTCAAGAAATTTAGATATTTGGGGTTGATGGTTGGATCAGGCATTCCAGTTCCCACGTAGTTGAACAATCTGTACTGCAGAGATCCACATGTACTTCTTCCAATCGTATGAGCTCCTGCAAATGAAATGGCATGCATTGGGAGAACAGTGCTAACTATTATGTAAGACTTAATTATGCTTTAAGTTCAGAAAATTTAGGCTATTATTAATTTATTATTTATGTAGTTTAAGGATTGATTAAAGGTTTATGCTAAACCCTTTACAGTTAAAAGGGGAGGCAGAGAGGACATGTAATCAATATTTAATATTTGCACAATTAAAAATTGTTATATAATGAAGTGAATACTTGTTTCATATACATTTCATTTGGATGGTTGTTCGTGAGATTTTTTTTCAAAAATATTACTATAACAGTTTTGAAGATTTTAATTCTTACGTTTTAAAATATGGTAATCAAAATGGATAACTCTTTTTATTTTTTGTTTTTTAAAGCATCAAAAGTTTTGCTCACCTGAGAGGGCAACCAAGTCTAATACATTCAATCCCTTCGATTGGAAAAATTCGATCAGATCAGTAACTTTTTCGTGACCCGTTGGAACCATTTCAGCTTCCTTTGCTATGGAAACTCGTCCGTCTTTCCTCCCGTATGGGACCTGCCAGAATGGACCTCCAGCTAAAGTAGTTGCATCTCTAGCAGCAGCAGTAAGAATGTCAGCACAAGAGACGGTCTTCGGGCATTTCTTCTCAATCTCTTGTTTAATGTCATCGATCACTTCAAATCCTCTCAATGACTTGCTTATATTGGACCGTCTTTCACTTCCTTGATGGTTTAAAAGAACCGAAGCATCACATCCCTAAATGTTCATCACGCCAAAAAATAAAAAATCACGTAACCTAAGGCAGTTCCTTAACAGCATATAGTGGTGGAAATGTAATTAAATATGGTATATTCACTTTTTCAACTTTAATTATTAGTTCACGTAACTTGAGGTAGTACCTTTGATTTCAGTATATCTGCATGAAAAGAGATTAAATTCGATAGCTAGAACATGATTTCTTTATCCTGTATCGGATATGTCCTCGTTTGACTTTAGTTACAGGAGCGAAAAGATCGGTAATTTGACAAGAACATCAGAAATGGACAGACCTAGTTAATAACACAAGAATAACCAAATGACTATGTAAAAAAGAAGCATTACTTGTTACTTCAACAGCATGGTCTTGGAAATGTTATTATATAGGGTGTATTCATTTGATCAGAAAAGAGGGATAAAGAATGTAATTTTATTAGTTCTAAAATATTGATAAATTTAATTAGAGAATTAGAAGTAGATATTTACTTTAGAACAAAAGGTAATTAACGGCACTGAATTGCGGAATTTCCAGGTAAGTAAGGTACGTTAAGAATTTCTTACCCTAACAGCACAGTCGTGGAAATGCAACCTAATGAGGGCAGGAGCAAGGGTGTAATCTTTGTCAACCCAATGTTTAACTTTATTGTGGATAATTTTTTCAACTCCTGGACAGCTCCGATCATAGTGAAAGAAAGACAAGGCATCATCATCAAAAGGCAAGATATCTGGCTTTTCCACAAATGCTGAAATTTCAAGAAAAAAGAAGATCAAGAAGAACAAAGTGATAGAGAATTTCATGGTTTTGTTCCTTTCCACAGTTAACCAAGCTAGGAATCGTTGTGGTGTTTGATTTGATCTTTGGGTTCGTTACACTTCCAATGAACGATCGATATATATAGAGATTCCAGTTGCACGAAATGGTAAAGATTATATTATTTGATAATTGGTTAAGTACGTGAGTTGCATACATAGAGAATTTAACAAACATAGTTGAGACTCACGGACGTGCAGGCATGTAGTTTATTGAGCATATGTACTAGATGAGCTGTTTTAATGGTTGTTCCAAGTTCAGAGCAAGCACACCAAAATTAAGAGATGCTATGCAGTGGGAATTTTGGTGACTAGATATCATATGAGAAGACAATTCTCAATTAATTCATGAGGCTTACAAAGTGTTGGTAGCAATGTTTGTTCTAAAGTCAAAATAAACATATTCTTTTAGTGTCGGTGGCATAATAATTAATTAGTTTTAAACTCAAATTAAAACCCTTGAAAAAGATGAGGGATAATAATTCATTTGAGTTTAATGTTTAGAATGAGAAATTAGTCAATCATTATAACCAGAAAGTTCAATTTTATAATATAAAGCTTTCTATCAAACCAAAGAGAAAATAAATGATTAATAATTAAACTATTTGACACGTATTTACATTATTGGAAACCCAATTGACGGTAGGAGTTACAAATTAAACCTCAAGGGGTGTTTGGTTTAGGAGAATCAGGAAGGGGAATGAGTGTCAGTAGTGATGACACCCATTGTTGATATTTAAAAAATGATTATTACTATTCTTCAATATGAATAAAAGTTATAATTCTTCCAAAATATTAGTTTATCAAATTCATTAACCCTTTTTCCGGGAATAATATCTTTTCCATTACTAAATTAAACATGTTCAAATGAATCATCAAAATCCATACTCATAGTAGTGTTAATAAAATTCATATTGATATAGTAATTGAAGAATCTAAACCAAATGTCTCTTAAATAAGTATTTTTTTAACTAAACAAATATAGAATGGGAATGGATGGTTTTGTGTCTATTACTTATTATGAAAGTCCGTTTGACTCCGATAATTATGGCAAAATATTTCCTAGATGTTAATAAATAGGACATAATTTTATTTATCACAAGCGTTTCATAGATACAAAGATTTTTAGAAAATTTTTTTTATTGTAACCTTGACAAATATGTTGATTGGGAAATATCAAATAAGTATTCATATCTTAAAAAAATCAGAAAAAAATGCCTATATATATATTTTTTATTTTTTGTGAGTAACGTTATTGTGACGCTCAAAAAAGTCAGAATTAGCTTTCCCCCCAATCCTAATGTGTTAATCAAAAAACAAGCAGGTCAAATATTCTTAAGCGAAATGGCTAATTTTGCTGAATTTTAGCACTCACTGAAGACATACAAAGTTGTCCATATGCTCAAATGAAGCATACAGTGGTACCTAGCCCAACTTTCTAACCACATAAAGAAGTCCAGTCAAAAGCCCATGGCCCATAAGTTCTTCCATCTCGTAATCATCCAAATTCCCACTTATAACGTCAGAATTTCAAGATTGATGAAGGCTTTCTTAATATTTAAGTTATGGCGTGGCATGATTTTGAAATTTTGATACATCTCTTATGACTTGATTTGATTTTACTATGCATCAAATACACAATTTATTACGTGAAACACATAAATATTTAGTTATTAATTGAACTCTTTTTTTTTTTTAGCAATCACAATTTTATTATAAATGTATCTTGACTTACACAAGTGTGATGAGGCTTCCACTGGTATGTTAGGTGAAGTTTCAAACTATTTATCACACACAATTAAGAATGTGAGATTTGATCCCTAAACCTACGACAGGGGTCTCCCCTGACCACTAGGCCATTGGCCCAGTGGCTTATTATTTGAACTCTTAAATGCCATGCTTTTATGAATAATGGTTGCTACATGCTTTCATGAATAATAATGTTTGCTAAAATTAAGATCTAATTCGAACGACTGCAATAAAACAGCCAACGGAGTTAGCAAATTAACCTAAAAAGATAAATCTGAATTGACAGGATTTAAGATAAGGCCAAGCTAAATAACTTACCCTGGGCAAGATCAATTGAAATTATTACATATTTTCGGAGGTGCTGATCGAAGTTAATTCTTGAGACTTCAGCCTTGTAATATGTGTGTAATTAGAGGTTCTTCATTAGTCTGATTCAGTTACGGACTAGGAGTAAGTTTGTTTTTTTTATTCTTCAACCTCAATGAAAGCTAAAATTCAACCACAAAAAGCTAACCTATAGTCATATGCCCCTATAGGTAGATTAACTGGTTTTCTTTGTATGCCTAATTGATGCATGCACAAAAGGGCAAACTGCTAAATCAGGACCTTACCTGTCCTTTGACGAATGATTTTACTGTTTCACATTACATCTTTGGTAATTTGAGCGACTTTCTTTGAGTTTTACTATTAAATCTACACAAAATAAAATTTTGCTCTCAATAGATTCCAATTTTTATAAAAACTGACTTTTTTGAAAAGTCAAAAATCAATTACTCTTAATTTTAACTTTAAAAATTTGAAAATAGGGTTAAAAAAAACCGTTGAAAATATTACAAAATAAAATTTTTAAAATCAAAAGTTAAAAGCAATTAGAAAAAAAGTTATTGAAAACAATCTTTGTTTTTTGAAAATTAAATGGACCTAACTTCTATAAATCTCTTTTTTTCTATTTTTGAAAATTACTCGCATGAAGAGTTTGGAGATGGAAAGCCAATTATTTTTAAAAATATTGGTAATTGTCTAGAAATTATTTCGTTGATAGCGTTAGAGTTCTTTATTATTGTACGTTACCCAAGAAGCGATAGCACAGAGACCATAGCCTGCGCAAGAATTAATGGGACGTTTCTTTCTTCTGTGAATGTGAATATTTACAAGTCAAACTTCTGATAAATTTCAGAGCACGTGAAACTGCACCACTCAAACTAAGCTGAATATTCAAGTTTTACGAAATCGAGTGGCCTTGGCTTTGCATGCATGCAATAGGCTTGTCGATTCTGGTCAATCTCCTCTTAATTTTCTCCATTCTGGTGCCCTGTGCTGGTGAGCTTCCCGTCAGACTCTGATTTTGTTTGATACATTGGCCTCTTCTCTTCCACTCGATTCAACAATCTTTTATTTTATTTTTTTTTGGGAATTCCTTCAATCAAACATGACATGATGAAGATGATGAAGATATCCGAGGATGATGAGGAACTTGCAATTTAAGTATGTGCCTCCTTAATTAATGCATTAGACTTATTTATAGACAAATTATTATAAGTATTTTCTAAAAGTAATTTAACATAACAATATTAACTTTAATAAAATCTTACATATGCCACACGCACGTGTTGTGGTAAGATTGTCAACTTCATTTTCATGTATCATCAAACAAAACAGTGGCGGGGCCAGAAAATATTTTTAGTGGGGACAAAAATAATATTAAAATTTCTTACTTAATATTAAAATTTTTTACTTACTTTTTTACTTTTTTTTTAAACAAAAGAATATCAATACTCACATAACAAGAAGAAATAATACATATATTTTACATAAAACATAAGTAAATTTATACTCAAAATTACTAATGTAATAGTAATTGTATTTCAAAAAATAAATCAAAACACTTATAATTGCTCATGACGAGTTTTAATTTTTTAATAACTATTTATAACTTTCTTATATTTTCAACTTCACGAGATATATTTTTTCAATGTAAATAACTAAATAATCACTCATTCAATTGTCTCCTATCTAATCCACAAGGGAAAGAAAATGAGCCCGTAAAGAGAAATAGTGAAGACACATTTAAAAATTTGTCTAAAATTTATAGACATTAAAAGAGACAAAGGAGGGCCAGTGGGGGCCCGTGCCCCTAGGGCCCCCACTGTGGATCCGCCCTTGAAACAAAATAATGTCTCGTATATTTGAGAAATACCGTGAAATCTAATACAAGAAAATAAAAATAAAAAGACGTTTTGCTTATCAGGTGATTTTTGTACCTAGTATCTGGTTGTGAAGCAAATAAATTTAAAATTCGAAGGAAAAAGTTGTCAAAATTTTTGGTATATAGAAATTCATGAGATGCTCATTCTAATATGAAAGTTGGTCTTACGCTATAAGAGGACGTGAAGACTCATCGAGCAGACAATTTTTTCTTCGCTTCTTTTCGAGTCCAGAGGCCATTTGTAAAAGATTTGGGACCGTCAAATGGATTGAAAAGGACCAGACAGGCTACAGGTCCTTGAATGAAACTACCTGATGTGAAAAATGCTACTACTAATCCCATTCACATGTGAAAATTACTGTCATATATTAATTTACTATCAGCTCATTATTGCATATTATTCCTTTAGCAAGAGAAAACTTGTTTATCATATTTTAGTTCAATCAAGAAAAGTTACTGAGGTAATCTTTGCATATAAGTACATCACAATGCTTTTTTAAGAGAGGTAACAGGAGTATTTGACTGAGGTTGTTATGCTACATAATTTTTTGCTATCTTATCTTATAGCACCAATTTCAAACTAGTATTAAAAGAATGTCAAATGAATGACGTTTTGAGGAGTTTAATATTCATCATCTTTGTCACATTCATTTGGACTAAGCATCTGTTTACGTTGCAAATTATTGGAGACTTAACTGCTATCAGAATTATACATTATTGCATGGAATATATGTCATCTCTTAATGTCTTACACGAATCTTCTTTTGGTCTCTTATAATTATGTGAATGTCATGATTGAGAAGCAAATAATTTATGTTTCGGTTGTCACAAATTAAACTTCTATGCATATCTTCCCAGGATTTCCATCATAATTGCGAAACGTCGTCTAAAATTTTTTTAACTTTTCTCCACTCAAGATTTAGGATAAAAGTTAATCTTGGAAAGACAATATAACGTGTATGCTATTGTAATTATAAAAATTAAGAAGTACTTTCTATTGATATTCATAGGAGAGTCGCTCTAATTTAAAGGATTCAGCTGAAACTTCTCCATTTGTTACAAATTTAAGAGAGATTAACGTAAATTTAGTACTACAAGGTTTGGTTTTTGTGCACTAATTGAACATTAATAAATACTATTAGTACTATATAACAGTAAAAAAATTGTAATATTGTCATAAACAATGCCAGCCAAAATATGCTCGACTCTTTGGCAACTCATGATGCTATATGACAATATGACAATAGACACTTGAATTAGAGAGTCCGTGACCCATCAACAACCATATACAATCCAATTTTATTTTCTACGCGAATCTATATATATTGCCCTACAAGATTGTATGGACTCTTTTTTAGTTTAATCATGTATATAGTTGTCCTCCATGCATGAAAAGAATGATAAAAGTTCATACTTGAAGAAAAATAAAAAATTTTAATAAAAAAAGAAAGAAAGAAAAAAATATAAGAAGAGATATATTATGTTTACCAACAATCAGAAAAATCCTTCCCCCTTTCCCCGAATTGTCAAAAAAACAAAAACGTCTCACATCGGAACTAGTTGCTTGTTAGGGTTAGTACTTAAGCTCTTGTGGCCCCTCTAAAAGTTACCATGGCTTTTGGAGTGGGTTTGTGGGGTAAAGTTTAGGTTCTCTCCCATTCTTGCTTTCAGTTTGGGTTGAGTAGGTTGGATTCCCCTTCTCCCTTTCCCCAAATTGTCAAAAAAACAATCAGAAAAATCCAATTATGTAATATTTGTTGATTCTGAAAAAACCTTGTCAAATCAATTGCCAGTTAAAGATATTTTGATTGAAAATACTAATAAGAAAGTGTAACAGCAAGATATTAAGGGGACAAAACATGTGGTGTAAGTTTGGGAGCTTCTGCAATTTAAGGAGAAAAATAAAGTAAAGAATCTGCAAAGCATTTGAATGTAACCTTTAACTAGCAACTGCAACTGAGTGCCATGTGTTTCAGGATTTATAATTTTATAGGCTTAGTGTAAATATTTAATAGTCATAGTCCTTGGGCATGAATACGAATTAAATCTGATATATTCTCAGAGCATATATTCAAGATTGAATTTACCTTCTGAATTAGGCATTAAAGACCAGTCTTCTTCTTTTTTCTTTTTTGTCTTTTTTTTTTGAGAAAAAAAGACTTAGTCTTCTGAATTAGGTAGTAAAGATTCAGTTTTTTATTGTGGATCAAAAATTGTTCTCCTATGCATAATTCAGAAGACTGGAGAGAAGCTACCCAAATATTTCCAGTACTTTAAAGTCTGAACATGGGATGATAAACGATTATTAACAGAAAATCATAGTTGGTATTGTGCAGACATTAGTACTCTCATCCTTTCCTTTTCAAAATGAGCTGTCTACTTTCAATTCAAAACAAAGATTTTCAAAGAGTTGAGACTAGAGTTTTTCAAAACGAGGTTAATACTTCTAATCTAGTAAAGTGTTTGTGACAGCTTTTAGGATACCACCATTCCGGCACAATAATAGTTGAAAAACTTCAACAGTTTTAGAAGTCATGAATTAGAACTGACCAGTCTCCAGATTTTTTGTTAGTATCTCTTATATTAATCTTTTTTTTTTTTTTTTGTGAGTTCTTACATTAATCTAATCTTGCCATTTCCAAACACCTATATAAGCTTCAAGTGCATGCCTACAACTGATATATGACTGTAGCCACATATCCCCAAAAGGTTTAAATGTCTTAAAATCATCACTTGAAAAGTGAGACGTTATAAAAACCAGAATAAACATTTTATTAATGAACTGTGTAAGCGAGGCAAAATACAGCACCACTTTAGGCCCATGTATGCGTTGATGAGTGGTTGTACTGAGGTGGAGATCACAACCAAGGCAAAGTATATGGAAAAATATTAAATGAATCGTGTATATTGTTAGTTGCTGAACTAAAATTAATCATTCAATATCAAATACTAGTAATGAGTTAGTTAGTATGTATGATTGGTACTAACACACTACATGCCATGCCATGTAGTGCGCATGATGCACTGATACCTTTTTTCACATATCTATAATAGAGACAGTGTTAAATTTGTAGATTTTTTTTTTTTTTTTGGCTTCTAATAACAGTCTAATTTACATTCTTCAAAGAAAAAAATGTGAAGATTATGTATTTCATTTTTTATTTCTGTTCTTAATGTATGAAGACGATATAAACACAATGTAAAAATCAATTACGCAACTTAATTTAGAAGATTCTACCATACAAAAAAATATGCACCGAATGAGCAACCAAAAAATTAGTAACTTGTAATGCGAGTTAAATGTAATTTGTTACTGAGTAGTAAAATTACTATGGAATTCTCGAAGTAGGTTGGATTTCTTGTTTAATCAGAAGTGTAATACAAGCTCAAAAAATGTTTGGAGTGTGAAAGGAAAACGGCATGGATTTTGGAGTAGGAAAAGAAGGTCTTACCCTCAATGCAAACATTCAAACAAAAGAAGCTACAAAAGGACAGAAAGATTTGGTAACTCAACCCAATCACAAAGTTAAAGAATATGTTACCTCTTTGTCTAAGAAACAGAAAATCTGTAGACGTAAAATCACCAAAAAGAGAAGAGAGTAGGAAGTTTGTTTTCTAGCTTTGACGTGGGGACCTCAGTAGGTTGACTCAATAATCCAACTAAGGGATAAATTGGAAATCCAACGGTTCACTTTCACATATATTCGTAGTAGTTTTGAGCTAACACACCAAAACCGGCAAATCCACCAATGCCAAAATCTCCTTAAAGCATCTTTTCAGTCTTCAACCACTGTATCTTCCCCCATGTAAGTTTTATACTCTACAATTTCCCACATATTCACACACACACTCGTGTATTTAGTCGACCAACCCTTTATTCATTTATTTATTCAAAAACTTTCTACACTTTTAAATTGTTTTTCTTGGTCCCTTTTGGGCTTCTCCTCATTGACCTTTGTCTAGCCCATCACAATTCCTTTCAATTAATTCCCTCCCTTCTCATCTCTCTGTCTCTCCATCTAAATGTAACAGGAGGGCGGTGGCCATAAATGGTTATGACAGGATAGCCGCAGCTCCATATGTGTTTCTTATCTCTTATTTGGCATCAATTTTAAGGATTCAATAAAGTTCTACAAATACCAAAAAAAAAAAAATTCACAGCCCGCACAGCAGCACAATCAATTTACCATTCTGCATTGCCTTAAAACCCACGCGTCCTGTCTCCATCCAAAGACCAAGATTAACAGTTGTCCTTAAATGCCTACAACAAAACACCAATTCATTCATTGAATCAATGCAGAATCATCAGACGCAGAAGATTGACAACACTAGTACTCATAGTCAAACCTTTATATTCCTAAATTTCGGCTTCTCTCCATAATCTCTCCCTTGCTTTCTCACATTCTTAGTTCATCATAGCTTGTCTCAGGAATTCTTTTTAATCCTTTTTACAAACAAAAAATATGGCATTACTGAGACAAGTTTTTGCAATTCTCATTGCAGTTATAGTCTTTTTTTTCTCAAGCAGATATGTATCATGTCAACGTGCAAATTCTTCATCAACTCTTCAAGTTCTTTTGGAGATGAAACAATCATTTCAAGACCCTGAGAATGTGTTGCAAGATTGGTCGGAGAACAACTCAAATTTCTGTACTTGGAATGGTGTTTCATGTGCAAGAAATCCAACTGATGGCTCATTGCAAGTAGTGAGTCTCAATCTTTCTGATGCTTCGCTTGGTGGGACAATATCACCTTCCCTAGGCCTTTTGCATGACCTGCTCCAACTTGATCTTTCTTCTAATCAGCTCTCAGGCCCCATTCCAACTACTCTTTCAAACCTTTCTTCTTTGGAATCTTTGCTTCTCTTCTCTAACCAGCTTTCTGGTCCCATTCCCCCTCAAATAGGCACTCTCATCAATCTCCAAATTCTCAAAATTGGTGACAACGGCCTAACAGGTCCTATCCCTTCTTCTTTTGGTAATCTTGAAAATTTGGCCATTCTGGGTCTGGCCTCATGCAGTCTCAGTGGTAATATACCTGCAGAGCTAGGAAAACTTGGACAACTTCAGTTCTTAATTTTGCAGGATAATCAGCTGGATGGCCCTATTCCAGCTGAGCTTGGGAACTGTTCTAGCCTTGCTGTATTCACTGCTGCAGTCAATCACTTGAATGGATCAATCCCTGCAGAATTGGGTAGTCTTCAGAATCTCCAGACAATAAACCTGGCCAATAATACTCTGTCAGGTGAGATTCCTAGCCGGTTAGGTAAAATGAGTCAATTGGTTTATTTGAATGTCCTTGGTAATCAGCTTGAAGGTGGAATTCCAAAATCCTTGGCAAATTTACAGAATCTTGGGACTCTGGATTTGTCTGCAAACAAGCTCACTGGCGGAATCCCTGCAGAATTTGGTAATATGGGTCTAATCAACTACTTGGTTTTGTCAAGTAACAATCTTTCTGGTGTGATACCGAAAGAAATATGTTCTAACACCACCAATTTGGAACATCTGATGCTTGCTCAAAATCAACTTTATGGTGAGATTCCTGTGGAATTGAAAGATTGCAGGTCATTGAAGCAACTAGATTTGTCTAATAATACTCTCAATGGCTCAATCCCATTAGGGCTTTATGAGTTGGTTGAACTGACCTGATATCTTGCTCAATAATAACACTTTAGGTTGGTTCAATTTCTCCTTCCATTGCCAACCTTCAGTAACCTTGCCAGACATTGGCACTAGTATCAGAATAATTTAAATGGCAATTTGCCAAGAGAGATTGGAATGCTAGGAAATCTTCAGATTCTGTATCTTTATGATAATCAGTTATCTGGAGAGATTCCTGAAGAGATTGGTAACTTGCTCCAGCTTTACAAATGATTGATCTCTTTGGAAATCGAATTCTTAGGGACAGATTCCCATGACAATCGGAAAGGCTAAAGCAGCTGAATTTCCTTCATCTCAGACAGAATGATTTATCTGATGCGAATTCCTGCCAGTTTGGGAAACTTGCCATCAACTGACTATTCCTTGATTTGGCAGATAATCGTCTTTCTGGAGGAATTCCTCCTACTTTTGGAAATCTTCAAGCTCTGCAAGAAGTTATGCTGTACAACAATTCACTTGAAGGTAATATCCCTAATGAACTGATCAAAGTTTCAAACCTGACAAGAGTAAATCTGTCCAACAACAAATTGAATGGTAGCATTGCTGCACTTTGTAGTTCGCGGTCTTTTCTTTCCTTTGATGTTACAGACAATGCATTTGATCAAGAAATCCCTTCACAATTAGGCAATTCACCTGCCCTTGAAAGGTTAAGATTAGGGAACAACCAATTTACTGGTAAAATCCCTTGGACATTTGGATTTATCAGAGAACTATCACTTCTAGATATCTCTGGAAATTCACTCACTGGTTCTATACCTTTCCAGTTTTCACTGTGCAAGAAACTGACACATCTTGATCTCAATAATAACCTCCTTACTGGACCAATTCCATCTTGGCTTGGAACTTTTCCTCTTTTAGGTGAGCTGAAGCTCTCCTCCAATCGCTTTTCTGGATCAATTCCTCGAGAATTGTTCAACTGCTCCAAATTACTGGTGCTTTCTATTAATGATAATTCACTCAATGGCACTCTTCCTCCTGAAATTGGTAGACTCAGTTCTCTCAATGTCCTCAATCTTGATACAAACCAACTTTCTGGTCCTATTCCTTCAACCATTGGTGGCTTAAGTAAGCTGTATGAGCTTCATCTTTCCCGAAACAGCTTCAGTGGCGAAATTCCTAGTGAGATTGGAAGCTTGCAGAATCTCCAAAGCATTCTGGATCTAAGTCATAACAACCTCACTGGTCTAATCCCCTCCTCCATTGGTTCACTGACCAAACTTGAAGAGCTTGATTTATCTCACAATGAGCTTTCCGGAGAAGTCCCTCCTAAAGTTGGTGAAATGATCAGCTTGGGTAGACTCAACCTCTCATACAACAATCTCCAAGGGAAACTGGACAAGCGGTACGCACATTGGCCAGTTGAGGCATTTGTTGGAAATTCACTTCTTTGCGGAAGTCCTCTTGAAAGCTGCAAGGACAAGTCTAATAGGAACTCAGGTCTAAGTCAGTCATCAGTAGTGGTTATTTCAGCAATAATAATCATAGTTGCAATTGTTCTACTATTATTTGGAGCTGCCATGTTCTTCAAAAACAGGCGAGAAGCTATGGTGAGGGCCACTGAAGGGAGCTATATGTATTCTTCAAGTTCATTCCAGGTTCAAAAGCGACCATTTTTTCAACAACATGCTGCGAGACACAATATAAGGTGGGAGGACATAATGGAAGCAACAAACAATCTGAGTGATGAGTTTGTGATTGGCTCCGGAGGATCAGGAACTATATACAGAGCTGAGTTGTTCAATGGAGAAACAGTGGCAATCAAGAGGATACGCAGAAAGGATGATCCCATGCTGGATAAAAGCTTTGCTAGAGAAATCAAGACTCTTGGTAGGATAAGGCACCGGCATCTGGTCAAGTTACTGGGGTACTGTAACAACAAAGGAGAAGGCTCAAATTTACTGATCTATGAATTCATGGAGAATGGAAGTGTCTGGAACTGGCTACATAAGCAACCGATGAATCACAAGAAGAAGAGAAGTCTCGACTGGGAAGCAAGACTGAGGATAGCAGTTGGGTTGGCTCAAGGGGTGGAGTATCTTCACCATGATTGTGTACCCAAAATCATTCACAGAGATATTAAGTCTAGCAATGTCTTGCTAGACTCAAATATGGAGGCACATTTGGGCGATTTCGGACTGGCAAAGGCTCTTACTAATAACTATGATTCCGTAGATACTGATTCAAACTTATGGTTTGCAGGCTCTTATGGTTATATTGCGCCAGGTACGAGAGTTGATCTTTTGAGTGACATTGTTATAACTACAGTTGATAAACAGAATATTTAGATTTCTAATAACAAATTTCTTTCTTTGCAGAGTATGCTTATTCTTTGAAAGCAACAGAGAAGAGTGATGTATACAGCATGGGCATTGTGCTTATGGAGCTGGTGAGTGGAAGGATGCCAACTGATGGGAATTTTGGCGAGGACATAGACATGGTAAGATGGGTTGAATCCCGAATTGAAATGCAAGGATCAGCTCGTGAGGAGCTAATTGATCCTGCATTGAAGCCACTCTTACCCCATGAAGAGAATGGTGCATTCCAAGTGCTGGAGATTGCATTGCAATGTACAAAAACTGCACCTTTTGAAAGGCCAACATCACGGCAAGTTTGCGATCTTCTGTTGCATATATTTAACGACAGGATGGTTCATTCTGAGAAGATGAGTCCCGATCCATATGCATAGGCTTCCTAAAATGGGGATCTAGTTTTTCTAGAGGAAAAGAAATTCATCTTGTGAATCAGTGGTATGTGCAAAATTTCCCTTTTGGTTAATTGAGGAGATTGAGCTCCAAACTCATTGCTATCCAAACTGTTATCCAATTATTTGTTGTACAGTTAATTAACATGGCAAGACAAGCAAAACAATGTTTGAAGTGTGTAAAGATCCCTTCATTTTTATCATGGTCAAGGTAACAGGCTAGAAAATGCTTTTCCTCCCAAGCACTGCCTTCTTCCCCCCAGATTAAATTACAAAAAAAAAAAAAAAAGGAAGAAGAAAGAAAACAACAAAACCAAGAATGCGGCAAAGAGTTGAGTTCTGCAGATCAAGCTGGCAACAATCCACCATAAATAAGCCAAGGATCAAAACTGAACCTCATGCACTAGAAATCTTCAAATTCACCGTTTGCTCTTTCCCAAAAAGGATAAGAGAACCTCTGACTTGCTGCAGAATACTAAGCGCTCGTGGACAAGAATTATGGATAAGAATGTGGTGCAGGTGTGCTCTAACTCCACCTCCGTTGAGAAGTAGTTAGTGAGTGCAGCATTGATAACTAATATATGATTTTTGAGCCGTGATGCTCCTTCATTAATACAATACCCAAAAGAAAAGGTATCTGAAATAAGTGTTACAACAAGATTTCAGTACCATCATGAAAGCTCAAAAGCAAAATAAAAACTTAGAGAGCCAACATGGAATTGAATAAGTTTTCTTTCATAGCTTTTTGAAGTGAACAAAGAAAAGCAAATGATTGTATTTTATATGTAGAGAACAAATGCAATTACTGAGTAATCAGTTATAAGATTCATTCCTTCTCATTAAATGGGTTTGCAGCCGGGGAATCTCTTTACAGAATATTATTGATGAAAAAAACTCTTGCTAAGCCATTTTGAAACATGACTGCATTTCAAAAGTTTCAATGCTGTAACATAAAACTAATAGCAGAAAAATGAGACCACGCAAACAGAGTACAATGAGAGATAGGCCATGAATGTCGACGGAGCATTATACAGCTGTCCATATCTCACAAGCTCTGCTTACTGATGAGCTCTAATCTTCGTCATCATCTGCAGTTTTGGGTTCATTTGCAATTAGTTACTTTTTCTCATTGGACGTGGATAGTTAGAAACTAGTGTATACCTCTTCTCCACAAGACAGCAGAAGAAAAAATTAATTGTAGAAACACACAACTCCAAAAGATAAAAGCATAAATAGTTTCTTGAATGATGTGGTAAAAATATTAATGAATGTTTTCGATTGCTAAATTAATGAATGTTTCCTGCATAATGTAGAGCTGGATACTTGGCCTAATATTCAATTTAACGCAAGAAAAATAGGAGATATATGCATAGATTATAGGACTTCATGCAAGAAAATCCTCTCCCGTGATAAGTCAGAAATCCTCCTCACAAACCTCTCCATTTTGTTTCATAAAATGTTCTACGACATGTAAGCTTCTATGAAGGGAATGAACTGGTGATTGCCCAATTTTCATTAAGCCTTTAAATATAGAGCCCATCATCATAACTTTATCAGTTTAGAGATATTTCGTCAAAGATTGTATTATAACATGCTCCATAATCACAGGACATGCTCTGCAAAAACTATTAAGCAAAAAGGATGCAGAAGTGTAAATTATAATTTTACTTTCTGGTCTGCTTGTTACTTTCAGCTAGCTACTCCTTTTTTTTGGCTTACAATTATTAACTAGGCATATTTTTGGTCATTTTCTTTTTAGTTATCAGGGCAACACTGACAGGCGAAGCCAGGAGAAGAGTTCACAGGGAATACACCTAATTTTTCAACATTTTGCTCAAGCATCAATTTGAAACATAGTGGAAGATAGGGAACTCAGGGAGCTAGAATAAGTCACTTTAACTGGAAGATAAGTAAAATCAGGGAACTAGGATAAGTAGCTTTAACAGTAGTTAGTAGTAGGAACCTAATTTTATACTATGTTTTAGCTTTTTGGGTTTCTATTACTAACGTTATATAGTGAGTTGGACATTTCCGCCACTGATGATAAATGCCGCATTATTTGTGAAATTAACATGCCCAAAACATTTATCCAACTCATAGTATCATCAAAACTTCCACTACCAGAAGGAGAGCACGAATACCTTTTGATCAAACCTTAACACCATGGTGCCCAACAAGAGACCAAATGTTTAAATTACTTCCAGATATTCAATATAGAAATTTTAAAATCCATGTTTATTTGTACTCTTTCTTGCTCCACCATTTTAACTTTTAGGCAGCAACCTAAGAAGCTCAGACTAAGCAAGTTAAATCCAGAACAGGAATTGACAATTTGAAGCACACTAAGAAGTCTTAACACTTAAAATTTCTGATATATTTCTCGAACTTTGCTAGAAATGTAGCAAAAATGTACCATCATAAGATTGGGAGCATCTTTTGTAGCACATCCTGACAGGAATCATCATTATCTCATTATTCACAAGGACATTCCCCTTTGCTTATATTCGAATAATGGGCCAAGTTAGCCCATTTAAATCGTCATAGAGTAGCAATACTAGCTGATTCTTCCAAAAAATATTGCTCCTGTTAAAAAATCCATCATATCATCCTGGGAACTATTTTAGCATTCTTAATCTTTGAAAAGCCAGCAAGAGAGCATAAACAGGGAGGATGAGAAAGAGCTCAATCACTGGAGAATAGAGAGGCTTAGCACATTGCTACAAGGGATATTGTCATGGCCTATCACGCTAAATCAATCTGAAGGCCATGCCAGAATCAAGCAGCATGCTACATAATAGTGGGTTTCAAGCCAATCTTGACAATTCTAGGGAGGGTCCTTGAGTGAAATGGCTGTGTACGACGTCAGTAGAAAAAGTCGGATTGATTAAGAAAAAATGATGGATTTCAAGTAGCAATCAAGAAGTGAAGGTCTTTTAAGTTGATGTATTGCATTTGCCTACTTTGGATTACTTAATTTACTTTCTGTAAAGAAATGTCAACCAGCAGAAAAGGTGAAAATCAGCAAACTTGACAGCATTTGGGCAAAAATTCTTCAGATCTTGGAGATTAGTGAGTTTTAGTGGTTCAAGGGCAATAATCAGGACCTGACATGCGGATCCTCTTAGTGAGAGAATACTGCATACAAATGCCAAACCTAGCCAATTTGAATTAGTAAGCTAGGCAGCTTGTTGAAGAAGGTTATGTCCCGTACCATCAAGAAACAAATGCCACCAAAAGCAACAGCATTTACACTTCTAAACTCCATAGAGCAATTTTATTTGAGCCAATTAACCAATCTTCATGGCACTGGATTTGGTTTAGCTTTCATTTGTGTAAAGCTGAATGCAGTAATTATTGGAAAGCCCAAACACACTGTCTAAGTTAAAGGAAAGAAAGATTCCAGATCAAGCTTTATTTGACTGTATTCTGATTCCTTCTATGTACTAGAGATGCATAAGACTTAAATTTCGTATATTAACCTAATAACACCATCAACTTTCTTGCTTTCGTCATCCTCACAGGAATGTTAATAAGGCACTTCTGCCCCCATAAAGGCAACCAAAAAGTTCTTCTCACCCTAATGCCTCTAGGTAGACTAGATAAGAAGTACTAGGGAAACAGGGAGACAGGAAAGACCTACAAAAATAATACCATGCAGAAACAAGTATTCAACTTAAGAACCAGTTGTACTACCAACTCTTATCCCAAATTGATCAAAACAGTGTCAAAGAGAAAAGACACAGAACCAATGTAGAATGATCATAAGTCTGAATTCTTCAAGTATTAAACATATTATTAGATTCCATCCACGATATACTATCCAAAACCCATGAATCAAAGTTTCCAAGCACATAACGGAAATGTCCCTGACAAATTCACCAACAACCATTTCCCTAAATCAACTTCAAATGAAAGAAAGCAGCAAACTAACACATGAACAATCTCCACGTCAAAATTGTTTTCTTTAGCACATCATCAATTACAAAGTAGCAAAGTAAGCAGTCGCGCTCGAAATGTGAAATACCCCGCCTCCCAATTAGCCTATTATTGTCTTTTGCTATTAAATTATCATCAAAATGGAACTAGCTACCGAAGTAACTCCAATTTTTTGATCAAGGTATGGCATAAAATCAACAAACAAGTAGCCATGGCCACAACACCTAATATGCAAAATAGATGACTAAAACACAAAAACACATTAAAAAGATTAAAACTTTAGAGAACCCAATAAACAAAATTCAAAAAAATTCGAAAAACAAAGTAAAAAGGAAAGAAGGAAACTAATGGAAATACCAAAGTAACGGCGCTCGTTGGCTTGCTTAGCTTTAGCAAGGAGCTTATCGAGGTCTTCTTGGGCTTTGGCATCCCATTTCACCATCTGATTAGCAAATACAGCTCCCAATCCCATCCCCAGCAAATGTTCCCAGGGATCTGCAAAATTTAACAAAAGATTAGATCCCATTAATCAAAAAGCTACACTTAAAAAAAAAATTAATCAATCTTGAAATGGTTTTGGTAAAGAAAGAAAAACGGACTACTGACGGCGCATGTAGGGGAGTTTGCGAAGGGCATTGGAATACATCTGCGTCCCCAATCCCAGTAGGGCTCCGATTACCGTAGCACTCGCCGGCATCTTCTTTTATTTTATTTTTTCTTCTCTTCGACCGATTTTGTTAATCTTACAGTGGGGAAGACTGTCTAGTGTTCGTTCGGTGGGCTAGTCCTTTAGTGGCCTTCAAAGAGTAAATATGGCTAAGAGCTAAAAATAATTGAATTAAGCTCTGGCCAATAAGAATTGGTTCTAGTTTGTCTGGTTTAATTTGGAAACTAATTAAATTAAATATAAATAAGATTTAATGTCTGTTAAATTCCATATTTTCTTTTAATTCGTGCTACAATAATGTAAAACTTCAAGTACAAACTATTCTAATGTTAGTAAAAATTGAAGTTCTTCTCAAAATATTAACAAATAAGTTCAAATGCAATTTGAAAATGGTCAAAATCAACAAATACGGTCCAATATTAAAGTGTTCCGTACGGTCCAATATTAAATTGTTCCGCCAGATATGCTTGTTTATATATATATATATTTTTTTTTTAAATATAGATTATTTTTTTATAAATTTTTCTTTTTTCATTTAGGAATAATTTCAAAAGACTCCCTAAAGCTCTCTGATAGATATATAACGGGACAAATCCTGGTAGTTTTGCAGGTCCTCCTCCATGGAAATAATTAGATCTCAATTCTCAATGCTTTTGTAACAAGGCCCGTAAACCACAATGGACTAATAGTAGTGAGCAATTAGATTTTAGCTATAGCAAGTATGGTACGATCGATGCTTCTTAGAAACAAAAACAAAAATAGACATAATATGAAATACTATACTAATCAACAAGATGTTAACACCATATAATTTCAAACTTATTAACGTACTCTCAAATTAAATGTGAAATGAAAAACAAGAAATGACATTACATAGAGTAGTAAATCTATATAAAATGAAAATCACAGTACAAAATTCACAAAAAAAAAAGGAATATGTGCATTGCAAAGTCAATGACAATAACTGATTATGAAGAAAGTTGATCGTTTATTTATTTGATCACGTATCTTTTAATGTCAGGCCTCTATCGTACATTTTCTTTTTTTCTTTTTTATTTCCCTAGCAAACGGTCACAACTTGTATAAATGGATAAAAGTGCATTTTAACAAATTAACCAACTAAGATTACAATTAACAGCTATCCTCTAGCTTTCCTAGGTCTTCCTCTTCCCTCACCATGTATGAGTCTTACATTGCACATGTGATAAGATTACATTGCTTGTCTATACTTGGGGACTGAACTCTTGTCCCCGGAAATATTACCGCAGCATTCCTAATCCTCCATAAGTCATAACTACTTGGGATGGGCAAACAAACCCACCAATCCGAAACCCTGCCAACCCGATCCAAAAAATAGAGTACCCAATCTCCTTTTTTTCGGTGGGGTAGATGAGGATCGAGTACCTGTAAAATTTGAATACGAGAAAAACAAAAATTCGCTAGTACTTGATTCAACCCATGGGGTATATTATATAAATTTAAAAATAGAAGGATCATATTGTAATTTTATTAAAATTATTAACCTAAATGACTAAAGCCCTAATTCTATTCTTTCGTTTTACGCTTACCGCCTCCAGCTCTTCTCTTGCTTTTAATTTTACCAATGAATTTTTCCAATTGTTATAACATCTCTTAGTTGTTGTTATAACATTTATTAAATTTTGCTTATGTATATTTTTAATCCTCAATAAATCAATAAACAGTGCCAATTTCCTTTCTAAATGAATGAGTTTTATTATAGATAGTATAAATAAAGCATCTATCGACTAAGATTCTAGAATTTTTCTATTTTCTTGATGAAGCGATTTGGAGAAGACAAACATTTTAACGGGTGCAAATAGTATATCAGAATCTTGTGACTACTTTTTCCTCTAAATCTACCAGTATAGGTAGAAATTTTATTCTATGTCAATTTATCTTCATTTTATGACTTTATTTTTTCAACGAATTATTCTCTTGCTCTATTTTTTTTTTTTATTTGATGGACACTTGTATTATATTGATTGAATTAATTTTATTACTAATTTCCAAACTTAAGGACCCTCTGTTATTAACGTTGAAGATTGAAGATGGGAAAAATTGGATGGTACTTTTTTTTTTATGTTCAATGTTTCAGTTTGTGTTTCTAGTTTAAGTTGTACTTAAAATTGTAATCAAACTTAATTTTATCTATTAGATTTTGTGATTCTGATATATATTGAATTTTTTTTATTGGCATGTATTAGGGTGTTGGACGTAATGTTTGAAAAATTGATACTAGACATATTGTATAGAGATTGTTATCTTTTTATTGAGGGTGTTGATTTTTATTTATATTAATGTAGGGTGGATTGGGTACCCTATGACCTATTCCTATTTTATCGGGTACACGTTTAGGAGCAGGTCAAAGTCGCAAAATTGCTGACCCGTCCAAATCTCTTTTTGGGCGAATACCTGGCCCGCAGCCACTCTTAGTAGCTACCAACAATATGAAATTTTCTCAAGCAAAAGATGCATCTAGTTTATGCTTGACTATCCACTCCACAAAATGGCGAGGCATATCTATCTTAGTATACAAAATAAAATGACTGTGTTTCTACCATATATTAGTTGATATATCATACTCAAAAAATAAGTGGTTAATTATTTCTTCATCTTTTTAACATAAGGCACTGTTGAATTTTAATTCCCGTCTCCTCATTTTGTCCTTAGTATTTAGTCTTCTTTTACACACTAACCAAAGTACGAATACAAATATTAGTGCATGCTTTTAATTACAAATCCTGACAATTAAAATTCTTCTCTTTTACTATTTTGTTTTGTAAATTTGGTTATCGGAACATGAAAATCATGTGACCAAATTCCGGTATGATTTTGGCAAAATCGATCAACAAGACTACATCTGCTAAAAAATTAAAATATTTGGTACTAGAATTGCTTTCGTCCAAACTTTAGAGACTAAAACTAACAATGTCCTAAACATATGGTACCAAAATTACAAATTTCTCTATTTTTATTTACCGCCAGAATGGGCGTTATCTTGAGAACTTTTTTGGTGGCTTTATCTGGTATATGTTTACGCGCACAAGCACATACATCACACATACACACACAGACATATGCACATATATCTTATCATTATCCTATAGTTTTTCTATTAAAACAATATGTGTGTACTTAATAGCAATAAACCTTAAGATGATCGATAAGAAAATATGTTAAAAAGGAATTATTACATAAGGTAGTTGATCTGAACTCTTATTGTGAATTATTTCAAATATTTTTCGCTGATAAAACACAAGTATCAATTCGATGACACAAAAAATAAGTCCAAGTCAAAGCTAAAATCTCCATATAAGGTTTTTCCGAAAATTATAAAACTAAGATTGTCAAGTAGGGGGGAAAAAGCGAAGAAGTTACAACTATTGGTTTAGATCTTAACATCTAAGATAAGATAGAATTTTTTATAAGGATTGTTTCTATTTCTTCTATAAAATTTAGATTTTTTGTGCGGTAATATTATATATTTGAAGATCTAAAAAACTAACATGAGTTTTATATACATATATATATATATATATATATACATACATACATACATACATACATACTTTACATACATACATACATACATACATATGGCATTGTTACATCTAGATAGTATTAATTTACCATATATTAGAGTTCAGCATGAATGATGTAAGGGGGTAAGTACTTCTTTTTTTATGTTTTTTATTAGCTTTTTAAATTCTCCGTGTATTGGTTAGAGGCCAGGTTTATGCCCTCCCCTGCCTATTTTTTGGTTTTAATAAAATTCTTGGGGTAGCGTCCCTCCTCCGTGAACGGGGTTTTGCCAAAAAAAAAAATACATACATACATATATATTATTTATTTTTTTATAATACTCATTTTGGCTATTAAAATTCATAACTTCTAGGGTACAAGGAGTCGTGAAGATTTTATAATGCAGAGAAACCAAGCTAGCATAAACTTTAAAATTTTCATAAAAATAAGATCAAAGTTATCTGTCATATATAATTGAAAATATATGTTCTACGACTTTTCGAGGGGTAACTCTTGATGTGCTAGAAAAGGCACGAGGAAAATGTAGAGATAAACAGTATCAAAATATATGAAAGAGATTCAATATAACTAAAAATAAAACAATGAAATAGAAAAGATCAATTAGATTTAGTCAACACTGGAAAAGGATACCTTAATATTCGCATATGGTTATCCGCACATGATGATAACTAACTATCAAAAGGGATTTGATCTAAACTTTACCTGCGTATGAGTTTGAGTTGAACTTTATCTAGACGAGAATTTGATTTGAACTTTATCTTGATAAGAGTTTGAATTTGAGATTTATCTAGATAAATCTGAATTTGAGTTCAATTTTATCTGGGTAAGAGTTTGATCTAATTTATTATCTAGATAACATTTAACCGTTTAAAATTATTCCATTTCTTCTCTGCCCTCAATCACCTTATCCTCTTCAGTTTATCCGTGCGTACAGTACGTACTTGAGAACATCAACAACAAAAGCAAGGAAAAAAAAAAGGAAAAAAAGGAAAGGACACTAAAGAACAATGGGGAGGGAAAAAAAAAAAAAAGGAAGGGATACTGGAGTGATTAGTCTTATATGATGGTGAGGAGAAAATAGGTTGACAAAATAGTGAGAACAGAGACAGGATAATGAGGAGAAAGACAAGTTCTGAAAAAGTGATCATCCCTCTTTGCAATAGGAAGGAACGAGACAAGTTTCTGGAGAAGTCACCATCCCTCTTTGTAGCTTCAACATTCCATGAGTTAAGAGTACCGTAAAAGAATCTATCGACTAAAACACAACTAGAACACCATAAAAGAATCCATCGACTAAAACACGATTAGAATACATAAAAGAATCCTTCAACTTGTTTCTTTGGCTGTTAATGGTTATTATTTTTTTTGTTCATATTCTAACCTAACACTTCAAATTCAAAGTATTCACAAAGTCTAACACTAAAGCTTTATTATCTTTTCATTGAAATTCATTGTGTAAACATAATTGCCAAAAAATCTAAGTTTTAGACTACAACAAAAATTTGCAATGCACATGCATTTTTATAGCGTAGAGAGAGAGAAGGCACAATGTAATGCAAGAATGATATAACCCCATATATTGATTTAGAGCCACAGAGCAATTGGCTCAGTGGTCAAGGGAATTCATTATGTTCTCTCCTGCCGCAGGTCCGGCGTGTAAACCCCACCTGTAGAAGTTAGCTTTAAAAAATTTAAAAAGACACTATAGTACTTCTTCTAATACAATGGTGGTTCAGTCTCTATTGATCCTCCAAGTCCACTTGAACCATCCCGTAAGATGGGTTAGGAGTAGAAGTAAGCTAAACAGTTGAAACTTAGCACAACACACACATATAGAATTAAGTCAGCATCAAGTTTATAAAAGTCAAAACTTATTTTTTCATATGAGGTGCATTTTATAAAGCAAAAATGTAATACACTATGAACCAAGCAAACATACAGGTCAAAAGGCTTAAATCAAATCGTTTCGCTATAAGTAGCGCACAAAAGACTAAAACCAAATATCGGCACATCACATATTTCTTGCTAATGTCTTAATTGATTCAATTTCAACTGCAGCTAGTAATCTTTTTACTTGACCCTGGAATTTCTTTCCTTTCCTTTTTCATCATTTCCTTTGTTACCGAGCTGTTAAATGTGCTGTGGTGAACTTTGAAGATCATCCGAAAATACCGCATTAAACTTAATTCCTCAGTCACCCTCTTTCTTTAATAACAAAGAAAAAAAATGGCATGCAAATTTCACTATTCCACAATAAATTTTCACCGGTTGCCTGTATATGAAGACGAAAGTGAAGGCAATTATTCACAATTTGATAATTAGTAATTCTGAAACCATCCTCAACACTCAAACAGTCATGAAAGGGGTACCACATGATTGCAAATGTCCCATGTGTACAGTTATTGCTTAGAACAAACAATTCAGAGTGTCCAAATTATTTGAACACAAGCAAATGGAGGTCTATTTCATCAAACGGTATCTCTTTCGTTGTTTCTTCTTTTTGCTTCCAGATTTTTTTTATAATCATCAGTCATCCAGAATTTTTACATAGATGCCAGCACCATTGTCCTACCCAGAGGGACGCAGGATCTCCATCACCTTTAATGTATTCAAGAATGGCAAAAGAACATCTGGCCCTAGACCACTAGATAATTCCTGTATATATTGTACACTAGAATGAATTCATTCTATATGGTTTGTTTTCATTCTTTTCTGGATTATTGAGTTAGTTGTCACATAATCAAGATGATTTTCCAAATGACCATATATGTAAGGGATAATTTCAGAAACCTCCTCTAAGTATTTTTGACAAATTCATCTAGCACCCCTGAGGTTTTAAAAATTACATTGACTTTCCTTGACCTTAGAAAAAGACCATAATAATCTTAATATATTAATAAATTAAAAGTTTTTTTTTGTAGATAATAAATTAAAAGTTTTCAAAACCACCATTTTCTTTTTTCTTATCCTTCCTAAGTCTTGCAACCTTTTTTCTTGTCTTTCTCCAAAATTAACCCCAAGCAAACTCTCTTATCCCCTCCCTAACCATTCCTTCTCATTATTTAATAGCGTTTGAGCCATAGTCTACTCTTCGCCACGGAATTCTCAAATTTGTCTTAAAACACAAATTTGCACAAATGAATATATTTAAATTTTGCTTTTGTGGAGTTGAAACTTGAAAGTTTAAAAAGAATAAGGCCTAGACGTTTATACACAAGATTTAGAGAATAGCGATACTTAGTATGGTAGTAAGTGAATTTCTTTTTAGTTTAATAGGGCTGAAAATCTTTTGTTTTGGATTAGAGGTGTTAATAGTACAAAAAGCTAGACATTTTAATGATGTTATTAAAACCTTTTATAAGTAGTATGGGATTGTGAGATGGTAAGAATGTAGAAGCCATGTGATGGAGGAGATGAATAAAAATTGATTTGGAGAAAGTAAATTAAATTTTAGATACATGATGGTGTTTTAGGCAATTCACTTGAATTTTGTACTAGGCCAACTTTTTTCTTTTAGGTTTGTTACAAAACAATAAATTTGGGAGAAATATATGTAATTTTTTAAACTTCAGGGGCGTTAGATGAAATTGTCAAAAATCTCATGGGAGGTTTTTGGAATTGTCTCTATATGTAATTGCACATTTTGGCATACTGTTCACCACGGATCCACACCTCATAAGAAAAAATATATGGTTTAAATTAACTGCCTAGCAAAATTTCAGTTTCTCCAGTTCAATAGTTCCATAGAGGCAATTTAATTGTGCCTCTTTCCCCTATACCAACTGTATTAAAATAAAGATTTTACTACATGCTTTAGAAAGGCAAAGTACGTTGGCTGTGTCTAAATTTGTTGGTAATGGCAGGATTAAAGTGATTATATAAATAGAATGATTTGCTAGGCACAGGAACAAAGGTGCCCCATCAAACGTGAGGTACCTCCAAGACAAAAATAATAAGTGCACTTTTTATGTGCCGGCGATGTGAACTTTCAGTTTTCATTACAGTTAATCAACTTTTAGGCTTCAGCTTATTTTATGTGCAATAATGGTGCATATGCTGCTTGATGCGAAAAATGTTTCTTTCACCATGGATCCTGGAAAGCATGCATGATTTTGATCATCATGACTATGAACTCTCATAAATATGAGAAATGCTTAATTTATTCAAGGATCGTCTACAATAGATAAAATTAAGCTAATGAAAAATTATTGAAGAACGACATATGTTGCAAATTTGCACACTTTTGATCATCGTTGGGGTTCTGATTTTTTAACAATCCGCGTCTCATATATGTTCTAGTACAAATACATATAATATTTTCTCAAGTAAGCTATTAAAACTCAATTCATCGAACACTTTCGACCAAGAAAGAGAGAAAGAGTGAAGAGAGGGACTAGGGTCCCAACAGAAAGTTGTACAGCAATCACTACAAACTACCTCAATTATACAAATTCAGAAACTTCAAAGAAAACTCTACATATACAATCCGGGCATCTGGTAAATTCTATTATCAAAATCCTAATCCACAATAACCTTTTGATTCTCACGAGTATGACGAACCCCTCTCCAGCAAGCCCCAGCAGCTTTAACATGAAAAAGAAAAGAGATAATTTCACAAACCTCCCCTGAGGTTTATCGTCATTACACCTATCTAACTTCAATAATTACACTTACCTTCCTTCCATAATTTTGGTAACTAAGAAATCCCCCATTTTGCTGATATAAGCAAATAATATCCCTGAATATCCTAAAATACCCCTAGATTTTTTTAAAAAAATAAGAAAAATAATTCTTGAAGCAAAAACAGCCATATACTGTCCATACACTACTACCTAATGTTCAACTAGTTACGTACTCCAGTACATGTTTCCCACTTGGTAATCTATTTTCTACGTCTTTACCTTTATCTAAAACATCCCATTAACAAACCAAATAACTATTTAGAAAAAAAATGATATAATGCATATCAATTTGGAAATTCTATACATACATGACCTACACTCTTAAAAGCAAATTAAAGTAACTATTAAGCTTTTTGTTTTCCTTTTTATTTTCCCTTTTTGTTTTCCTGTAATTTTTTCCTGAAGTAATTAGAGTAACATTCAAAGTTATTGTAGTAATCTCAAGTGTCCAAGAGAGATTAGTTTAATTGGGAGGTAAGTTTAATTATTGAAACCTAAGGGAAGTTAAGTGCAATTACGATAAACCTCAAGGGAGGAATGTGAAATTATCCCAAATTTAAAAAAAAAAAATCTAGTACACATTGCAAGCATATGTAGCATGGCTTGTGATACTAATAGAATGCAGGCACGTGTATGAATAAAAATAATAAAGCACCCCTTGTCCTGAACATAGTAGCTTGATACACTATGTAAAAATTGATAATTCCAGCTGTGATTTTATCCCATAATTTTTTAATCCTGCGTGAGTTCTTATATGATGTATATGCATTATATATATATATATATATATATATATATATATATTCTAACAAATGTTTTAAGTATTTTAGGACGAGTAATCTACGATGGATTTGTCATACATGTATACTTCTATAGTTCTATGCCTTGACAGCTTTACAGTTACTATAAGAACCAAATATAAACCCTCCCGTGTGAATATCAGCATTTGGATTGGTTGAAGATTGTAATGCCCTAAAAAATATGATGAATTAACGTTACAATAATGCTTGATTGAGAATCATATAAACGGCCGTCCAAAGAAAAACGAAACATAAGGAAGTGAAAGAAAATTTAGGATAAATGATTGATGGAATTTTAGAATCGTCGCATGATCGTCCATTCAAGACAAAAAGAGAATAAAAGAAAATGAAAGGAGAAAGAAAGGCTGGTCTAGATAACATTTTCTGTCACATAAATATCTTGACGGTGACCGTGTGATTTTTTTTAATACCTTAAAATGGTTTCTTAGAAAAGGTAAAGTTTTGAACTTGTGATTGTACTTCTTACGTACAATCCAATAATACATGCATCTATAAATTGGAGGAGAAAGAAAAAGGCAAAAAGTACAATTTGGATAAGAAGAGATTCCAACATCCATGTGCAAGAACGAGGCTTTCATTTGGTCCAATTGCCTGTCTATGTTCAGCTAATTCTAACAACATTTACCATTGGATAGAACTAGACATGAGAATGGCCATTGTCATATGTTTTTTATGCAACTTATTGGGACATAGTACCCAAATTTTAGCAATTATCCATTAAGTTTCACTCGCATCATTTTTGGTTAATTCCCTTGTTTCAATCTGTATTTGAATATGGACTGGAACAATAATACTTAAAAAAGGTACGGCATAATGAATAAACTATCATGTTTCTCGACAATTCTTTTATTATTGAATCCGTTAAAGAATACTTACTCGAAACAATATTCTCAAAACAGATTGGTCAAAGAATTGATTAGTAGATTAATTTTCAGTTTTGCAAATTTAAGTACTCTTAGGTATAACAATTTTTAGAAAAGTCACCTTGTAGTTGTGATTTCGAGGGTTTAGCAAGAACCCATATATTATTTTGGGTTTTTTTTTTTTTTTTTTGGTTGCTGGTGGGGTGGGGCAGTGGGGGGGGGGGTTAAGTTAACATGAGTTTTGCTAGTTTTCGCTTCACCATTAGCGCAGCTAAATGCACTTCCTTAAGTAAGAAACACTTATTTTATCTTATCCTAATTAAACCTACAACCAGACTTGGAAGACCATCAGGCTTAAGTAAAATCTAACTCCAGTTGGCCATGCATCCCCAACTTGAATAGCTTCGCGAGAAGTGTATTGCAAAGTGAAAAGATTGATGAATATGTTTGATCAGGCATATATGATGATTTATTAAATCAACGATATAAAATAAGCTTAATTTGAAAGTATCTAGGAAAGCACTGGCTTCAGCAAAAACTGTTATTTTTTTGGTTTTTTTTTTGTAATTAATTAGTTAAACTTTAAATATTAAACGAATTCTTGATAAATCAACAAAGATAATGCTGACTTAAATGCGAATCATAACATCTTTCTTAACTTTATTCCACATATCATACAAACGACAAGTAAATGAACAGCAATTGTACTAGCCAAAAAGAAAAGAAAAATCAGAACATTTATGTTTCTGTATGTTAGTGACTTTTACCTGTATTTTTGCACCTTAGAGCTGAATCATGATTTATTTCTACTCATTTTGGTCGGCTCAACCAATCTGATTCAGTTTTCAAAAACGACGCGCTTGTGAGGAATATTATCATATTTTCCCCCTCTCATGACAGCCCCAAGCAAGAACCTAAGGGCCCTAATATTCCCTGTTATTTGTTCTATATATACAATGAAGATAGACCGAAAAGACTAGGACGGATAGCCTAATTATTGATTGGAGAACCTTTTGACAAGGGGATAAGCATAAAATTGTATCAACTTTCTGATCATGTGTTTTGCCTTGTTTGTGTCTATAGGATTGCCTTTCATAATTGACACAATTGTGCTGGTTAGGCACATGGGTTGTTCCCCTTGTGCTTTAATCTTTCCAAGATCGTGACTAAATTATATGATTAAGAGAATATCAATTATAATTACAATGAAGAAGAGGAAACTAATCTGGCTCAAGCAATTTATTTGATTTCAGGCTTTGCCTTTTTTATTAAAATGCATAGTGACCTATAAAGTACTTGATCAATTTTTTCCAATGTAAATTATTGTGATGACATTATTATCCTAACTCCGCTGTCAAGGACTCGACCCGTTCGTAGGTCAATCAAAGGCTCGACTTGGATTCAAAGTTGATGGAACTCGAGCTTGAGTTCGAGTAGTTAGACTCAGCTGTTAAGCCAAGTTCAAACATAAAGTATTCAACTTGAAAACTCATCAAGCAAGTTGAGTATTTTTTTTTTTATTTTTTAGTTATACATGTAAAATAATTAAAATATTTGTACTCGTTAAACAAATTACATCTTTCACAATTTCTAACTTTGGATAGTAAATGGTAATTTTGACATTCTATTAATTGCAATGAAAAATAAAATACTCGTAAAAATTTAAGTGGTCAACTCAAATTTGAACTCAAACTCAAGTTCAAATGGTAGTATGACTTTAGTTGAGGTTCAGGTCTAAAATTACAAGTTTTACTAATTCGAATTAGAAATACTAATTTAGGAGTCAAGTCTAACTCAACATAATAATATTCGACTTCGGCTTTACTCGTTTACACTCCTAACAGATTTCCTCTATAATTTGGTAAAATGGTACAGTGTTTTTTCTTTTTTTTTTTTTTATGGTTTGATATTGGTATTGTTTTGACAAGTGTTGTCAAGTTTCGTTGCTCCGATCGTTTCTTAGTGTGCTATCGCATTCTTTGTTGGAAGGTGGAAGTACTTGCAACAGTTTTTAGCTTTCACTGAATAGATCGATCATGATGCCTGCAACCCAAGATTTATACATATTACGTGCCACACATAAGGGAAAATCGTATATCGGATCTTACAACTTTAGCAGAGTGTTGTCCACACTTGAGTTTCTAGCTTGTAGCACATAAAAATAGAAAAAAGAAAAACTCTTATACTTCATCTTTTGTGGTAATTTTACTCCAAAAGTTACTGAATTAACACAAATTGATGTAGAAGATAAATGTATACTTTTTTTTTTCTTTTTTGGTTGGTTATGCTAAAACGAAAAGAAAAATCTATTGAAAGAAATTTCAAAATACAACTAAATCAATAATCTTATATTCATTTATTTTGACATGGAATGATTTTACTCCCGTTAAAACATAATGAATACTAAAGTAATTACTTTTGTTCTTTGGCGAGATTAACAGGGAAAATGTAATGAGTATAGAATTTGATAATTTTGCTTGCTGTTTCTAAAAGTTCGAGCAAAAGATACAGTGAGTAAATTTGCCAAAATAAATATACGTAAAAGTTCAATTCTAATATTTTAATCTTCACGTCTTACATTTACAGCATTATTGCTACCTAAAGATTGCCGATGATACCAATATATGCATTTTTTCAAATACTTGGTATTTGCAGGGGAGATTTGGTATTTATTCTGCATTTACATTCTTCACCAGGCACTATCTTTTTACAGCATGGGAGAGACTGGTAAAACAATTATACCTTAGAGGTATGCTTCAAGTCAGAAGAATATGATTCTAATCCAAAATATTGGATGGTTTGTTTGTTTAGAAGTAGTGGATTAATTTGTTGTCAAGCCCCTTTGCCACCAACAAAGCATCTAATTAAGTTGCCAATTCATTTACTAATAATTAAATGGATCGTAAATAAGAAGCAAATGTTTTGGATGCCCTTCTTTAATATAGATGAAATCCCATTCTTGAATTCATTATCCTAGAGTTGAGAATCTTCAAGTTTATTAATTTAGGGACCACAGAAGATACCCTTCAGTTAAAGGAGATCCAAATTAAAGAAGCAAAACTTGTTTAATTTGAAGTTTATAAAACGAATGTCAACTATGTCTTAGTGTTAGTATTACCAAATACAAAAGCCTCTATGAACTGTTAAAGACTCTTTAATGGGGTTAGTTCCAACCACTAAAATACAACTAATCTCTCAATTTCTAACTAATCAGTCTTTCTTGATTAGGTTAGCATGTTTAAAAGTTGATATGTGTGTGTGTATGTGTGTGTGTGTGAGAGAGAGAGAGAGAGGGGGAATTTTCAGCCAGCTCTAAAGGGTAGAACATGATTGGTCTTTTTCAGGCCCCAAGCCATTCACCCTCCGCTCCAGCTTGGGATTTGAGAAGATGGCTGGCAATGAAGCAGAAAAAGGCAGGGAAATGAGGGTCCGTATGAGGGCTGGCAATGGCAGTGTGGCACCACCTCTGTCCCTCTCTATCCCCTACACTTTTTCCGATGTCTACTATCCTCACAATTAATACAATTAGTGTATACTGGTACATAATTTTCAATAAATAAAAAAAAAAACATAGAAGCAATCCTATGTAGAAACATCCAAAATAAAAGAAAATCCTCTACCCCGGTTTTTGTCCCTAATGTACAATTTCTCGCACATATACATTTTCTCCGGGTTGGTAGTAAAAAGTCTAATAAGAGTGGAAGGTTATCTTGTTCTCAAATCAGGGTAACTCAGTGAATCATTTTTAACAATTACAATGCTTTTTGTTAATTACATAACACTAAGATTGTTCACATGAGATTTGAATTCCGACTTTTTAAGCAAAGTGAAAAATCATACCAGTCTGTCTAAATCTTGAAGATATATTCTAGTACCTAAAATGCTGACGTTTTGAAAGGAGATGGCAAATCAGAGAATTGAGAATGAAGCAATAAGAATTTAGTCGGCGTTTAGAGACAACACAAGATTTCTTGATCATTCATTCTAATTTTTGTTTTCACAAAAAAAAAAATCTCAACTATAGAATTATATTTCATTCTTTGTTGTATATGTACATATGTATGCAAATACAGTACGCAACAATATTCTAAATCTAAACCTACAGAATCAGTAGGGATTGTCACTGTCATCCTCGTGGTATGGTTAAATAAAAGATAGTGCCCCTCACAAGAGGGTGTATGGCAGACCCCAACTCCCCCATGTTACAACTTCCCCAAACCTGTCCCCACCTTCCTCTTTTATAAACCCCCACCACTTTCTCAAACCCTTCCTTCCTTAACTCCCTCTCACAATATCATCATCATCCTTCCCTTTGATCATTTCATTCATTTCTTGATCCTTTCTTCATTGCTTTGCCTATGATCATCATCTAATCCCAATAATTGTCTTTAGTGTTTAACACTGCCTATATATATTCATTAGGACTAATTGATCAAAAGAAAAAAAGTCCAACAAAATGTGTTCCTCCAAGTCTAGACCACAAGGGAGTAACAATCATGAAATGAACCATGCATTATCTCACATCAATGGCAGGCCTGTCCTTCAACCAAACTGCAATCGTACTCCTCTTTTAGAAAGGCGTAATTCGCTAAAGAAATCCACTACAAACTCTTCTAATACTCCATTGCAGCCTTTGTCATCATCACCAGCACCAGCACCAGTTGGTACTACTATTACTTCAGGTATCAGTACTAAGAGTCACAGAGTTAGAGCTCCAGTTACTACCACCCCTCCTGCATCCCCTAAACTTAAATCCCCTCGACAACCGGCAACTAAACGAGGAAATGATCCTAATGGTTTGAACTCAAGTGCTGAGAAGGTTGTTGTGATCCCAAGAACCACCACGAAATCATTAACTTCAGTTAAGAAGTCTAAGAAGTCTAACACTGGAGGTGGTGGCATTGCACCAAATAATTCTACAGACAATTCCTCTTCTTCTTCATTGAAATACTCTTCCTCTCTCATAGTTGAGGCTCCAGGAAGCATTGCAGCAGCAAGGAGAGAGCAAGTTGCAATCATGCAAGTGCAGAGAAAAATGAGAATTGCTCATTATGGAAGAATAAAGTCGCCCAAGTATGAAGGAAAAATCATTCCTCTTGATTCTTCTGTAATTTCTACCACAGTCAGAGAAGAAAAAAGATGCAACTTTATCACATCAAATTCAGGTATGCAAATATAGCAAGTAACAGTGGTATTTTATTTTTCAAAGAAATTTATTTTCAAGAAATAGTAGGAAATTTTAGTTCCTTTCAGTTTGATATATGTAGGCTTGAGCTTTTAATTTATTGCATGGGGGATAATAATAACTCATTTCGTCTTCTTGCTCGTGTGTTTGTATTTTGTAGACCCTATCTATATCGCTTATCATGATGAAGAATGGGGTGTACCCGTGCATGATGACAAGTAAGTTTTACCTTTCCTATACACACACACACACCCCACACAAAATTAGGAAAATGATGTGGTGAAAAGATGTAATTTTTTGAAAAAAAAAATTAAATTTAAATAAAAATGTAAATGGCTCATTTTTTTTGAAAAAAAAAATTATCATCTATTTTCTCGAGTTAAATGATGCGATGCAGCATAAAAAATATCTACTCCGTTGCATAAAATATGAAAGATGCCATATTTATTATGCAGGCTGCTCTTTGAACTTCTAGTATTAACTGGTGCTCAAGTTGGATCAGATTGGACAACAGTATTAAAGAAAAGGCAAGATTTCAGGTGGGAATTTTCCCTTCATTGTCAGAACCATGCCAATGAGTTTTCTAAATTAAAGGGGAAAAGAACATGCAATAGTTAGTGTCTAAGCTGAATTGTTATGTTCTTTTTCCAGGGATGCTTTTTCAGAGTTTGATGCAGAAATTGTTGCAAAATTTGCTGAAAAAAAGATAACATCGATAGGTACTGATTATGGCATTGAATTGAGCCAGGTCCGAGGAGCTGTCGACAACGCTAACAGAATTGTGGAGGTAATATAATAATAACACAACATTTTGGAGTTAATCTCATGATTAGTTGGAAATTAGTTTTAGCTTTTGAACGGTCTTTTCCCTTCTCTTTCCTAGCATTGTTGCAATTTCGTGATGGATCTTCTTTAATCCATATAATTTACTACATAATCGTGCACGTATATATTTAGTATTCTCTTATCGTTTTTCAATTTAACTTTATTTTTATATATATATAATTAACATTTGAGACTCATTTTACACACAGAGCACTCGACAAACCCATTCAAGATTTGCAAATTCTTAATTTTTATTACTACTGTGTTTGACATGTTACAGCCAATCATTTGTACTTTGGTATTGGATCCGCTTATTTAGAATAACCACGTGGAATCACATGCTACAGAACATGTTGGATGGGTACAATGATGCTTTCCAGCACTGAATTTGAAAACAAACATTTACCAATTTAAAACAATTGTGTTAGTAAACATCAACCTTTTATGGCAGTAATAAACATTGCATAATCCCCAAGAGTTTAGGTGAAGATATCTCAGCTGAAACACAAGTTGCAATTTTAATGCTTTTTCTGTTATTAGGAAGGTTATTTAAGCATTTAACCCATATCATGTTTTATGACTAGTCTTCCAATAAATCGAGTCAGTATGTCACTAGTAACACGGCTCAATTTCTCTGTCTAATTTGTTTGGTTTTTAATTGTGTTTAATACAAAATTACATTATATTATTAAATATTATGACGTAATTTTGTGTCGTTGTACATTAACACCATGTAATTTCATATATAACTCTATTGGATACTATATAAAAAATTAGATAGAGGATCTAAATTGGTAAACTAGTGAGCACTTATTTCAGTTGAAAATGTAGAAATTGAGTCAACAAATGAAATAAAGAGCCTATTGATTGTTTGTCATGGATTTGAAAGTGCCAAATTTAAACAACAAATGAAATAAAGAGCCTATTAATTGTTGCCTAATTTCGTCATGGATTTGATCCTCAACCTGGATTACTTTCTAATATAATTGATGTTGCTTTAATTTTTAACAGATCAAGAAGGAATTCGGTTCATTTGACAAGTATCTATGGGCATTTGTAAACCACAAACCAATTGCAACACAATATAAATCATGTCTCAAGATTCCTGTGAAGACCTCAAAATCAGAGTCCATAAGCAAAGCCATGGTGAGGAGAGGCTTCAGATATGTTGGCCCCACTGTTATACTCTCCTTCATGCAGGCAGCTGGACTTACAAATGACCACTTGACCACCTGCCCAAGACAACTTCAGTGTCTTGCATTGGCCTCTCAGGGTCCTGCTGTGGCACCTGCCCTATAATCAATCACAATTAGTGAAGCAGTGCCTGTTTTTGCAACCAAAAAATTGATGAATTAGTCAGCTGATTTTCTAACTATACATAGAACCCTTTTTTTGTCTAGTTGTGTGAAGTGATTTGAGATATGTCTTTGTATGAGAGAATTTGATTAATTAATAGCAGTGGTGCTTAATTAATCATGGTTTAGGGTATTATGATGATGGGATAATTCTAAAGGAGGGGGAAGGAATAAAGAAGAGTTGTGTTATGGGGCGACAGGAAGCATGTGCAAGGTGGGCAGACAAATGGCAAGTGGATGTGTTTAGTGCATATGCTTTCCAGTCTTTGGTGACCACCAAAATAATGGACTGCATTATTTGGCTTGCTTTTTTCACAGGCTGTTGAAGGGAACCTCAGAGCAGGACATTTTGGGGCCAGCCCTTCATCTCCTTTTCAGCCTTGATTCGGATAACATCCATTTTATCTACTTGTGCCAGATGAAGGCATTTATAACCAAAAGAAAAAGAAAGAAAAAGGATAGCTGATATTTGTTTGCTATCTATGTCAATTTCTGACTTTTTATCTTAGGGAAGAAGAAAATAGATTGCTGTTTGCAAATCTGTATCATACTTTAGTGTGAAGTTTCTCGAGTGTTTTTTGGTTGATGAACTCTATTCTTTTCTTTTGGGATTGACATTGTGGATCAGTAGGCTTGTTTGCTTCTGAATGTGTATCACTTTCCTATCTATAATGAATATCAGATGCATGAGTTAAGTATCTTTAGTCCATGTGCTATCAGCCTTTTTTAATTTATGCTAACCAAACTTTCTTTCTTTACACATTCACCACGTGCCCGTGATGACTTTTGGGCATAACTTTAACAACAATCAACTGACATATAAAAGGAATTAGTCAATAGCTTATGGAATCAATTTAATTTGTGACCTCAGTTTAAAGTATTTCACTGTTTCTGCAAGCATATTATACTAATTGGATTTTGTGCCTAGCTTGCAGTTGTGGAAAACTGTTATTTTTGTACCTTTTAAGTTTTTAAAAGGAAGGAGGAAATTGGTAAAGAGGAGTGCGGAAATGAATATGGTTATTGATTAGATAAACGTAAGGGCAAAGTATATTATTGGTCACTAAACTTTTTCAAAAATTCATTTTGTTTGCTGAATTTTTTTTATTAATTTAAATCTTAATTAAACCCTCCTCTCCCGGGAGAGACCACAACCAAAAAAAAATTTAAATCTTAATTATTTAAAAGTATACTGTTTGGATCAACTTAGTAACTAGCGCACTTTACCCTTACTGCAATCAGGGTCAAATGTTGTCATTTTAGTCACTGTAATTTGTTAAATAAGAAATTATTTTCTTTGTTCAAACTGCTCCTTCGATGGACTGATACTCAATTTAGAGGAATCGTATCGACACAATCCAAAAGTACAACAAAGGATATGATTAATGAACCAGTCCTCGTGCTACTCATAACCTCCAAAAATGAGATATTAGCTAGTATGAATTTTGTCTCACATGAGTTATGTGGGGAAATTTTATGGAAATTTTATGACTTTGAGTATGTACTATTACCAACCTTGTTTTCTTAATAACAATGTACTGTTAGCAACTTAATTATTATCCATGGTGTTTGAGATGGCTGATGCAATAAGATAACGAAAAGGAAGTTTTTAACCAAATTGATAAGATTATTTGATAACTTATTCCTTTTTTTGACAAAACTTACTATCTTTTTGTCGTGCACCCTGACTCTGTATTATTGTTAGGGGTGGGCAAAAATAACCGAAAAACTGAAAAATCGCAATAACCGGTCCATTCCGAACCGAAAAATGAGGGTAACCGAACCGAATTTTGAAAGCGGTTAGGTTAACCGAACCTCATTTGTAAAAGCGGTTCCGGTTCCGGGTATCAATTTTTAAAAACCGCGGTTAACCGAACCGGTCCATATACACGTCTTAAAGGCTAATATTTGTAATTTTATAGAGGAATTGAGGAATATTAATTCATATCATTTTCAAGTTTAAGATTATTTTAAAACTTAAATATCGTATTTAATTTTTCTTTCAATTTAATTTCTTGATGCTAACTAAAAAATTATTTTCCTATAATTGAAATACATAAATTTTTTACTCTTAAAAAGAGCAATCTTTTTTAACCTTTTTTACTTTTAAAAAGAGTAGATGCAAGAGTTTCAATTGTAATCTTATTGCTTGTTTTTTAAAGTAATTGAAATTGTATAAGCATTTTTTTAATTTGAGCAAAGGTTTATGTTATAATATTTTGATCTATTTTGTCAAATTAACTTAAACTATACGGTTCCGGTTACCCGCGGTACCCGACCCTCTTTAACCGGGTAACCGATAAGCGGTTAACCTGATTAATGAGGGTCGGATACGGTTTATAAATTAGGCGAACCGGTACAAGCGGTTCCGGTTCGAATATTAGGTGTGTGGACCGGTTAACCGGTCCATGCCCACCCTTAATTATTGTAGTACATCTAAGGATTTCCATGTGTGACTGGACAAACCGACCAGGCACAATTCGAATAATCAAATTGTAGTCCCCATTTTGCTAAGTCCCCTAATGCTCTATTTGTTAAGTTCTCCATCTTTCTTCCAAAAAAAAAAAATGTTCTCCATCAGATTCATAAGCCATACTTACCACGCCTGCTGCAAGTTCCTTAAAACCATAAGGTCTAATCTTAAAAACGAACACCTATAAAACCAGATTGTTGGCCTCGGAGAAGCCCAAGCACACTTGGACCCGTGGGCCGCTCAACTATAGTAATTTTTTTTATTTTTTTTTTGAAGATAACTCTAGTAAGTTATTCAGCTTAATTTCTTGCATTTTGATAACAATAATATGTGATATTTGGCACTGAAACATTCCATCTTTAAAAGCAGATGTCTTTCACTGCCTGTGAGTCCACACATTTTGACCTAGAACGCTTTCCAATTATGGAAATCTGACCATACACTTAGTAAAAATTATGCAATTTCAAGCTCGAGGAAGTATTGATTAGGCCAGATGTTACTTCCTCTCAACTGCACAAAATTGACAGATTGTAGCTTGGGATTTCAATTTTAATTGGGATTTTTTTTTTCTAAATTATATCGCGACGCGTCAGGAGTTCACTAATGCAAATAATTTTTTTCCGGGTTATTTAGAGATCAAAGCCAACTTACTTTACATCTCTGATCTCTGTTAAGAGTAACATCATTACATATCTAGACATATGAATATCTTTGGACACAGGTTAAATGTTTACCTAATATTATGCACAAAAATTTCATTCGGGCCGAAAATGATTGGGATTACTTACCCAATGACAACGGCCCACATCAAGTTGTGATGTTATACCATGGCCCAATGCGATGCCAAAACGAGGCAGAAACTAAGCAATTTTAAGACCATACAACAACTGACAAGGCCCAGAGCTGCGCCGTTGTATTGGTCGGATCCATGGACCTGGATTAGTTGGAGGGAGACCCCCACAACGCAATTGCCGACCGGCTCGACGGCAAATATTTTGGAGAGCTTTCATGGATTTTCACGACTCAAGACCCACTTCAAGCCCAAGTCCACAATTTAATCACGAAATTCCCAATTTTGAGTGAATTTGATTTACCACATATTTGCACAAGCCAGCCCACTTGAACACATGTTACAGAAATTGGCAACCTTTGAAACTATTTTATTCCTATTCTATGCCTTCACAAACAATTATTAGAAAAATAATTAACGTAATAACAAAAGAAAAAAAAAAGAGAGAGAGAAAGAGAGAGGATATAGCATGCCTCTTATAAATGCAAACCATTTGCTTAAGCCAAACCGATTGAAATAATTTATCAAATAGAAAGTTAATAACCTCATTCATTCCAATTTTGATATTTTTTACAACAAATTTGTTAATATTTACCATGTCATAAGTGCAAGTGTTTTCACGAGTCTTGAGTTCCAACATTAACAATCGTAACTAAACACAAAGTAACTTGACTAATATATTGGGAACAAAATTCTCCCAAGTTGTAGACGGTAAAAAAGTTGGGGAAGCTTTGTTTATTCCTTTGACTTAGTATTTTTTTTTAAAAAAATTATGCAAACCTTTATAAATTCATTATTTTATTTAATTTCATTCAAGTCGTATAGTTCCAATTCTCTGTTAAAAAAAGAATTAACATGTGATCAAGAGTATAAAACTGCCACTCTATGAACTTAATGAAATCACTGAACAATGCTCTTTTCAAATTATTTATATTTTGAACTTTATAAGACAATTTTGTTATATGACTAACTATACTTGTTTATCTTTCTCTACTATTTTAAGGGGAGTATAAACAAATTTTAAAAAAATCTAATATGATTTAAAATTAGATCGAATTGATAAGGTGACAAAAGTCCAACTCTTCAATGCCTTTAAATTTGGTGACTTAATTCATTCCTTTTATTTTTCTTTTAAAGGCGGATTATATGTTGATTCCTAAGCAGAGTTCCTTCTCTCTTATTTATTTATTTATTTATTGAGTGATGATATATTGTGGAGTTAGGGTGGGCAGATTACAGAAACAAAAATATTTTTTATATGAATTCAATTTACGACTCTACATATAAAAAAAATTTTATCTAAAAACAAGATATATCATTTATTTACATGAGGATACAATAAAGTAAAGATGCTGTATCATATTGAGAGGATCTTTAATATACAATCTCTATACTTTATTTTCCATAAATTAATAGGTATTAATAAGCTTGCATCACATGATTCGATAAAAAAAAAAATGTTTGTATATTATTATGTAACTATTATAAAATCAATTGACCGTTGTCCCCACAGTTAGGTCTTCAGACAATCAAACCACGAAGGACTACTAACAACTATGGAACCCATGTGAAAATGGGCCTCACTTGATTCTAGCCAGTCAAAGAGCGGGCCCTCTTCTACCTGCCACAACAAAATTTGGGGCGCATCATGCGTGGTCTCTTATGATTGCATTAAAATTAGTTTTCATTATTTGTAATCATGGTGGAAAAAAATAGATTCGTTTCAAATTTATCTCTAGCAAAATGCCAAAAAATTGACCGGTCATAATTGAACTTTAGAACAATTTTAACAATGAATTTTTTTGAATATCTATGTTCTGCCGAATTGAAAAAATAAATAGTTAATTTTTACAAGAAATTTAGTAAAATTTAGCGATGATTTAGTACCTTTTTTTTTTAATTACTGTTAAATTGTTGCAGAATTGACGCTACATCCTTTGTCAATAGGTACACCTATAATTATGCGCATAGAAAGTAGTCATTCATCTTTGTTTGTTTATTTAGAAATATCACATTTATCGTAATATCCGGTTGGGAAATGTTGAAAAGTTCTAAGACAGTAATTTATGTGTGATTCTAATAAGAGAAAATTGTAATTTTAGTACTTAATGTTTGGGGTATTGGCAGTTTTGGTCCATAAAGTTTCGACAAAAGTAAATCTAGTACTAAATGTTTCAATATTTTAGCATATGTAGTCCTATTGACCAGTTTTACAAAAAAATCTTATTGAAATCTGGTCACGTGATCATCACATGCTGGTTACAAAAATTTTCAAAAAAATTGACATAATTTATAATTAAAGGCACTAATTTGAGTTTATATATAATAAATAAGTAGATAAAACTGAAAAATCTGCTTGAATAGTGCATTCACGTGTGTGCCTTTAATTACAAATTATGGCAATTAATTTTTTTCTTTTTTTAATTATTTTTAAAAACTTTTGTGATCGTCACGTGAGTTTTATGTGACCGGATTCTGGTAAGATTTTGAGAAAACTGGTCAATAGGACTAAATATGTTGAAAAATTGAAACATTTTGTATTAGATTTGCTTTTGTCCAAACTTTAGGGACTGAAACTGCCAATGCCCCAAACATTTGGTACCAAAATTGTAATTTTCTCAATAACAATCATTCCACAAACATAGGCTTTTGACATTTTTGACATTTAAATATCACATTTTGTTTTTCTTTTTGGTCGAAGCTAATTTTGGCATTTTTAACATATCAAGTTTTTCCATTTCCTCATTCTCCTGTCAACTATCCTTAAATGTGAGGCAAGGGAAATGAATTAAGAATCACAAACAAATCCCCATACGTTTTATATTTCACAAGAAAATAGTTCTCTAATTTGGTATTAAAGATTAAAACATATCCATACTAAGTAATAGTAATCATCTCATTCCAATTGGGCCAAGACCTTTCACTTATGAATCGGTTACAGAATAATTACGCTATGTGAGTTTCTGTTTTATTCTACGCTGAGTTATGCTTTGCAATTGAGAAATATAAAAAGTCTTTGCAATCTTAATCCTGCCAAATTGCAACATAGGCGAGGTGCCGAATTTTCCAAAAGAGAAAATTACAATTTCAATACCAAATATTTGGGATATTAGCAATTTTGGTCTTTAAAGTTTGGACAAAAGTAAATTTAGTGTCAAATGTTTTAGTTTTTCAGCACATTTAGTCCTATTGAGGCAATTTTAGTTCCTAAAATTTGAATGAATACAAATCGAAGATCAAATATTTTAACTTTTTAGCACATGTAGTCCAATTGATTGATTTTGTCAAAATCTTACTAGAATCTGGCTACAAATAATCAAATTTTAAAAAATTGAAAAAATAAAAAACTTAATTGTCATAATTTGTAATTAAAGGTGCTAATTTGAGTAATTATCCTATACTCAAAAATAAATTAAAAAGTAGAAAAAAGCTAATAAACTTGAAAAAAGTTCAAATCTTCAAATAGGCAATCAACTATTTTATCCTCTCTCTCTCTCTCTTTCTCCACTCTCGCTCTCCCTCTCTCTTTGCTCTTAAAAGAAAACCATAAGATCGTACTTTGAAAATAAAATTTTGCTCTTCAATATCTCTGAAAATTTCATTTAAAAATCGTTTAATTGTTTGTAATTATTATTCGATACAAAAGAGACGAGATAAGTATTAAATCGAAGAGTATATATACATTTTTAAATTTGGAAATTGGTAATGAGTATCACGTGATCGGATTTTGGTAAGATTTTAGCAAAATCGCTCAATAGGATTCAATGTGTTGAAAAATTGATATATTTGATATTATATTTGCTTTCATCCAACCTTTAGAGGCTAAAAATGCCTCAATAGAACTAAATGTGCTAAAAGTTTAAAATATTTGATCCTAGATTTGCTTCCATCTAAACTTTAGGGACTAAAACTACCAATCCCTCAAACATTAGGTACCAAAACTATAATTTTCTCTTTGCCAAAATGTGGAATGTTAAGGTTGTGTTTGTTTAATGGTGTTTTTTAAGGGTTAGTCCTAGAAATTCCCCTTCATGTTTTGTTATAGTTGTTGTTTACCCCTAATATTTAATTATTCTCACTTTATTCCCAATTTCAATCCACCTTATCAAGTTAATATTTAAAACATTATAAGTCGACAAAAATGTCCCTTTATATGTTTTCTAAGGAAACCCCACAAACTTGAAATCTAATTACTTTATGTTTATTAATTTTAAAATACAATTGCTCCATATTTTGAACTCTAAAAGCACCAAAAAAGTCCACTCTTTTATCTTTGCAACTTTATAACTAAAAAAGAAAGAAATTTTCAAAAAAACTTTAAAAGCTCATCTCCCCAAATTTATCTTATAAGCCTTAAATTGTTATCATACACTAAGAGCTTGCAAAAAAGTTGCATTTAATAATACTACAAGAATTTCAAAGGTCCAACCATCCAATAACTTGTAATAAAAAAAATTACAATAGTGAACTAAAAAGTAGACTTATTTATGGCTAGTTTTGGGTGTTTTGGCCAGGAAAAAAAGGGAAACATCGATAAAGTTAAAAAAAATGTTGTTTAGGAGTTTACAGAAAAGAGAAAATTTTGGATACATACATACATATATGCATGCATATATATATATATATGTATGTATATATATACATATATACACATATACAAATACACACACATATATATGTATATATATGTGTGTGTGTGTGTGTCTATATATATATATATATATATATATATACATATATACACATATACATATACACACATATATATGTATATATATGTGTGTGTGTGTGTGTGTGTCTATATATACATATATATGTGTGTATATGTATATGTGTATATATGTATATATATATATATATAGACATACATACATACATACATACATATATATATTGTCGCGCCCCATTTTTCGAAAGGAAGGAAAATAAAATAATAAAATGATAAAGTGTATGAGGAGCCCTAAAAAGGAAAAGGAAGTATTAAATGTGGTTTATTTTATTGGAAAAAGAGAAGCGTGTAAATTTTTGTAAAAATAATTTTTAGAAAAATGCTTTGTAAAAGATAATTCGATAAAATATGACAAACAAATACTTTATTTTTGAAAACAAAAGAAAAAGGGCCTAAAATGGGACTTTGAAAATGCGACGGTTTTTGGGCCCGAAAATAGAGTCTAAAAAGGGTTTTTTAGTGAAAAAGGAGTCGCCACTTGGTATTGAGTTTTGGTGTACCAAGTCACCCGAAAATATTTTATAAAAGGTAAGAAAATTAAGAATGATTTTTTAAGGAAATGATTTTTGGAAAAAATATAGGAAAAAACAAGAAAACCCTTTTAGACGACTCCAGGTCTTTGAAAACAAGAGAAAAAGGTTCGGGAGTCACAGTTGAAGAAAGGGAAGGCAAAGGCTCGCGCCCAAGGCACCCTTTCAACCTAGCCGAAACTAGTTGCGAGGTTTAGTCTAAATTTTCCTAATATAACCCTAAGACTTCATCACATTTGGATGCAACTATATGAATGCAAATCTAATCCTAAAATGGATATCGATAAGGGACGAAATGTTCCACTGAGGTTTGGTCGGAATTATCGCATTAATTGCGAAACCCGGATATAGACCTCGATGGAGTCACGAGTATAGATGCTGAATGGAGTGCAAAAGAAAAGAAAAATAATAGTATAGATAGTAAGTGAACAAAGAAAATGGGGATGCAACATAACGGGTGCGGGGGACTAATAGACTCGTGACTATCTGTTTCTACTCACGGAGGGGGGAACGACATGTACGCCATCGCTTCCCACGTGAGTAGATGACTATTTCTTAGTCGAAATCACGCAAATGACCTAAAATTCTATGTGTAGTGGAATCTAAATGTTATGCACCAAATAGATGTTAAAATAAGTAATAAGTTATAAAGTATATATATAAAAAAACTCATAGAAAATGGGAAAAGCCTAAAAAGATAAAATGTGTGTGAAATGGCATAGAATGAACACGCGAGAAATGATCCTAATACTAAAATGACCTAAAGGCTTAGCATTGGACTAGCCTATTTTCTATAAGTTCTCCGCTAGCGTTGGACTAGCGAAGAAACCGGAATTAACCACAACTAGCTTTGGACTAGTGTGGCGACGATACACATATATAATTAAAGCAAGTAAATAAATAAAGCAATGTATTAAAGCAATAATCACATAAAAGCAAATAATAGCACATAGGAGCACATAACACATAGCATGATATTCTAGATGCAAAGTCCTAAAGAAAGCAAATAAAACACATAGGCACATAGCACACATAGCACACAAAGCCCTAACTATTACACCGGAGAATAACCTAATTACAATCTAAAAATAGAAAAAGAATAAAAGATATCCTATCTAACCTATCTATTACACTTTCTATCTAAAATACATAGGTTTTAATTAAATAGATAAAACATAAACTATCTATTACATTAACTATCTAAATACAAAGAATTTTGCTAAATAGAATATATTATCTATCTATTACATTTCTTTGAATAATCAAAAATTAAATTCGAGTAAATAATACGACATAAATAAATAAACACTCGCACATGGATAAAATTATAAGCACAAAGATACATAAAAACACATAGAAAAACACATAGGAGCACGTAAAAGCACATAAAGAATAATAAAAAAGGTAATAGAGGTACCTCCTATTCGAAGACCCGGTACAAATTGCTACTAAAATGAACAAACTTGTCAAAAATACCACTATTTAAATAAATAAACTACTAATTGAATAATTTCCTACCGATCACTATGAACATACCACGATAATTCAAACAATCATAGCAATAATAAACAAAGTAAAAGAAAGAAAATAATGATAATAATAATTAATTATTTAGGAAGAAAAATGAAAATTGTTTAAGTAAAAATAAATAAGTAAATAAGTAAATAAAGCAAAACAACAAAAATAAAGAAATAATAATAATAGAAGATAAAATACAATAATATGTACTTAAACTTTTAACACCCCAAATAATGATTATTAAAATAACTAAAACGAAAATAAAGGAAACTAATTTGCACCTTAATTTAGACTAACAAGACCCCATTTTAAAGCATTAATTATAAATTTGATAAAATAAAGAAAATGTGAAAAGAAATAATTTAAAGCTTTGAGGACTTAACTAATTTTAAATTTTTTTCTTTTTGCAAAAAATAAAATATTATAAGATTTGGATTAAAGATGGAAATTTAGGCAATATTCTAAAGTGAAAATGTAATTTATGAGAAACAAAAGGGTAAAATTATAATTTCAAACCCTAATTAAGGTAATGACATAGTTTACAACAAATTTAAAAGCTAAAATGTAATTTTCAGCAAGTATAATGCCCAAAAATAAAAAATTCCAGCAATATTTAAGGCCAAGAACACAATTTCAGCAAGTTCATTAAATAACACACAATTTACAGCAAACATTTAGGGTCGAATTATAATTTTCAGCTATATAAAAGGGCCAAAAATAAAAATTCCAGCAACTATAATGACTCAAATAAAATTCCAGCAAGGTTGGGGGGAATAAAAATGAAATTCCAGCAAGTATTCTAAGGCAAAATAGAATTTCCAGCAATGTTGGGGTACAAAATAAAATTCCAGCAAGGTTTGGGGGCAAAAATGCAAAATTCCAGCAATATTCTAGGGCAAAAATAAAATTTCCAGCAATTTATAAGGGCAAAGATGTAATTTTCAGCAACATTTAAAGCCTAAAAGTACAATAACAGCAAGCTTGGGAGGTAAAATTGCAATTTTCATAAATATCAGAGGGTAAAAATGCAATTCTAGAAAAATTTAGGGGTCAAAATGTAATTACAGAAAAATATAGGGTCAGAAACGGAAATTTAAAAAATGCAGGGTCAAAATTATAATTATATAAAAGTTGGGGGACCTAAATGCAATTAATTAGGACCTAATTGAAAAGAAAATAAAATTATAGGGGTCAATCTACAATAAACAGAAACTTAAATGCACAAATTATAAATTATTGGGGGCCACAGTGACATTAATAAAAGTATAAAGACTATAAAATAAATACCTATTATTAATTAAAATCAAATTAAAAAAAACTAAACTAATCAAAACGACGTAGTTTTGAGTGAAACTACGTCAAAACGACGTAGTTTCACCAAAACTATTTTTTTTATTTTTTATTTTATTTATTTTTTTACCCGGTTTTTTCTTTTCTCTCTTCTCTCTTCTCTTTTTTTTTTTCTTTCTTTCTTTCTTTTTCTTTCTTTTTCTCTCTTCTTCCCCGATCTGTTCTCCCTTCTTCTCTTTTTTTTTTTTTCTTCTTTCTTCTCTGGTTCTTTCTTCCTTTTCTTTCTTTCTTCCCTCTCTCGCCGGATTTCCTCTCTGTCCCTCTCAACCCGAATCCTTCTCGGATCTTCTTCTCTCTCGGCCTTCTTTATCTCTCCTCCCTATCGGTCCCTCTCTCTCTCTCTCTCTCGCTCAAAATCTATTTACAATTCTTCAAATCACAAATCCCACATCATAAATCAAACAACTGATGCTAATTAGTAGAAACTAAGGGAGTGAATTAGTGATTTTATTTACCTGATTTCGGGATGGGGGCCGGTGGAATGGTTTAGCCGGCGGTGGGAGGGAGACGGGAGGCAGCGGTGGTGCTCCGGTTGGGATTTTGTTTGCTGGTGGAGGTGGTGATTCGGCCAGTTGTTGTTGTGGTTGTTGCCGTTTTTTTTTTCTTGCAGGTGTGTGTGCGTTTGTTGTCTGTGTGTGCAGGTCGTGTGTATTATATGTTTTGTGCAGGTGAAGTGTATGTGTGTGCTGCTGTGTTTCTGCCTGCAGGTTGTGTGCAAGTGTATGTTGTGCGTGTTTTGCAGGTGTGATGTGCGTGTGTGTTTATGGTGAGGCTTGGTGAAAATGGTGATTATGTCCGTGAGTTTTGTGCCTGTGCAATGTGTGTTGTGCGTGTGTGTGCAAGTGAGAGTGAGGGAGACCGAGAAAGGGAGGATGAGTGTTGCCTGCAGGTGTGTATTGTGGCTGTGTGTTTTTTTTGGTGCAGGGGAGGGGAGGCCGAGAAAGTGAGAGGTGGAGCTGCAGGTGAGTGTCTGTGAGTCTGTGTATGTGTTTGTGGATGTGAATTGTGTGCTTCTGGAGGGGGAGGTAGAGGGAATGAGGGAGAATGGAAGAGTGTATGCAATGTGTGTGATTGGCTGTGTGTGCTTGTGTATTGCAGGGGTGTTTGAATGTGTGTTTTTTGTGTGCCGTGTGTGTGCAATTGTGTGTTTGAATGTTGTGGGCAGGCGTGTTTGTTAGTGTGTGTGAAGGTGGTGAGGTGAGTGAATTGAGTGCAGTGTGAGCTTGTGTTTTGCAGGTTTGTGGAGATGGAGATGTGCAGGGGAGGGGCCGAGAGAAGGAAGAAGGAGTTTTGTGTTTGTGATGATGTTTTTTTTTTTTTTTTGCAGGGAAAAGGGAGTGAGTGTGATGTGTGTCTGCTGATGTCAATGTGAAGAGAGGGAGAGGCAGAGGGAGTAAGGGAGAGGCCGAGAGAGAGTTTGGGAATTGGGAGGGTGTAGTCTGTGTATTGTCTGTGTCTGTGGGATGAATTTGCAGGGAAAGGCTGCAGAGAGAGTGGGTGAATGTGTAATCAGATGAGTGTGTTGCAGGTTGAGTGAAAGCAGAGAGGTAGAGTATGTGCAGGTGAAGAAGGTGAGGTTGTGATGTGATTAGGGAGTATAGTTGGTGGGTTAAGTAGAATTGGAGGCATGGTTTGGGGATGGAGTTTGCAGAAGCAACAGCAGCAGCAACGCTGCTGCTGTTGCATTCTGTCTGTCTTTTTTTTTTTTTAGAAGAAAATGAAGAAAACAAAGAAAATGAAAAAAATAAAAAATAACATAAAATGAAATAACCTAATATAAAATAAACTGCTTGAACACTTTTTTTTAAAATTATATATTAAAACTAAAATACAATATTATAAGAAGGAGAAAGAAAAATTCAGTGTAACAAAAAAAAAAGTTAATTCTAGATTAAAAAATATATATATATAAAATAAATAACAAATGGTCTTTAAAAATAAATAAATAAATAAATAAATAAATTATGAAAATTTTCTTTACATAAAATTCATGAAATGCACACACACATAATTCTCATAAAGAAAAATTTTAAATAAATAAAAAAATGCATTGGAACACGTGACCTAAATATGACAAAATTATAAAATTTATAAAAAATTAATAAATGACATCACAAAAATCTTACACAACATATATTATCATATAAAGCACACATAGTATAATTTTCACCCAAAAATTTTAAAATTAACGCATTCTTGGGAAACGTGCCCAAAAAGACAAATTAAATAAATACTAAACGACCTTCAAAAATTAATGAGATTTTTGCAGAAAATTTATGAATATACAAGATGCATATATAAATTTTTCACTTGAAAATTCTTGTAAAAATAATGCATTGGAAAACGTGCTGTTGAATTAAAAATACTCAAATTTTAAATAAATAATAAATGACTCCCGAAAATCATTAAAATCATAAATAATGATGAAAATAGTAAAATTATATATTAAAAAAAATGAGGTAAAATAAACTAATATTTACATGGTGAAATTACCATTTTGCCCCCTAGTACGACGAATTAGATATAATACGCGAAAATTGTACTCGACCCCCAAAAAAAAATAAAAAATGTCCCCTAAAATAAAGTAACACACATATTTTACAAAAGGTGTGTCAAAATTTGGTGTCTACATATATATATATCATTAAATTTCTATATTCAAGTCATTTATGGAAATTATTGGTAACTTGAAAATTTGTTTAGGAAGTGGAATTTTTATTAACCCACAATGTTTTAAATGCTAAGTTGATGAGGTGGATTGAAATTAGGGAAAAACTTAAAAAAATTAAAAGTAAGAAGGTAAACTGCAACTTTAACCAAAGCGTCAAGGGAAATTTCTAATATTAACCCCTTTTTAATAACTTGTTTTTAGAAACTTTAAACACATGTTTTAATCTCACATACAAAATTATCAAAAAAAATATTTAAAATTACTATAATAATATTTAATAAACTCTACATATATTCAATTGTGACGGAAAAAATAAACAAGACTTTTAGAAAACAAAACAAGAATACGAAGAAGCAGGGTGGCATGGGCTTCAACTGTTTTTGTTTTTCCCGTTTCCAATTCCATTGGAATTTGAATTATATTCTAGTGTAGAGTTTTAACGAGCCGAATTAAGTTGAATATTCCTTGTTCAGATTCTGTTCGTTTAATAAACAAACAGGTTCAGTGTAGAGTTTTAACGAGCCGAATTAAGTTGAATATTCCTTATTCAGATTCTGTTCGTTTAATAAACAAACAGGTTTAGCTTGGCTCGATTATTAAATGAACTAATATTTATGTTCAAGTTTGGTTCGTCAAATAAAATAATAAGCTCGAGATTGAACTCGAATTCGACTCATTTAATACAAACAAACGGAGCTCGACTAAACTCGAACAAGTTTGGCTCGTTTAACACAAACAAATAGAGCTCAATTGAGCTTGGTTCGTTTGCACAAACAAATTGAGCTCGATCGAATTCGGTTTTTACACAATCAAACCAAGTTCGATTGAGCTCAAATATTTTTATTTTGGAAATAATGTGAAAATACATTATTACCCATGTTCATGAACGCAAACAAGTGTTTGCGAATAGTATTAAAGTTTGCCCGTTTAATAAACAAGCTCAATTCATTGTTCAAGTTTGGCTCGTTTTACTATTCACATGAGCCGGATTTGAACTGTCACGAGCTGAATCAACTTGTATTTGCGAATAGCTCGCTTCTATTCCTGTCTACTTATAGCAAGTTACGTACTTGCATGCATGAGTCCTTGCATTTGATTTGAACGTTCTGACTCTTGGAACTGGAAACGTGTCAACTTTAATTTGTAGAATCCACGTCTCTTTTAAAATTCAAAGGAAAAATATGAATAAAATTCAGAAGTTTAATTGGAAATATTGGTACGTATTAGTGTTGTTTCTTTTCCCCTTTAGATTACGTGTAATTACTTTGCAATTAGACATTGATGCGTATTAGTATTGTTTTTTTTCCTCCTTTAGAATACGTGTAATTACTTTAGTTGCATTAACGGTGATCCTTTGAATGGGGTGTAAAGTGATGAATTACCAATATTTATAGCAATAGAATTACCAATATAAAAAGTTTTATTACAATTTAATTCAATTTAATTCATATACCATTTGTGTGCATTTGAATTTTTGAATTTCAACATTCAAATTCTCTTTAATTAAAAAAACAAAAATCAATTTAGCCCATATATTCTTACACTAAAATATCTCAAACATACATGAGATGATTAAGTTTGTTAACAAAGTCAATTATTGATTAGAGAAGGATCATAAATCATGTGTTTGTCGTGCATCGTAGGCCTAATCCCAACATTTTTTTTAACCTGTAGCTTTTTATCTTGAAAAATCTGATGTTATCAACTGTTTTTTTATTCTATTTTTAGATTTTTTAAACTAAAATTATGAGTAACTAATTTTCAGCTTTTCTCTTTGTGTTCGTCTATAATTGCTCTCTCTACCTGTCACACTCTTTTTTTTTTTTTCTCTCTACTCTTTATCTATCCCTCTCACTTCCCTAGTCTCATTCCCCTAAATCTTTCTCTACCTCTTCTATTCCTATTGCTCTTCCTTCAAAAACCTCCTCCAACTTTACTCCTCTTCAATGCCATTGCTGCCCGCGAACCAGGCATCCTACCATTCTCACTGTTGAAATTTGCTTGAATTATTCTATTTGACTGTTTTTCTTTTTGAATTCGCAGAGAGTCTTATTACGTATTATATAATCTAGTATGTCTTTATTCTTTTTTTTCTTTTTCTTCTTATTCTTTTTAAATATTGTTGGATTTATAAATGGACAATGAGATTTTATAAAACTCATTTTTAGACGTAATGGGCATGAAGAGTTGTATTTTTTCAGAAATAATCCCGTTACTTTTTTTTCTGTTTTGAGAGAGAACAAATATAACTTAATGCTGATGGATTAGGTCGGATACGTAGCTTACTCGAATCGGTTATGCGGTTACTCGGCAATCCATGTACCTATTCTATTTAGACCGGTTTGGGATTTGGTATTTCATCAAAGGAAGGCTAAAATGGGAGATTCAAAGGCTAACAACATCCCACATTTGGGGCTGTGATTTGGCCAAGTTTAATATGTACAGCCCAAATAACTTCGAATATATGGACATGTACTATTTAACCGTAGATATGTTTACAATCATTTTAAAACATATTTATATGCTGTCTTACGACTTAATACTCCTGTTAACCAGAATAATTGTGCTTGATTGACGATTGATCCGGACACGCCGGACAGGCGTCTCTTCTGCACCCAAGCCATGAAGACTATTATTGCCCACACATTTTCCCACGGATCACTTCTCTCTCGAAAGTCGAAACGGATCTAATTTCCTTTGCAAGGGGGTCCCTAATCCTCATTTTTATTCTACAACCTTTCGTTTCACTTTTTGATATTCCATTTGTTTGTTGGTAGTTATCCATTTAGTAATTCCATTTACTTCAAGTTAATGTTTTTCCTTTTGTCTTTATCATTTTTCATGTTGTTTACATTGATCTACTGTCCCAAGAATGATGAAATTACATATCATAATATAATTAGATTAAGAAAATTCTCATAAAGGGAGCCAAAATCATGCAACATATAATTGAATATAAAGTGCAATTTGAAAATATTAAATTGGTTCTTAATGAAATTGTTAGTGGCATATATCTATTTTAGTTGTATAATGTTTATAATTTTTGTCCTTTACGTTTTAGTATTCAAAGAAAAAGATTTTTTTTTAAATTGTTATCTCATTAATGTGATCTCATTGTCCTGTACAAATTGCAATTTTTTTTTAAACATAAAGCAATTTTTTTAAAAAAGTAATACTATAGTTGTTTTTAGTTTAACAATGTAGATTTTTTTTATTGTTTTAGTTTTTGTGAATTTTGAGGCTAATACTATTGTCATTTTCTATTGATGTATTTATATTTCACTATTATTTCTTTTTCTCTAAAATTTTTATTTAATCTTCATTTTCCTTCTATAAATTAAAAAATAAGGTGTATCGACCATTTTTAGCAAATTTGATTAAGAATTATTTGATAAATATAAAAATGACAATGATATTAGTCTAAAAGTTAAAAAAATTAAAATGACAAAAAATTACTTTAAATAAATAAGTTTGGTGCTACCATTTTGTATAAAATTTGGTAATTGAATTTATTTTAGTACCATGTTATCTATCAGTTTTGTTTGACTTAAAGTCTAATAAATTGAACAATATATATATATATATATATATAAGTAAATATTAATCCAAGAGGAAAAATTTCAAGGATATAAATTAAATATTAACTTTTTTTTTTACTTTTTTAGTTTGGTATTTTTATATTATTGATATGATAGAGAAGATATAAATCTTTTAGCAATGAAAGAAAATGATATTAAGTTATAACTAATTTTATTGATAAAAGAACAATAATATCATAGCACTCACCTTTCTTGAATTTCTAAACTTAACTAGTCTCTATAGAGCTAAGGTTATTTAAGTGCGAAGTGTGACTACTCCCTTTTTTTTTTGTTGGGGGGGGGGGGGGGAGAGAGTGGGGAGTGTTGGTAACCATTTTCATATATTTTGGAACTAGAAATGTATCCAATAATATAATTTTTCTTCTAAGTTATATATATATATATATATATATATATATATTTGAATCAAACCTACACTATTACAATGAGAGAAGGAAAACTGGTATTGGTGAAATTCGAATTCTCGACTTTTAAAATAGAATTGTAGAACTTTAACCGCTCGGCTCTCTATTTATTCCCCTAAATTATGTTATATCTACTAGAATTCCTTGGAAATCCATGGGTTGTAGTGGAAAGCTTTAATAAAACGTAATTGCAAAGACAAAATATAAGATCAAAAATTTAAAAAAAAGTAAATACCGAACATTGTATACCAATCATTAAGAATATGCCTAAATTAGAGGGACCACAAAATATAATTTTATAAAATAAATCTCAAAGCAGAAAAACAGAACCACTGCGTTAATCATAGAGTCCCACACCAGAGAGACAATACACAGCCTTTCCCCATTCCCAGTGAAAGCCAAAAACTTTACCCAAATTTATTTATTAATTTTCATGATTTCTTAATCCTCCACTTTATGCAAAATTACAACACAGGACAGCACAGCATGGACAATCAATGAAACTCTTCCTTTCCCTACGGAAAAGTATACAATACACCACGTGCATTGCCACGTGGTGTACTAGAACCAATAATTTATCGCCATGTGGCAATGGTGGGTCATACCTTGTATTATTTGGCGATGTGTGATTGGTTCTAATGCACCACGTGGCACGCCACGTGGCGCGCGTGGTGCACGCAACACGCAATACTCACTCCTTTCCCTACTCCCTTCTCTGTCTCCTTGCCCCCTATACATTTCATCAGTCCTATGCACCTCACCTCATTCACTCCCCTTCCCAAGTTCCTCACCCCCCAGGTCACCAACCCATAATGCCATACCTCTTCAGATTCCACACGAGATCACTACTTATAGACAGAAATAGAGGAGAGGAGATAAACTGAACCAGAAAAAATAGAAGAAGAAAGTCAGAAAAGACAGGTAGATTACAGAAGAAAAATTGAGAAAGGTGAGAAAGAATTTTGTTGTTTTCTCGATTTTCTTACTCCAGGCAGATTACAGAAGAAGGATAGAGAAAGGTGAGAAAGAATTTTGTTGTTTTCTCGACTTTCTTCCTCCTTCAGTGTGTGTAACGTGTGTGTTTGTGCAAAGATCCTTTGAAAGCTCAACGCATAACAAAAAAAAGAAAAAACACACAAACACACACTGACATCATATTGCATTTCGCTCTCGTCTCTCCATCTGTCTAGAATACAGTACTAGTATTGAGTCTTGGGTTCAACAGACCAATACTACTAGTACAAGTTGAAAGAGAGGAGAAGATGAGTACTGAGAAAGAGAGAGACAGAAAAATGTTCGTTGGGGTGGTTTGGAATTGTGCAGCTGAGCTCAAATATCTCCTCACAGCTCTCCTATTCCTTTGTTCTTTAGTCACTATTCTTCAGTTCATTCCTACTCGTTTTTCCCTCTCAGCTTCAGATCTCCGGCCTTGTCTCTCCTCTCCGACCGCCCCCACTGCCATCACCGCCACCGCCACCGCCACCATTTCTTTATCAGATAACAGAGATAATGCAACCACCACCACCACCACCACGGCCACGGCCAAAGCTTCCTCCATAGAAACACAGCCAGCACCGCCCGCGATGGAAAAAGACCAAGTTCTTGAAAATGGGATCATCAAAAGAGCTTTTAATCCTTATGGCTCAGCTGCATACAACTTCATCCTCATGTCGGCGTATAGAGGCGGACCCAACACTTTTGCCATTATGGGTTTGGCCTCGAAGCCTCTCCATGTCTTCGGCAAGCCCTCTTATCAATGCCAGTGGGTCCCACTTAGCGGCGGCGCCACTGAGGTGGAAATTGTCGAAAATCAACAACTTATTGTTACCGAGGGGCAGAAAATCCTCACCGATTGGGGATACGGCCGGGTTTACACAGTTGTGGTCGTGAACTGCACTTTTTCAGCTCCAATTATTGGTGGTGGTGGCGGTGGAAAGCTGCTCCTCCACGCCACCACTAACGGCGGTGGAGACAGCAACTTTAATGTGACGGATACTATTGAAGCATTAACTGAAACACCCCAAGATTTGAAGAATTTCAACCAAGTATACATTGCAAAGCCCAAGTATGAGTATTTATATTGTGGGTCATGTTTATATGGGAATTTGAGTCCACAGAGGGTAAGGGAATGGTTAGCATATCATATTAGGCTATTTGGGGAGAAATCCCATTTCGTCATACATGATGCAGGGGGTGTTCATCCAGAGGTAATGGAAGTTCTGAGGCCCTGGATGGATAAGGGATATGTGACATTGCAAGATATAAGGGATCAAGAGAGATTTGATGGGTACTATCATAATCAGTTCCTTGTGGTGAATGATTGTTTGCATAGATACAGATACGTGGCTAAATGGATGTTTTTCTTTGATGTGGATGAGTTCCTTTTTGTCCCCAAGAAGAGTACTCTCAAAACTGTCATGGATTCGCTTTCGGGATATACTCAATTCACCATTGAACAGATGCCTATGTCTAACAGGCTTTGTCTGGCTGAGGATGCTGGTAAATCTTACAGGTAAAATTTTTTTATAATTCTGTTTTATTTTTTCATGTGGTTTTATTTGTTGAGATAAAATGCTGGCATTTGATTAAACCTGGCCTTTTCATGCTGTAAATGGAAACAAATTCCAGTCTAGTTAGAATAGATTAGCTAAAGATATTCTTTGGATTAAGGGTTGGCTTGCTATTAGTTGGTGCCTGAGATAGTTTGATAAAAATAAAGTTTGTGGGATGTCATGTGTAGTGCTTGTAATTAATTTTTCATGCCGATAGAATTTACTATGTACAGACTGAATATTGCTGTATGACAATGTTTGATGTGGTCCTTTGCCTAGGTTGTGGGGTATGCTTGAACTAATAGCACATCGGGTTATTATGGTGCCTGTGAGAATGTGTTGTTATTCTTCTTCATTCCATTTCAGAGGAATCATTTCAATGCATCATGTGTGCTTCTTACTTTCCAGTTTTGTTGACTTAGATGTTGAAATTGTTGGCAGAGACAATAAACTTCTCTGCTTAAAGCTGCGAATTTTTATTAGCTAATTGCTTTAGTCTTTGTTGTATCTATCACTGGTGGCCATCTGATATAGATGTTTGGCAGTAATATTGGAAATTGAATTCATCTCCTCGTGCATTATTTTGGTGTTGAGGGGTTTGTAGCATTAGTAATACATATTATTGCTGATTTTTGCATCTGTTACATCAATAATGGTAATGTCTTTGGAACTATTAGCCTGTGCAGTAGATTGCTTAGATTTTCTGGTTGTATTCATTTCACTTCATATGGGCCAAGTGGAAGTTGGGTTAGTGAGAACTACTTGTGATGCAAACCTTTCTTGTTTTTTATACATATTTTAAGAACTCTAAGAAAATACCTTATTTTGTTGACTTATTCTGTTTCCATATTATTATTAGGAAAATCCAACTATTAATTTAATTATTGTTGCTTTCATTTGATCGTGTAAGTTAAAATAGTCATGACTCAGTTGTAAAAACTTTTTGGTTGGTGTGAGAGGCGGAAAATGTTGTCTTAGATGCATTGTTTGTAGCGTGGATACGATTAATTGGTTAATATCACGTTTAGCTAATCTTACATGAGTGCTGCGACTTACAGTTAACTTTGACCAACTTGTGATGTTGAATGCTACCGTGTGTATTGTTCAAAAGTGTTCATGGATGCTATGCACCAGGCATCAGCCGAATTTGAAAACGAGTTAAATTGCTGCTGGAACATGTTTAATAAAATGTCTGATTCAATTTTTGTTCCAGGAAATGGGGATTTGAGAAGTTGGTGTACAAGGATGTGAAAAAGGGTATTAGGAGAGACCGTAAATATGCTGTGCAACCGCGTAATGTTTTTGCAACAGGAGTGCACATGTCGCAGAACACGGTAGGGAAGACAACCCACAATACAGAAGGGCGCATTATGTACTTCCATTACCACGGGACAATTGCTGATCGGCGGGAGCCTTGCCGGAGATCAGTCAACACCACAGATATCACCATAGACGGTATCCCTTATTCTGTGGATACTTCAATGAGGATTGTTGCTGGTTCTGTGAAAAGATTTGAACTCAAGATGATTGGTTCTGTACTGCAAAGAACACGGCAATGATAGGTCAATATAGATTTTATTTTCCCTTTTGCATGCGTCAACTATTTATTTTTTGGTTTTTGTTCCTGGGATGGTAGGGCATTTTTTTTCTTTTTACTGTATGATAGTTTTGTCTATTTAAAAATAAATATAGTTATGCATATAGTTTTAAGAAAAGGCTGTATATGTTTTGGTACAGAAGAGGATTTGGTTAAATGGATTTGTATTCTTTGTGTTTACTGATAAATCCGTAATTAATTAGCTTAATCATTTCTTTGGGCTGTTGTATTGTCGGTAATGAGGGACCACTCTTGACGCCACCGTTGTCAATTTGGTGCTTTGGCACCTCAATTGACCTTATGCCTCCATTATTTATGGTCATGGATTTATCTCTTCTCTACTAGGAGGGTTTTGCATGGGGTAGATTTTTCTGTCAGGCTGTCCTACCAATTTCGGCCCAGAAATTAAGGACAATACTACTATAGAGCAAAGATAAAAGGAAAATCGTGAAGAAATGAGAAATGAAATTTTACAAATATTTTGGGATTTATTAATCATACCAAATTATAATAATTTGCATAAATCGTAAGAAATTCTGTTATAGACTATGCGTACCAACGCGTATATTTGATGATGAGTGAGAAAATTCTTTTGTCTATCATGTTTCAATACACATTTTCATTTTATCTGTTGAGCACCTTTTCGTGTTTTATGTGCATGCTTTTTGTTTCTGGTAATCCTTCCAATGTGGATCCGTGCTGTAAAAATAGATTAGTTTTGTTTTATTGGACAAAGTCCGCTTTGCACCCTTAACTTATAATAGATTTTTACTTTGCACTCTAAATTTTTAATTTGGATAGATTGCACCCTAAATTGTCTAAAACATTTTATTTAAGTCCAATCATTAATGGCATCAACTAAACTAACAGAACTTAGGCATATGTGTGCAACTATTGGATTTAAATTGAAATGTTTTGAATAGTTAAAGATGTAGTCCATTCAAATTTGACATTGTCAACAATTGGATTGAAATGGACATTGCACGCACATGCCTAAGTTTCATTAGTTTATTTAATCCCGCCAATGATAGGATTGAAATAAAATGTTTTGGACAATTAAGGAGCTTGTCTGTACAAAATTAAAATTTAGGATGAAAAGTGAACATCTAGAATAAGTTAAGGGGTGGAAAATGAATTTACCTTGTTTTATTTGAACTTTCCAATTTAAAAACGGTACAATTACAATTGATTGCGATTGAAATCGATTGGGAGTGGTCACTGTTTTTAGGCTGCTCTATATGACGTGAAACGTGCAGTAACTCCAAATGACGAAGTGTACTCGCTACATTATTTTACAAAAGTCATACTACTATCTTTTCCTTTTTGACAAGAAAAACAGAAAATGTGAAACAAAAAAAAAAAAAAAAAAAAGAAAAACAGAAAATGTGGATGACAGAAGGGCCCTTTCACATTTTTGGCAATTAGTAGCTTCCAACGGATCAATAATTAAGTGTCCTATAGAAGAAAAGAACCAAAAGAAAGAAAGAGGAGGAGAAGATTGCCAAAATAATCAAAAGGATTAAACAAGAGATCACTCCTCAATATGGGCATAAAGACCGAAAATTCTTATACGGATTCAGTTTACTCTCATATCAATATGTATCATTGTGCTATGTGACACTTTTTAGACAACAAGATTTATAAGTGAACCTATAAAATCGGTCCATGTAAAAATTTCTCCATAAAAACTTAACGATTCTTGGCTTGTTGGGCAAACCTTTTAGTGTGAATCCCATTGTTAGATTTATAATATTGCAATTGTTATCCTTGCATGATTTGCTGTGCTTATAAGCAAAATAAAGATAGTTCTTGACATAAATTCCATGTGCCTTTCTTTTTATTTTCATTTTAGACCTCTGAATGGATAAAACTGTAAATGTTGTAAGGTCAATGAGTGTAGTTCAATCGAACGCGACAAGAAGGAAATTAAATGAATCAAGTTGATTTGTGTCAGAAATAGTGTGGCATGGGCTCTTGGGTTCAATTAGCTCTTAAGATGCATCATGCTTCACACATCATATGTGTCGGTAGAAGTAGTGTTTTTTTTTTTTTTTTCACAGGAGTATTGGGTCTTGGATCCACTAATTTTACTGCGCCTGTACAGAGCGGGCCCCACCAATGCACAGGAGGGTTCTGGGGAAGAGACTCGAACCTTGGTCACACCGGAATACTACCGTATACGTGACCCGCTGAGCCACCCCAGGGGCATATGTGTCGGTAGAAGTAGTGATGTGAAGGTTTTCGACTCTGAAAGTTATTCCGGAAAAAGATGGAGGTCTCCTTGCTGAGGTGCTTTTTTATGCATACAGTTTAGTTTACTTAGCCATCCAGAGACGTAACAGTTTTGTTAGCCAGTGATGTTGTTTCACATTGAAAAATATTTATGTGAATCGAGTTTATCAATAGGGCTGTGGGCTTTTTGGTTCATATGCAATCATATCATCTATTTATAAACTCGCCTATGAGTCCTTTGGTCTAGATAGATGACGTGGCTGCATGTGGATTAAAGAATGCATGTTTCTACTTGTGGACTCAATTTATCTAAATATTTCTCTTTCACATCTTGCCTCTTGTACAATGGCTGGATCCTGAAATTGGAAGGATAAATTTTAGGCAATTTTTTACTGCTGTAACTACAACTATAATTTCTTTTTTCCCCATATAAATAGTATGTATAGTATGATAAAATTTTTTTTAATAAGTTCACCAACTCTGTGCTTGAAACGCGTAATTTTGCTTAATCTACTGCAATGTGAAGCGTCCATATGTTACATCTTATAACTCGTGTGTGTTTTGAAATAAGACATGATGCAGATGTTATTGATGGGAAATTAGACTTTTTCTAAATCAGTCAGGTATTTTGAGAAATTTCGCGACGGTTCTTCACACAAATTGTACATATTACCAAAAGAGAAAAAAAAAAAAAAAAAAACAAAGAGAGAGAGAGAGAGAGAGAGTGGTCCCAAAAGTGCCATTGGCTTACGGGTGTCATACATGGTGGGTCTGTGCTTCATGAGAACCAGAACAAGAACCGTACAAAGCTGATTTTGTTCTGCGGTGATGCAAGCTTTTAGACGAGGTACAACAGTCCAGAGTTGTAGTTTAGTTGAGAAGGGCTCCTTAACCATTGAATGATGGTCCCATGCTTTCAAGGACAGAAAACAGCTGCTAAGTGTTCTGTTATGGTCCGTTCTTCAAGGCTTAGATTTTTAACAGGTAGAACACTATGCTTTGCCTTGCTACTTATAAGTAAATTTTGACATAAATGTTTGTGGGGATCCACTTTTGTTCTACCATTAACTTATGGGAAATTTGTCAAATGGATATTTCATATTATTATAAAAAACTTTTTTAATACTTAATATTTAAAATCAACTAAATTAGTTCATAATATATCAAAAGTGTATTCAGATTAATTTCAGTGATAATTTTTGCTCAGTTTCTCGGTAACGTCAAGAGCGAGAAAATGTTAAGTTCTCCATTTTGTCTTTGATGTTGTTGGAAAAATAAGCAAAATTATCACTGTGACCAATTAGAATACAATTTTGATATAATAAAGTCTCATTTAATTGATTTTAAATATTAGGGACTAACAAATTTTTTTATAATAATGTGAAGTACCATTTTGATAAATTTCCCTTAACTTATTGATTGCAGACTGACTGGCGGAATAACCATTCGATAGGAATGATGGAAGGTACTCATTACCGACAATGGTACCAATGATTTTTGGTGGTGACAATTATGACACCGATGTTAGACAAGAGGAAACCCTTTTGCACTTTCCGCTAAGCCTAACAACATTAAAATACAAAAAACTGGTATATATTAAGGTCAAGGTTTGTTTATTTGTACAACATAATAACGGAAAAACTAGAAAAAAAAAGAGAGAAGAAATTGCATTAATCGGAATAATGCTAGCTATTAAAAGTTTACTAATTTTTTCCCTTTTCTTTAAAATAATTACTAGGTTAATGGTCATGAATTATGACTTTTTTTTCCCTATTTGACTTCAAATGCTGAATTAAATTTTGTACATCTGCACTCTATTTGATTAATATTAACATTAGATTTTACATATGGTTTTCTTGCAATTACTCATTGTCCATTATTAAAATGCCGACCAAGATCTATCATACTTTTTAGCGTTAATGATACTTAGTTTAAAATATAAATTGAAAAATATGGGATCAAATAATGCTATCCAGAACGTCCCACGAATGATTAGCGCATCTGGAACAGGGGATTTCATCCAGGCTACCACGATTTTATGCTGTAACTAAAAAAAAATTTTATTTACTTTTTGGACATAAATAAAAAAATTTAAAAAGAAACCACATGGGAACATGTGGACAAGAATGAACGCGCCTTGTTTTTTATTTTTATTTTCTGAAGCGAAAAAAATTGAATGTGCCTCGTTGATGTTAAACATAGGACAATTCTATTATAAACCCGATTTATGTGGATTCAATGATTCAGATCTGAGCCACCAAAGTTCAGTCAATTGAGTTTTGGTAGCTCAGATCTGGACCATTGAGTTCACATGAACCGGGTCCATTTGAAAAGAATTCTTAAACACATGTGTTCTAGGTAAATTATCCAGAAGCTATTAAACGGCTCTCTTGACTTGTATCTTTTATAAGAGTTATTCGGAAAAAAAAAATACTGTAACACTTTTTAACACGTGACGTGTTATTATAAAAAAATGATAAAAAATGCGTGTTTTTGGTTTTCAAATAATTTACAATTCGAGATATTCTTTGCTTTAGCCTTTTCTTTTAACTTTTCTTTTTGTGTTATATTTTTCTAAATACGGAATAATAGTTGTTAAATGTCGTCCCTGTTCTTCAATCTGCTTTAGATTTTTGTTTTTCCCCATAGGGTTGCTTATCCTTTTGCTTTTTCTTTGGGAGCATAATCATTCACTGATGAAAACAAAAAGATACCACAAAGCCACACAACAGGATTGGCCTTTTTCTCTTTAGGCTCTTCTTCTCCATGTTCTTATTCTTTTTTATCATCATCTTTCTTTCTTTTTTTTTTCACTTTTTTTAACTATTATATTCCAGATGCGAGCATTGGATGCGATTAACTTTTAACTTTTACCATTTTTTCATTATTACTGTGGTTTTTTCTTTTTCCTACACACACACACACACACATTCTTTTGTATTTTGTACGTGAGGTCATGTTTCAATTAAAATACATCTGGGGATGTTAAATGCAATCCAAAGTGGAATTTTTGTACTCCTACAAATATATGTTTTATATACCAGTGTAGTATATAATTCTAAGTGTAGATTATGTTGGTTAAATTTGTATAATTCATTATAATAAAATCATATTGAAAAAAGAATGTATAATAAAATCTTGTTAAAGAATGTATAGAAGAAAAAAGAACGGAAAACCATGTTGAAATGCGCAATTGAGGACGTCGTCTTTACTCTTTAGTTGAATGCATAATTAAGGTGGCTCATTTTACTCAGATCATCTGTTCAATTTTTTATGGGTCCAATTGTATTAAATATAAAACTACATCGTATCAGTGTAAAATTATATAAAACTATGTCGTATTATTTAATGATATAACATAGTTTTGTATTAGACACAATTAAATATAAAAAAAAATTGAATATAAAATTTGAACCACGAGTACTTGAGAAAAGAAAAAATAGGGCGTGATTTTTGCACAGTAGAATATACCTATTGATTATAAGATAGATTTTTTTGCTGTCATTTCCATTCTAATATTGAGCAAGAAAAATTCACGAGTTTGAACAAAGCCTCGACTGTTTTATTTTCTTATTTAAGGAGATTTGCATTTTATAATCGTAGATAAGATAAGATGGGAAAATATTTATATATCTACCACACTATCATTTACATATGGACTATAGAGCATCTTCCTTCATATGATACAACTGGTATAAATTCTTAACACAAGAAGGTTCTGACTTGGGTCTCAAAAATCAGAAGGTTATTCATTACTTCTTCTTATGGACCTAAGGAACAGAAAGACTTAGGGGGCGTTTGGTTCAAATTCTTCAATCACTATCACTATGGGTATCATTAACCCTATTATGAGTATGGGTTTTGATGATTCCCCCAACATGTTTGGTTTAATAATGGAATGGGTATCATTATAAAAATACTTGTTTAGTTTACTGTAATGACTTTCAAGTAAATTTAAAAAATTTAAATCTTTATTTATGATATACATATTTTTTCGATTTCTTTTTTTATATCTTTTTAAAGAAAATTGCTAAAAAGATTTCTTCAATTTTAAATATAACCATAATCTAATTTGAGTTTTATGCAAATGATAACCTTAAAAAAATAATTTTTATTGTATTAATAGAGAGTATTATATATCTTTGATTTTTAGTTCAATTTTTTATTAAAAAAATTTATTTAAAAGAATTTTTATAAAAATTTTATAAAGTATTAATAAAAAATATTCAAAATCAAAAGACAAAATAGAGAGAGAGAGAGAGAGAGAGAGAGAGAGAGAGAGAGAGAGAGAGAGAGAGAGAGAGAGAGAGAGAGAGAGAGTATATTAGGGGTGTGTGTAACTTAAAATATATGTATTTTTTAAGTGGGTATATTTTTGCCTTTAATCATAAGGGGTAATGGGTTTGATAGAATAGTATTTTGGGGGAAATCATTAACACCCCAATTAATCACTATCATTCCCATTGAATGATAGTGATAGTTGTTTAACAAACATCAACAATGGGTATCATTACTTATGATACCCATTCCCCTCCTTGATTCCCCTAAACCAAACACCCCCTTAGTTGTGTCACAACTCGCAAGCCAATATGTCTTATCTCCACTTACTTATGCTTCTATTTCAAGCTTTTTGGTCCCATCCAATTTTAGAAGTTCATATAAATGTGGTTTGGAATTTTCATATGCGCAAGTTTCCCAACAATTATTAATTTGATAAAGTTAAAACCGAATATTAGAAATCTTGTTTTAATTTCCAAAACTCAATTATAACTTAGCCAAAAAAATTTGAATACTACGGGCACACTAAAAACATAGGGACAAAATGTTTATATGATTTCTATATTTATCATTGTGGATTATTCCCAATTCCAATTCTTAGAAGAAAACCAAAAGCAAAACTACAAAAATATTGGGATAATTTCATAATCTTCATTGAAGTTTATGGTAATTGTATCTAGCTCTCCTCACAATTGAAAAAAATGGCTGAAGTAGCATTGTTATAGTCAATATCTTGTATAACAAATCTAAAAAATAAAATGAAAAATAAAAATGATTTCTTTATTTTCTTTGGCCAATGCTACTCCCAAAAATTTTTCAAATCTTTTTCTGCAAATTTTTTCTTGAAATGGCTTGGTGCATTTACCAAATACATTGAAGCTATTTCCTTTTCCCCTCTCTCTCTCAGCTTTTTTCTTTTTTTTTTTTTGAAAATGGCTATAGAGCGTCTGATAAAGGTGTTAAATCTTTTTCCTTTTTTTTTAAAGATGAATTTAATTCATACAACAAATAAAATAATGTTAATTTTTTTCTTTTTTTTAACAGATTTCTTTATCCCATTCACTAAATGCATTAAAGCTTTTACTCAACAATAACAAGAAACATCAAAGGCCATCTTTATATTTTTGGCCAATATTATTTACTAAAATTGTCCAAACTCTTTCCTATAATTACGCATTTTTAAAATTTTTTTGATAATTTATTAATTGTTAAATAATACTTCTATTTTACTATTAAATTGCCAAGGGCATTTTGGGATATTCTTGTGCTTTTCTTTTGTTAACTCACCAATTTAAAATCCTAAACTACTATTTAGGGGAGGCATGTATAATTTTTCAAATGTGAAGGAAACTAGGGATAATTATCACAAACCTCAAGTTAGGTTTATAAAATTACCCCAAATATAGGTTGCTACATCTTGTTCTTTGTTTAAAAGAAACTAATAACAGTAGAAAAACAAGCCAAAAATAGCAATGCACCTAGGATAAAGGTTGCCTCCATAAACTTTCCGAGTTCGTGTAGCTTTTAGAGTCACATAATCAAAATGCTCGCTTGGCTAGAAAATTATTGACTAATAACAAAAATTAATTACACGAATTTGTGGTTACAAGATAATAATTGATAATTGAACAACTATCAAAATTATTTATGTGTAAAATTCTCATGTATTTGCTACGTGTTTTGATTTATCTCCTCCTAGTTGGATCCGAAATTTGAGAATTGGGCTTATGTACAAAGACTTGTAAGTATAACAGGACATGATTGGTTATTGTCGTAACTCATAACTCGTAACTCATAAGCACGTAGTATAGGAAAAGTTAATCACTTTGAGAATCAAACAATTTTATATGGCCGCAGGCTTGTTAATATTACAAGTTCCTTTGTGTGTGTGTGTGTGTGGAACAAGTGATTTCCTTAAGAGAAGAAAACCAAAAATTTTTTAACCCCCCCCAAAAAAAAAAAAAAAAGCAAAAGAAAGACAAAGATTTTCTCCATTATAACTTCTACACTTCAGTCCATTGCCAAATTGGAAAAATACATATGTTTCCTAATTCAAAATTAGTAATTACCAAAATCTGACCATTTTGCAATCCGAACCTGATTAGCATTCGGCCAATCTGTTACCTACATATATGTCTACGATTTTTTACTTAATTCATAATCATTATCATTGCATAGTAAAGAAGTTCATGATCAGCCAGCAGCAAGAAAACCAAGCTTAGTCGAACGACAATCACCCTGCTTCTATCATAAAAAGGTTCAAAGAAGACGTGAAGAAATCAATTCCCACAGAAGTTAATAATGTCCACTGTCAACATGCAATCGGATGATACCATGTACCATGTCTATTACAACTATCTGGTGAGCGTAAAACAGCGTTACATCTCTGAGCATCTAAAAACAAGACAACATCGAACATCGGCTGATGAAGATGGAGAAATTTGTGTTGTGTGCCAAAGTGAATTCGAAGACAAGGAGGTCTTAGCAACACTTGGCTGCGGACATGAATACCATTTTGACTGCATCAAAAGATGGTTGCTGCAAGAAAACGTTTGCCCAATTTGCAAACGTACGGCAATTGAACGAGAAAGTTGCTAAGAAGTAGTATTTTGTTCTTTAGATTTGTTTTTTTTTGTACTCATCCTTAATTTCTTTGTCTGGATGTGCAGATAGAGTAATTTTTGGTAGTAATAATTTTTTTTTTGTTTTGAATAGTGAGATAGGGTTGCATGCATGGATCTTATATTTACAAATCCAATTTTGTAATGCAATGTTGAATATAAATGAAAGCTTCTTAGTTGCAATTGTAACAACATTAGTAGCTTTATGCATCAGTGTTAAGATTGTAGAATTTAAGGGCCTGTACATGTATTTTTTTCAAAGCAAAATCTCACTACTTTGAATTATTCCCTCACCTACCACATCCCAGTTTTTGATATAAAAATCCACCGGATAGCTATCTAGTCCTGGGGCAGTTCCAGCTTTCATCTTGAACATAGCATTTCTAAATTCTTCGTTAGTAACAGAAGCCTTTACCTTTTCAGTCATGTCTTCAGGCAACTTAGGGCAGATGCAATCCTTAGCCCAATTAATACATTATTTATTAATTGCGGATTTGAGAAAAACTTTTGATAAAATGTTATAGTTTCATACTTCACATCCTAATACTCAGTCAATCTGTTGCCGTCCAAACTGATTATTGATAATAATCTGTTTCTTGCTTGATGTTGTACCGCTGTTCTATGGAAAAAAGCAACATTCATATCTCTCTTAGTCAGCCATTACATTCTTGATTTATCCTTTGTAAAATTGTTCTTCACTACTTCTAAGTGAAATTTCGAAAACTCCAAGTATAACCGTACCACAAAAATTTTGAATACTACGTGCCCAAATAAAGTATTGGGGATATACAAAACTTTTTAAGATTTTGGAGAAAATATGATTTCAATATTTATCGTTGTGGCTTATCCCTAACTCCATTTCTTAGAAGAAAACCAAAAGCAGAACTTGAAAATTATGTTCCTATATCTTGTTCTTCATTTCCTTTAAAAGAAACTAAAAACAATGGAAAAGAAGCTATAAATATCAATGCACCTCGGATAAAGGTTTGCTTCAACAGTCATGAAACTAAAATGCTCACTCGGCTAGAAAAATATTGACAAATACCAAAAATTAAGTACATGAATTTGTGGTTTCGAGATTATTATAAATGGTAATTGAACAACTATCAAAATTAATTGCTTGTGAGATTCTCATGTATGTGTTTACACGTTTCAAATTACCTCCTCCTAATTTGATTCGAGGTTTGAGAATTGGTACTATGTACCAAGATTTGTAAGTATAATAGGACATGATTGGTTACTCTCGTGTCTCAGAACTCATAAGCCCCTGCCGCATGCTTGCTAATATTACAATTTTCTTTTCTTTTTTTTTTTTAAGCAAGCGAGTACCTTAAGATAAGATGAATGAACAAAAATTTTCTAACCGAAAAATACAAAAAGAAAGCCAAAAATTTCCTCCACAGGAATTTTTAAACTTCATCTAGTTGCCAAATTAAGAAAACACAACGTTTCCTAACTCGAACTTATATAGGAATTACCAAAATCTGACCATTTTCCATTCCAGACCTGACTAGCATTCGACCAATCTGTTATCTATATATATGCCTAAAATTTTTGACTTAATTCCCACTCATTATCATTGCATAGTAAACAAGTTCGTGATCATTGTCAGCAAGAAACCTAGCTTATCAGAACGACAATCACCTCTATTTCTATCAGAAAAGGGTTGGAGAAAAAGGGAAGAAATTAATTTGTACAGAAGTTAATTATGCCCACTGTCGGTACGCAATCGGTTGATAATTTGTATCATGTCTATTACTGCTATCTGGTGATCGTACAACAACGTCACATGCAAGAAGAACATCCACCAGACGACCTCGAATCACCTTGGGAGGACGAGGATCACCCAGAAAACTACTCACCACCTCGGGAGTATTACGAAGTTCGACAAGAAAATATTCCCCCTTGGGAGGACGAGGATCAAAGGGAAAACTACCCAGCAGGGGGTGATTATCTTGAAGAAGAATATGAGCCGGTGCCAATATCAGTTTTCTTGGCGATCTTTCATGATGGGTATGAAGAGCTTGTTAATATTGATGAAGAGTTTGTAAGGATTATGGAGATGTCTTTCATGGAGGCATCTGAAAGATTGGGCCAAGAAAGTAATTTGGAAGAAAAAACCATCTCGGAGCATCTAAAAACAAGACAATATCGAACGTCGGCTGATGAAGATGGTGAAATTTGTGTCGTGTGCCAAAGTGAATTCGAAGCAAAGGAGGTATTAGCGGCACTTGGTTGCAGACATGAATACCATTTTGACTGCATCAAAAGATGGCTGCTGCACAAAAACTTTTGCCCAATTTGCAAACGTATGGCAATTGATCAAGAAAGTTGCTAAGTAGTAGTATTTGGTTCATTAAATTCGCAGTCTTTTTGTACATAATTTATATCCTTAATTTCATTATCTGGACGAGCAGATTGCTTAAATTTTAGTAATAACCAAATTTCATTGTTTTCTCCAGTGAGATAGGGTCACGTGCATGGATCTTAAATTTACTTGAATCTAATTGAAAGTTTTTTTAGTTGCAATTGCAAGTAAAATATTTTGAGCTGTTCAAGGGTTTTATCCTCCTCAAAACACATGGTGCAATCTGCATATATAATAAAATACATAACAAAACCGAAGTGTGGTTCTTGATGAAAGAACCAGCATATCTGCAACGCAATTCCTATGTTGTTTTTGCAATTGAAGAATGATCAGAGCTGCTCTAGTTTCTCACCCCGTATGTTTTTCATTGAATTTTGTACCCCCATAAGGAGTACCAATTGCGTGAGTCCCAAATTGTTAGCTGAACATAACTACTAATAGGTAAACTAGAACAGGCCCTTAACTATGAACTCAACGAATAACAATAAACAATTTAATAGAAAATTAAAAACATAATTTTGGAATTATGGTAGTGAAAGCCACCTTCAGTAATTGGTGTATGCCATTATCCGCAGCGAGCATATGGCATTCTTTCGTAAATTAACTTAGTCATCAATACATTATTTTGATATATAATGTTACTGCATAGCATGACGTTTTAGTTTTAACAATCAATGCAAATATGAGGAAAACCATTCTTGTCGTCCTTAAGCTGAAGTATATTTTTTAGTTAAACTTGTTCTACATCTATAATTACGTCATTTGTGGTTTTGATAAGTTGTCACCTAATTCATCTCGAATTTATGAAAAATTTGGCCCAAGTTCGGACTATTATGACTCATAAATGTTAGGTCACTCCAAAACTCACAAAAACAGTTGAGGTTTAAGGCCAAGTTAGGTTAGACCAAATTCGCATTCATAATATTTGGATTTTTGTGTCAAAACTAGCCACTACTAAGAGAATTCTTGTATTAAAACTAAAATGAAGATACGCATAATCTTTTTTTTTTTTGGTAAAAAATGAAGATATGCATTATTTTTTTAATCATCAAATTTGTATTATAGTATTTAACCTTACACAATTCGGTTAAGATTCCCATTTATGTGCTTAATTCTACACGAGACAAAATCATAAGCAAGTTTTCTAGTGCTTATGATAATGGTGCACGGGACAAGAAACTTCGCATATACATAAATCATTGGCGCTTAGTTGATAGCCAAGCATATTACATATCTAAGCTCAACTCAATATAAGCCTAATATTAACTATGCCCCATGTATAGGCCCAATCTTAACCTTTTGTCAGGAATATGGGAGGCAATTGGGCGGGTTGAGAGGTTTTTGGGCGGGTTGGTATTGGGTTTTCATTTAAATGGGTTATACCCAACCCGCCCAATTATATATTGGGTTAATATTGGATTGGATCATATTGGGTTAACTCAAACCCATGACCCAAATATGACCCAATATATTATTTTATAAATTTTGGTACATAATATTTTTTCACACACATTTACACATACAAAATGATTACAAAATGATTTTTTCACGCATATAAATACATTTTCATATATAAACATATTTTCACACATTAAAACACTTCCACAAATACAAACACACACTTCTAATTATTCAATCATTTGAATGGTTACTATAACATAACACCTTTGGTTGGTGGCCAAGGATTTTCTAGGGTAGTGAAGGAAAATAAAAAGGGACAACAATTAAAAAAATATTATGTACTTAATTATGATCAGATGATGTGGCCTCACGAGATAATTGCTCAAAAATTAAAGGAAATTCTCAATTTTTATAATGAAAATACTGTTATTTTAACTTATCATATCCTAGTTGAAGTACAATTTTTATTAATGAAATCTGGCTCGATTTATTCCTGATATTCATTTGATCATGCCAAAAAAATGGTCCAAAACTAAATATATACTGTATGTGCAAAAAAAAACAACGTAAGTTGAATATCCCCCACCAAAATATATCTCAAAAATTTCAAAAACAAAATAACACCAAATATATCTCAAAATAAAATATTTTTTGCCTAAAAAAATTTAATTGGACAAAAAAAATATAGAAATAATAATAAAATTATAAGCAAGACTTCTGGACTTATTCGCTAAGAAAATGCAACATGATCTCCCAAATTAAATAACAACAACTCAAAACACCAAAAATTTCACAAAGATTTCAGAAAATATTCAAAATTTAGCACATAACAAACAATTAATTGACAAAAAAATTACAAAAGAAAAATCAAATGCCAGAGACAGTTTACTTACAATAGTTTAGGTTTTGCAAACGGCTGAAGAGAGATTTGGAGAAAAAGGTAAAATTTTGTTAAATGTGAAGAATTTGTTTTTATTTATTTATAGTTTGGTGTTGTGTGTGTGGAAAAGTGTGTGCAAGTTGTGAAACTTGGGGAAGGAGTTTGGGAGATTTATGAGAATTTTTGGGTTCGCTTCCACTATTATATTTATATGAGTTGGGTAATGGGTACTCAAATAAAAAACCCAACCCACCCAGTAAATAAGTTGGGTTTTCTTAACCCAACCCAACAAAACCCATAACCCAACTGACCCAACCCATCTTTTAAAATTAGTGGGCGGGTTGAGGGGGTTGTTGGGTTTTGGATTTAATTGCCAGCCCTAGTCAGGAACTTCAATGATAAAAGAGAATTCCTGAGACTAGAGTCCCTCAGATGATGAAAGCAGACAGAATATAGGCAGAAATGAAGAAATTGAATAAGAGAACTTAAGAAGAATTCAGAGAGAACAGAGAGAGAATAGAATGAAAGAGAGAAGTTTTATTAGAGAGAGAAAATGTATAGATTACAATTCACAAGCATGAAAGTGGAATGGCTGCTATCTGCCTTTTAACCACTTGATTACAATTTCTCTAACCGTTTCTAACTAACTTCAACTAACTACTTGTACCAGCTGCATCTTCAGTTGACTTGGCTCTAAACGACATCATTTCAGTCCTTTAATCATGACAATTCCTTCCCCTTTAATTGCATCCTTGTCCTCAAGGATGAAAGTCAGGAAATTATATCCTTATGAACTCCAAATCCTCCCATGTAGCTTCTTCTGGTCCTAGGTTGACCCACTAAATGAGAATTTCAAACACAGGTTGATTGTTCCTCACGATAGCTCTTCTTTTTAGTACTAAGTTTTGGAGCTGCATGTATCTGATCATCTGGACCTACAATCGGCAATGAGGGATTCATAGGATTATCCCCAACTTTCTTTTTGAGCATGGAGACATGGAAGACTGGGTGGATTCTGGAACCTACTGGAAGATTGATTTTATAAGCTACCTCGCCTATCTTTTCCACAACTTGAAACGGACCATAGAATTTAGATGAAATTGAGCTTCCTTCTCAACTCTACCGACTGTTGTCTGTAAGGTTGCAACTTCAAGTAAACCATGTCACCCACTGCCAACTTCTTCCTGTCCTTCTCCTATCTGCAAAAAATTTCATCCTATTTTGTGCTTGTTGCAAATGATGGTTCAATAGTCTGAGCAAAGCCTGTCTATCCCTTGCTAAATTATTGGCAGCAGGAACTATGGAATCAAACAATGTTCCCATAGGCAATTGAATACGTTTGTAACCATAGAGGGGCTCAAAAGGTGTCATTTGGATACTCGTATGGTGGTTGGTATTATACCACCATTCAGCCATAGGTAACCAATTCTTCCAGTGCTGCGGTCTATCACTTGTCATGCACCTTAAGTAAGTCTCAAGGCACTGATTGACTCTTTCGCTTTGGCCATCAATTTGGAGGGGGATAAGAAGTGCTAAACTGTTGCTTAGTACCCAACATTTTGAAAAATTCTTGCCAAAAGTTACTGGTAAAGAGCTTGTTTCTATCAAAAACTATGGTTTCTGGAAGGCCATGCTGTCTAAACACTTGATCCAAAAATATTTTACCTACGTTCATAGTTGAAAAAGGGTGTTTCAATGCACAGAAGTGTGCAAATTTGGTCAATCTGTCAACCACTACAAGAATTGTATCACATTCTTCTAAAACTGGTAGACCTTCTATGAAATCCATGCTAATTTGAATCCAAGCCTTGTTGAGGAATTGGTAGGAGTTGAAGTAACCCCGAGTAAGGAACACCCTTATTCTTATTTTCTGACAAACATCATAAGCCTAGATATACTGCACTACATCCTTCTTCATTTGAGGCCAGAAGAAATATGCTTTCACTCTCTGCAGGTTGCCCAATTGTCCTGAATGTCCTCCCATAGCAGCAGAGTGAAAAGTTTGAAGAATCTGTCTTCTAAGATTCCCTCCAGTCCCTACATACACTTTACCCTTGTACCTGAGAACTCGCTCTTTACATTGATAGTCAGGCTAGTCTTGGGGGGTCACAATGATCTTCTGAATTAATTCTTGACTTTCTGAATCTTCTTCATAGCTGTAAATAATCTCTTGTATCCATCCTGGCACCAGCCTAGTTGCAGTGAGAGCTTGAATTTCTTCTTCTATCTGACACTCTCTTCTTGACAATGCATCTGCAACCCTGTTCTAAGATCCCTTTTTATAGACTATCTCATAGTCTAAGCCCAGCATTTTTGTGAGACATTTATGTTGCAGAGAAGTTGTGAGTTTCTGCTCGAGTAAGAACTTAAGGCTTTGATGATCTGTTCGTATATAGCGTTTCTTATTTATATATGATTGAACTACAAATTCTTTTGTGGATCAAACAGATTAACACTTATCCAAACCTTGCAAATTAAATATTATCCAACTTAACATTCATCCTAATTTGTTGTTGCCTGTTCAAATACGCAAGATCAAATATCAAGACAAAGGTGAGACAAGAGTGACTATATACATATAGTATATTAGTGATGAAGCACGCGCATTGCACGTGAACGTGATGCCTTTTGTTTGTTTTTTTTTTTTTTTGTTTTGTGATTATCATAAATTTAATTATTTTATAGGTGAATGTATTTGAAAAAAAGGTAGATGAATTAAAGATTACAAATTAAATTCTCCATCTTCTTAAAAATTTTTGACACATGTTTTGACAATGCAATATTAATATAAATATTTCTTATAATTCAATTATAGATTTAATTTCAAAAAATTGAACGTCAAAGAAAATGTATTATTTTATTTAAATAACTTATAAGTAAACTAATATCTTTTTTGAATTATATATAATATAACACATACTTTTTTTAGATCTAAAATTTTGTGACCAAATTAAAATATATGCTTTGATAATTGATCTCATCTTGGGGTGTATCTTTTGTATTTTTTGTGAAGTTTGTTCTTTTTTATTATTAAGATGAATAAATTCAGTACCAAAAAAAAAAAAAAAAAAGGATGTGACTGCATTTAATACAAGAGGAAGAGTTATGAGTTGAATCAAACATATTATTTCTAAAATAAGGTTTTGTACCTTTTCTCATTCAACTATTCATGTACTTGTGTAGTAGAATTAAGATGAAAATAAAAAATATTTCTTAAAATAAGTTCTCTGTGAAGTTAAGAAGTAACTTATATTTGTGTACCCAAACAATTTAAAATAGCATCATAACATATATTTTGAATTGTTTTAAAAATGATTTATTTTATTTTGCTGTTTTAAAAAAGGGCAGAATTTATTTTTTCTGATGGCCCAAAAGAAAGGAAATTCTTTAAATTTAGGAATATTACGAAGTTCTCTTAATGTACCAAGAGGCATATTATTACACCACTATAGAAAAACCTTTTAAAACCACTTAAAACTGAAACATTCAGATGATCATTATATATAATTAAATCATTGTTCTTGTCTTGTTTACAAAATATTTCCTAATATATCTCGAAATTATACAATTTTGAATTGATTGATTAAGCATTTTATGTTTTTATGGACTACAAATTTTTCAACATGTTTTTTGGACACTCTAAAAATAAAAATGAAATAACCAAGCACCATATATAGTTTATGGTTTATGATTAACTATTAACATCAAATGTGGTTCAAGCTCATTAAACCATATATTTCAACTTAATTTATTTGTCGATGTATCATATTTGCATCGTATCTCTAATTAATAATGGGCCTAAAATTCTATATATTAATTTAGCAAATATAGTCTCTATTGCACATTCTTGTTGAAGTTTTAGCAAAATGAAAGTGTAAAACTTGTCAGCATCATCCTTTTTGGTACCTCTATCCTCCTTCCATTATAACCTACTTTAACCATTTTTAAGACCCCTCTCTCAATGCTTCATAAACAGATATTCAATAGATAGAATTGTATTTGTGATTAGAAAATAATTCATGAGGGAGAAAGGAGTATCGGAAGTCAAAGAGTTGTGATAGGGAGATTTATTTGATTGAAATTACATTGGACATTTTTCTTATTCGTACCTATATAACTAAATAAATAGCTATTTTAGAACCCATGACTGAATACCTATTAAATAAAGTTTTTATATGTTATTTGTGTTAGTAAGAGAGAGATATATTTGAGGATTAGGTGAATAGGTAGTTAAATGGTATTGGATGAGGAATTAATTTATTTTGATTACCAGTATAATGTAAATTAAAGAGTCTTGTAACTTCACCTCAATTATAATACTATCAATTGCATTATGGCACTCAATTACAATACAATCAATTTCATTATAGCACTCAATTACAATACAGCCAATTTCATTATAGCAAAAAAGCACTTAATTACAATATAATCAATTTTATTATAGCACAAAAGGGCATTTTAGACATATTTGAAAACTAACATCACAATGTGCAAAGACTCTAAACTTACTAAGACTAATCATACTTTTTAAAGTGAGAAAAGATAGATGAATACGGAATAGACAAACAGTAGTAACAGAAGGATATTGAAGTGAATCTCCTCTTTCCTTTCCATCGTACTTCGATTTTTTTTCTTATTAGCAAAGTTCCATGCGGAGAAAGAAAATGATGGGCTATTGTTGTTTACGAGAACATGTTTGATAAGAATCCAATTTGGTAACAATGACATTACTTAAATCTTTCTTCTATTATGATACAACTATGGAAAGCCAAATTAGAGTTGGAAACAAACAGCACGTAAAATATTCCATTTAATGTAGTGAATATAGTAATCGTACCTAATGCAAATACTACTACGTCCCAAAAAGAAAAAATCCCTCAACTGAAAAATAACCACAGTTCTCAATATCTAGTGCCATAAAATGGTGATCATGACGAAGAAACAACAAAGGGATCCTTCATTTGCAAATTTACCCCTTGATTTTTTGACCGAAGTGCTGGTAAAATTTCCGGCCAAGTCTCTCATGCAATACAGGTGCGTTTGTAAATCATGGAATTCTTTAATTTGCGATCCTCAGTTCGCAGAATTGCATCATGCCTACTCCAAAATTCGATATGATGGTAACTGTTTTAGTATCTTTTGGCACTGCAAAAATCGTTTTGGTATATATTTTATTGATCATAAAGGAAGTACCATAAACCATAGTATGGAATTCGAATCCAAATACACTCATGATCACATTATGGCTTCTCAACCTCTGAATGGCTTAGTGTGTTTAAATTCCTCTCTTCATCATGATCATGCCTTGATTTTGAACATTGCTACTCGTCAAATTACGCCCATTCCGGTCACGAATTTCCCGGTGGCTCGCATCTTGACCATCAAATATTTTCTTGGATGCCATACCATAAGCCCACTCAAGAAGGAGTATAAATTGTTGAGTTTTTGTCATCTTCATGATGACAGCACAGCATGCGAAATTTATACTCTAGGCACCGAGTTCAGGAGAATAAGAAATGGTGCCCCAAAGCACATTTGGACAAGTTCCAGCTCTGGCCCTTGTGTTAATGGGGAAATATATTGGTTGTCTATTCGTGTAGACAATGTATGCATGATAAGTTTCGATGTTTGCAACGAAATATTTCATGAAACAGAGCTCTCCCAACATCTTCCACGGGTGCCTGACTCAGGGTATAATTATAATCTGTTTGAAGTTGGAGGAAAATTAGCTATTACTGGTTTTAATAAGAGAACTAAAGCAGCTAAAAAGATTGCTGTTTGGTTCCTGGAGAAGGATGACAGTAGGGATTGGATCTTGGATAAGAAGATTATTGCTTTTCCACTAAACTTGGACGTACCTAATTGTCATAATCTAGCTGGGATTAGCCATTCTGATGAGCTTATTGTACTGGACCGTCTTTGTTCAAGAAACTACTACTATAATTTGAAGAGGAAAACAGGGAGATTGGTATCTTTCAGTTGTCATCCATCAAAGAAATTCAAGTCACGGTTACTATATTCAATTTGCCACTATCATGTTGAGAATATCTTGAGATTGGAGGGTCATGGGGCTGATCAAGATAGCTTTATGATTGAGAATCATGCATGATGACAAAATGCGTGCACGTAACATTTTTTCATCTTGTAATTGTTTATTTGAAATCTTTATAATTTTTATGGTACATTTTGATGCACATAACATTTTTCAACTTGTAATTGTTTAATTGAAATTCTTTGTCAATTCTTGAAGTACGTTTTGATATATGAAAGTGAAATGAGACAATGAAAATTTTGTGTCTCTATATAATCTTCCTATCGCTCTTTAATTTTGTCATTTTGTCAAAGCAACATCTTAAAATATTTATTTTTTTTAAGTTGATGAATTTTTGTGATGAAGATCTTTAATATTTATATCTAAATTGATGAAAACTGTCACTTAATTGGCATACAAAGAGAAAATAAACATAATTGAAATATGGGGTTTCCGAATATTAGGAACAGGATCAACGAGTGGTCCACCAAATACATTTTGTATTGGGTAACGTATACATTCTACTTGTAAATATCATGCATTTATATTTATAATATCATGTGTATATAACTCAATTACTGAAATGTATTTTATTATCACTTTTCCGCCTTAAGTTCTGTTCGCAAAAAAAAAAAAAACCTATTGTGAATGTGATACGCTGCATTAATTGTTTTTTTATTTTTCCAATTGTCAACATTGATTCTACTCCTATCAACTGGACATAGGCAGGAACCGAGAGGGACTGAACCAGTTGGTTAGGGATTAGAAGTAGGGAGAATGGGATATTGGATTGGAATCTTAACCAACGCATGTTCTTGCAATGGTTGTTCAATAGCATAGTGTGTATATAATTCTTGTTTGACTTGTGGTTTGGTTTATCCCAAGTCTAAGCTAACACTTTTAATTAACAAAATTCATTGGTTTACTTGTACAATCAACTTTTCATACAGTATTTAGGCTTTCTCAAAAGAAGACCCCCTCCCATAATTATTGGCCTATTTACTTAACAAAAATAAAAAATTTCAATTGGAACTATAGGAGGCTTCCTAAATAGGAAACCCCCTCCAAAAATAGGTGTATGCCACTATTTGCAACGTGCACACGGTATTCTTTAGTAAAAGGCGAAAGAATAGTTCGCTCTGTGCTCATTGCGTGGCTCCATGAGATGTTGAACGTTGAGGATGAAATTTATACAGCTTGGTGATAGCTCACTCCTGCTACGCCATTTCGATGTGGGACTCCTTGCATTTCAGCATACGGTGCCTACCACCTTTTTCCTGCCCCATTATCCAGGACTGAAATTGTCTCAAGTAAAATTGTTTTGTAGTAACTACTATCGGGATAACTTACTTGCAAAATTTTATTTAATTTCTGAAAGAAACTTGTTTGTAGTTTTATTGAAATAAAATGGTTTCCAAACAAGTCAATATTCAATTGCTTGAGCGTATGAAACTCTTGTCCAAATTGTGTTTTTTATCGCTTATGTATAGCTTCTCGGTGAAATGTTTGATGTTTTATGCAAAGTGGCTAAAAAATAATTGACTTTTAGAAACATTTTGTTATTAAATTGGGAAAAGTAGAACCAAATGGAGGTAGATTATTGTCATCTGGTGGTTTAGAAAGCTTTCATAATTTTCATGTTGAAAAATCCAATCTCCCCCATTGTTGCCAAACTCTCCAAAAGAAAAAATGGAAGCGTATCAAATTGCATCTAAAATCACAGTTCTTGGTTTTGCAAATTTATTAAGAGCGATATTAAGGATTTTTTTGAGCGAAAAATGCATACTTGAATGAACTCGGTCTAGTAAATTACACACAAATTTCACATATGCTCCATTACCATAGTTTAGGGAATATCAGTCCCTTATGATAATGCTGAAAGACGGTTGATTTCATTTATTGTATCAATCAAGAAATACAATTGTACAAAATCAGTCTTGCCATTCGGCTGAGATCAATGGTTTGGAAATGTTGTACTTAAGCAGTCTGTGCTTCTAAGAACGAGTTCAGGTCCTCCCTGGCCTTGTGCAGGCGATCATCAGCAGTAACGCAAGAAGTTGGTGAGGCAGGGTATGAAGTCGGGGAAGAAGTAGAAAATCGAACATGACGAGATGAATCAGGTGATTTCTTAGGTGTTGATCTTGAAGAGCTTTTCTTTAGAACCCCTTTTCGATCCTTGTCAAACACAAAAGCTGTTGTTACAGGTGAATGTGTATCACTAACACTGCATCTGATCATCTCTAGTGGAAGATCATAGAAGAGATTGGAGGCATCTTTTTGGTTTTCAGCATCGTCTAATATGGCTGATGATGACCTCCATGATCCACATTCGAATTTTTCGAGCGAGACCCTCTTTGATACTACAAGTGCCAGGTTCTCTGGTTCCTGAAATTGTATCATTTCTACTGGTTCGTCCTTCCTGGCGCTAACTGGTTTTGTTCCCTTGCCAAAGCCTGGAAGGAACAAGCACAGAGCTCCACATTTGAACTTCTCGTCAAAGGAATCAGTCCTCGTTTCGGTACTATAATCCTTCTTGTGCTCCAGCTGAACTTCAGGTGTATGCAGGTTGTTCTTGTTATTGTTGTCATGATGATCACTCTTAGCTCTGTTAAATTTTGTCACCCAATTAAGATCGAATTCTTCTGGTGGGGCGCTAGTTCTTCCTTCACCACAGGACTTGCTTCTCCGAAGGTGACTTTCTCGTAAACGTTCGAGATTTGTAACCGCTATAGAATCTTGGCGGAAGAAAGGTTTGACTGAGAGAGGAGAGACCTGGTTCATATTTTTTGATTTCTTCTTCGACAGCATCGAGCTAAACTTTGGTGAGGAAGAGGCAGAGTTTGGCAGGCTGTAACTTAAGAACTTTGGTTTGGTAGGTAGGTGAATGGGTGGAAGAGGTAGAACATTGGCCTTCTGAGCTGTAGTTGCAATGGGAAATATCATCAACTGCGAATTTGCTGATTCTCTGAGGGAGAATGGATCGACAGAAATATGTTTCTCACTTCCCATGCTCTCCTTTCTCACAAGCATATTGTGTTTCTCTGTTTCAGAGAATTGTGGGTGTCGAATGTTGTTTTCGTGACATACATGAAGGTCTGCAACTTCAATGAAAGATTTATCTGTTAATTGAGTGCTCATGAGATCTGCAGGCATGTTCACTCTTTGAAGCCAGGAGAATTAATGATACAAAGGCTAATCGACTTGACAATCTAATGTGGGATTTCTGCAAATTTAAGAGAAGGTGGAGAGACTAATTGAGTTAGATCGTGTAAGGCATGTCCCTGAAATCTTAGTCGTGATTACCATGTTCTCTTTTGACTAAACATAAATTAAACCGTCGTCTCATAGATGATTTTTTTTATGATAAGTCTCAAGAGAGAGATAACATAAATAAGACTTTTCTTGAGTACAAGTCTGACAGATTTAACAGGTGGTTCTGTCAGGTGTGCAGTAACAGTTCACTTGCAAAAGAATAAAGTAAAAATATTGAAAACAACCAGGTTAAATATGGACAAGCAAGAAGAAAGTCTAAATGATGCCGAAGGGCAGGATGGAAACTGAGCCAAAGACACAACTTAATATCCATAAAAGCATAAGAAAAATGTTACCTCTTAATGTATATTCTCGTTGACCTAAACAAAATCAAATTAATCTAAAACCAGTTGTGCCTGAATGATTTCAACATTATACTTGTCTGTCTGTGAGGCGCAGAGGTTTAATCCTCGCACTGCAAAAATTTTCATTGCAGAGAATTGTAGTACAGAATCAACACTTCTCAGATACCATTTCTGCCTGGAAATGCTGTGCCAAGTAAAGGGCTCCATATCTCTGCGTAAGACAGTATGTTTTCCGTTCAAAAACCATCTAAGGGCAGAAATGGCAATTTAGCAGAAAAGTCGAGCACAAAATGGGGTTTTGTTCCATCCTCCAAAGCAAATAATATTTATTTAGATTTTACATAATTGATCGCAGCCTTTGTTCTTACAGTTTTTCTTGTTCATTTTCAAATCAGCTCAATTCAACCTTACATTGACCCGATAATTTTCATCTCAACTGTCTCTTGCATTTCGAATTCAGAGACTTCGTCTTTCTTTGGTCCCCAACTTAAAAAAAGTGCATATATACTGTTTAGCAAATAAGTATATAATATAGTGCAAAAAGTATTATCTCAACTATTTAAAGATGTAAAAAAAGAAAAATTTTCATTCTCGAGAAACAAGTGGGCTATTTCTTTGCAAAATTGTGCTCAATTTCATATGTAGCAATTCCGCCAAGATCTCTTCATTAGTTGGGGGAAGAATCTGCATGAATCGGATTTTTTGAGGAACGTATCGAGATAGAATTTGATTTGGTTAGACAATGTGTGGTTAGTAAACAAGGATCGGTTATTTAGCAAAGTACGGAATGTATCATCAAATATTCAATATGATTCCATAAGATCTAGTACACATGGTATATCTATCCTAAGGTTACATATTGATCTTACAACATTGATCTTATACTATCATAGCAAAATGAAAAATATAACTTTTATTTTAGGCAAGTATATCTAACGGTTAAACTTAACTAGAATTTCAGCGAATTTGCATATTTATACCTCTATTCCCATCCTAAAATAATAGTTCAAAAATCTCAAATATGCACAGGTCTAAAGCTTTTTGGGCTCGAGGTGGAAGTGATATCCTAGATCATTAGAGCCCCAACAGACAAAACAAGATATAATGGACTTTCTTGTGCAGCCCAAGTGGCCTTTCTTTTTTTTTTTTTTTTTTTTGGGAGACTAAGTAAAGTTGTCGAAACCAAACTATAAAAAGGCAGAAAGTAACTTCATATATGATGCGAGGCAGGTTATTAAGATTAAATTTGAATTCTACATTTTAGGTTGATGGTTTTAATTCTACTAAACACTACAAAATTTCATGCATTTAGTAAGTTTCACTTTTTAATCCATATTCGTCAAGTGAGCCTTTTGCTTAAGTCCACACTCCCATAATCAAAGTTTCTAACCAAAATGACCCCAAAAAAAAAAAAATTACAGCAATATAAAGCATCAACTGAGAAAACTAGTTAGGCAAGCGGAAGGAAAACATCAATTCAAAAATTTATACTCTAATTATGGTGTAGGTTTATATCGCCTTTATTGTGTTTTATAGGCAAAACGAGCAAGAGGTACATTATGTACCAAGATTAATTGCAAAATAAGGAAAGTTTATCCAGTACAGATGATCGAAATCTCATTTTTTGAGGGCTGGTTTCAACTGAAAGAGAATGACATCTTTTTGCTTTGCAATGCCAATTTGGGAAAGCATCGTCTTGAACAAGCTTTTCTTTGTTTGGGCATCGAGAAATTGGGGGAAGGGGAGATGGACTATAATATTGCCAATTAACTGATGGGAAGAATTTTCCTCACCATAAATTTTTTAGTGCATATCTTGACACTTTATAAATCATGTTAATTTCTTCATAGAAAGGAATTTTGGGTTTTGTATGGTGTCGTGAATTAGATTAAAACTGAATGCATGAGTGGGATTGGTTTTATCCGCTTTGGAAGTTACAACTTCCCTCAATTTGCTACTATTTCTTGAAATTTGCACGCTTTCCAGAATTTCCTAAAGTTCCATAATTTGTTTTTTAACCAATTTTCTTTAGAGAATGTGCCAATACACACACACACACACACACGTGTGTGTGTGTCTATATGCTTCAATTGATACTCCCTTCGTCCCATTTTGATAGGTTTATTTTTCTTTTTTATCCGTCCCAAATTATAGTCCACTTTTCATTTGAAGAATGTAATTAATTTTTAATTTTTCTAAAATGTCCCTATTCAATTACTTTGTTATAAGTGAATGGTGCATAGCAAACTATGCATTCACATATCAAATGGAATTAATTTAACTTATGGTGCAATTTTTCATATTGTATTTAATGTAAATGTTTAATGATAAATATAAGAGTATTTTAGAAATATCATAGATTAATTTATTCTTTCAATAAAGTTAACTAATTTTTCTTAAATTGTGTGAAAAAAACTGTAAACTTATCCAAATGGGACGGAGGGAGTACTTATTAACTTTTATTTCCAATTAAACTAGGTAAAGTTAGGCAACACTTTTATGTCTTAACAAAAAAGTGAATTTGTGATGCATTTCATATGCTAGCTACTAAATTATTATTTCCACACAAAAAAAAAAAAAAATCCCTAGAATGAGCAAATCAAGGCTGTTACATTAAAATTCATGGAGATCAATTTATTTGGAACGACAGGTTGTAATTATATAGAAAACAAAAAATAAAGTTAGATGTATTTTTTCAACCAAACTGGAGAATATATATCATTTTTAACGTGAGAAGTGGTTGTGCATTTGTGCAATGTGATTCATACAATCTGATCACACACAAACAAAAATGGAAGGGATGATAAAGAAGGCATATTATTACGATTCAACAAGTAGATGCTCTAATCACACCGTTCTGGATTCAACAATTATGAAAGATTCAACCCATTCTTGGAGTTCAATGTACTTTGAATGAGAAGTTGTAATATACCAAAAAGAAGAAAAAAGATATCATTTTTATTGCAACCAGAAATTTTGCATTTCTATAAAATGATCCATATAATCTGTTAACACAGACAAAGTTGGAAGTGATGACAAACAAGACATATAGAATTACGATTCAACAAGTAGATAGAAGTTGCTTATTTTAATCAAGATGTGCTGGAGGCTGGATATATGCATTAATTATGAAAGATTCAAGCCATTAAATTAAAGACATTAAACAGTTCAACGCCTTATTTCAAAATGCTTGCAAGATTTTCATTAAAATCTATGCTCTTCTGATTGAGTTAATGTTTTTAGGGATATATCACACACACACACACACACATATATATTGTAGCAGTGGGGGTGTATTCAATATACGTGTACATCTAGGCATATGATGAATTGCATTGAAGCCGTTCCCATAATAAAGAAAATATCAAGATTTAAAATGCAGTTTAAGACATAGTCCATGCACTCTTTTAACTTAGGATTAATTATTGAAATTATCTACTAACTTCAAGGAAAATAAAGTGATCACAATCTGTAACTTGCTTGATATAGGGTACAGATGGATCTTGACCAGTGAATGAATTGTTAGTGTATGCCCTAAAACCAAGTTAGTTTTTGAGATTTTTATTACGCTTATTTCGTGTTATACTTATATATGTGGCATTTTCTTTGTCATTTAATACTTGTTATTAATATTACTTGTTTATTTGATAAAGTCCATAGAATATTAACTGTGTATAAGAGATTGTAAGAGTTACAATGATGAGACTCTTATTACACATTAAGTTATATTCTTAAATATCCCTAGTCGTAGTATTAATGAGATTGGACATCATTAATATGGGAAGACTAGCACATACTTTGCCTCTACTTATGGTAAGTAGTAGTTGATCTCGTCAACTATGGCGTGTGACACCTAAGCTGGTATGTGGATGCTTGTTAGAGAACAAGTTCATTGGATTGATCCGCCAAGAGTTACTATTCATAGTGCTAATGAATTATACTCTTAATGGCAATGGTGTAAGTGATCCTTAGATTTGAGATTACCATGGTATCTTGAGTGTGGATTGCTATGCTTTGATTCTATTGCTCGGTGCTCGTAAAAGAGTAGCCCATACGGTAGAGATTGGGTATAGTATGAAGCATGGAAGGATAGTGAGTAATCGATATAGAATTCACCACTCCTTATTATAGGAGAGTATATCCCGGATTGACCACTTGTTGAAATATGACTTAAAGAATCTTTTGCGCAAAAGTGAAAGTATGACTTGAAAGAGTTTCAAGGTTATACTTTTATGGAAAGTTATATTTCGGGAACAAGAAATTGTTAATTAGTCATTTAAAGAGTGCGCACTGCACTCTTATACTAATTGGGATATAGTGTGGTGAAAGGATATTAATTACGCGGTAACATTTTCATTGATAGGTGTAGTCTACCATATGACTTTCCTATTCACTTGGGTGGTCATGATGCATTGCTAGACGCCACTCATGATGTATAAGTGCAAATTAATTAATTAGTGAATTAATGATAAATTAAAGTGTTAATTTATCTAGCTCTTAATTAATTAATTAATGAGTTATAATTTGTACTTATTGTCAACGTGAATGGAACCTAATGGGTCACACACAATAAGAACATGGTCTTTGGGTTAAATTGTTATTAAGATAAGTATAAGATACTTATGGGGTTAATTTATGTGATAAATTAACTTAAAGGACTTAATTATAAATATTCTAAATCTTGATGGAAATTAGTTTCCTAAAAGGAATTAAGAAGCTATTTGGTTTCCTTTTGGAATTGGTTTCCTAAAGGAATAGGATTAGCTTAAGGCAAGCTTCCTAAACCTTCTTGGTTTCCAATTGCTCTTGTTTCCTTAAAGACTAGGATACTACATCTATAAATAAGTCCATGCCTTGACTCTTGAAAGATTGATGAAACATAACACAAAAATTAGAGAGAGAAAAATTGAGAGCTTGGTGGCGGTTTTTCTCTCCAAGAAAAATGCCACACCTCCTTTCCTAATTGTTAGGGTTTCAACTTCTTTCTTCTTCTTGTGTTCTTCATGAATCATTCAAGGGAGCTAGCACTCGAAAGGCAAGGCAAATAAGCCCAAAGGTTCCTAAAGATCATGTTCGTGTGGATACCGTTGGAGGCTCTACACTTGGAGGGCTTTTCATGGTAGATCAACACCTTCATCGAATAGGATCTTGTCCTTTGAAGCATAGAAACCTTCTATGCTTGAGATATTTGTGCTAAACACCCTTTAATCGTATAGATTACATCAAAGAGATCCATGGGTAAGGTAATAAATTTTTAAATTTTCCGCTGCGTTACTCCCCTTATTACCTAACATGAATTTCATAGGAGAATGGAAACCCGCTTGTCCGGTTAAAAGTGAATCAATATTGACTCACAAACTATTTGCAGATCTCACGCAAAATTTCTGAACTGAACCCCATGTCAACTGTCTAGAAGTCCGAAGCTTTTTTTTACGATTCTCAGCGAATTTGCTAATTCTTTTCTTGTTTTTGACTCTTTTCTTTGCTTCACTATCGTGCTTGTTTTGCAATATTTATTGCTATCTCTGTTACTTGTTCGCACCAAAGTCAAAATACGTACCGTCACCATTATTCCTGCAGGCCAACACTCACCATACAACCACCAAGACCACAGCACAATGATCACCGTAGCATGATGCTATCGTTACACCAGAAAGAAAGGGGCATAGGAGAAAAGGCAAGGAAAGATATGGCAGGGACAATATAGGATGGTGATTCAGGGAAGAGAGAGGGAGGGGATAGCCTCAGAGGCCAACATATTAACATATTTGAGGGTCTTTTATAATAGGGTTAATAACAGTTTGCCCTCTGAACTTATGGGGAAGTCACACTTTGCCCCCCTGAACTTTGAATATATACATTTCACCCCCCAAAGTGTCCTATTTGACTTTGACCCACTAATTTACAATTTTTTCTTCCAAAACTACCCTTGCCTACTCCTAAACTAACCTTAACTTTATGAATTTTTAGTGGTCAACTTTTGACTATTCTATTAATTTTTTCAACCCTGCTATATATTTCCTGCATCTTGTAGAATAGAAAAGATAAATCGATATCTCTATCCAAATCAACAAGAAATATATGAATCGTTCCAAAATATAAAAAATAAATCATGCAAAAATGATAAAACGATATTTCTATTTAAATCAACAAATTTAGACTGCACTTTTTGTTATTTAATGCTTTTATTTTAGACTGCAATTTAATAGATTGTTACAGTCTTGTGTATATTATAGCAGGGAAAACATGTTGCTTTTGGAATATTTTATTGTTATGTGAAACTTTCTAATTTGTGTTTTTGTTGGGAAGAACATATTCTTTTCGAAAATAGTAATGGTAAAAATATCATGGCAAATACATATTTATTTGACATTTTGGAGCAATTTATATATTTGTTCTTATTGATTTGGAAAGATATATCATTTTATTTTATTTTTGCTAGACCTTAACTTTATGAATTTTTAGTGGTCAATTTTTTACTATTCTATTAATTTTTTCAACCCTACTATATATTTCCTACATCTTATAGAATAAAAAAGATAAATCGATATCTCTATCCAAATCAACAAGAAATATATGAATCGTTCCAAAATATAAAAAATAAATCATGCAAAAATGATAAAACGATATTTCTATCTAAATCAACAAATTTAGATTGCACTTTTTGTTGTTTAATGCTTTTATTTTAGACTGCAATTTAATAGATTGTTACAGTTTTGTGTATATTGTAGCAGGGAAAACATGTTGCTTTTGGAATATTTTATTGCCATGTAAAACCTTTTACTTTGTGTTTTTGTTGGGAAGAACATATTCTTTTCGAAAATAGTAATGGTAAAAATATCATAGCAAATACATATTTATTTTTGACATTTTGGAGCAATTTATATATTTGTTCTTATTGATTTGGAAAGATATATCATTTTGTTTTATTTTGCTAGATTTACTTTTTACATTTTAGAACGATTCATATATTTGTTCTTGTTAATTTGGATAGAGATATCGATTTATCTTTTCTATAAGATGTGGAGAATATATAGCAGGGTTGAAATAAATTAATAATAAAATAGTCAAAAGTTGATCACTAAAAATTCATAAAGCTAAAGTAATTTAGGAGTGGGCAAGGGTAGTTTTGGAAGAAAAATTTGTACATGAGTGGGTCAAAGTCAAATAGGACACTTTGGGGGTGAAATGTATATATTCAAAGTTCAGGGGGGCAAACTGTTATTAACCCTTTATAATACTAATTGGTCAACTGGCTATTACATGTGAATATAATAATGAGAATCACAGTGAATGTGATCCGTACAAATCACTAATAATCTGTCTACATATGGCATCACACGTATATTCCATCACCTCTGTTTCAGGATACTTAGTACGATATTAGGATATTGATATTTTTATTATATGTACTTTGAGACTAAACTGTAAAGAGAAAGAAAAAGAAAGAGAAGATTTTTGATTTGGGGGCCCGAGCTTATTGGTTGATGTTGTCATTTAATGTTTTTAAGTGGCAATTATGTTTCGTGGGCGTAGCGGGAATGGTTTTCTTGACGACATCCTTGACAAGAGGGATTTGCATGACGGCCCTTTTCTCCATGAAGGCTTGGGGGTGTTTCGGTGGACGGTGATAAATTTGGTAGGAATGAAAATTGCATATCCTGCTGTGTATCTGGGGGGTTCTCATCCCATGTGTGTGTGTCATTAAGTGCAAGAAGAGAAGAGAAAGAGAATCACAAACCTTCTCCTTCTCTTTCTTTCTCTTTCTCTTTCTTTTTCTCTTTCTCTTTCTGCATCTTAATATGCATCCCGTACACGTAGGATGAGAATCCCCAAATACACAGCAGAGTAGACACGATTTTCACCCCACCAAATCCATCACCGAACACCAAAACACCCCCCAAAACGTTCATGGACAAGAGGGCCGTCATGCAAATCCCTCCTGTCAACGACGATGTCAAGAAAACCATCCCCGCTGTGCCCATGAAACACAACTGCCACGTAAAAATATTAAATGATAACGTCAGCCAATGAGCTCGGCCCCCCAAATCAAATATCTTTAAACTCTCATTTTTCATCTGTGAAAATCTGTAGAAATATAAGAAATAAGTCAGCAATGGGCCCTGAGCTGCTGGGATGATGCAGATAATGCATATTCAGATATTGAACTGAAAGTCCAATCCACAAGAAGCCCATGATACTTCATCTGATGCCACAAGCACATGGAATAAAGCTGCGCACATGGAGTGAAGCTGGAGTGAAGCTAATGGAAGCTGCAATGGAGTTGGGAGCTTCAACAAACGGTTTTGCATGTTCCCCAAGCAAAGTAGTGATAAGATAGAGTTAGTTAGAATAGGATATACTCAATTTACGACACTTGTCAAATTTTAATTTGATAGAATTTGTATATAAACACTACTGTACAGATTTTATTTTTTGGGTTGAATGAAAGAAATTTCTAATTCCTCCAAATTGCTTATAATTTTGTTCATGGTATCAGAGCCATAAGGTTTTGATCTTTTGAAGATTTCGTAGCTTTTCTGTTTCAATCAAAAGAAAAATGGCAGAAGCTGTTGAAATTCATGGCTCAGGAGAGCTAGTTGCTCAGAGCAGCGAAGAATCTCTTTATCTTCATAACTCTGATCATCCAGGGATGATCCTGGTCACTTCACCACTGATTGGAAGCAACTACCTAAGTTGGAGTAGATCCATTAAAATAGCATTGGGAGCTAAACTCAAGATGGGATTCATCAATGGAACATGTACAAGACTAGAGATCTCACCAAAAGCTGAGCAGTGGGAAAGAGCTGACTGCATGGTAAGATCCTGGATCTTGAACTCGATTTCCAAGGAGATTGTAGAAGCATTCATATACACGAGCACAGCTAGAGACCTATGGAATGAATTAGAAGAGAGGTATGGTGAATGCAATGGACCATTGCTGTACCAAATTCAGAGAGAAATTAGTAACATGACTCAGGGATCAGATAGAGTAGAGAAGTACTATACCAGACTCAAAAAACTGTGGGATGAACTTTCTTGTCTGATGCCTGCTCCAGTTTGCACATGTGGAGCTGCAAAAGATGTGGCAGATCTTGCTTCATTCAATAGATTAATGCAGTTTCTAATGGGTCTCAATGAGGTATATGATCACGTAAGGAATCAGATTCTGGTAATGGATCCAATGCCTTCAGTAAATAAGGCTTATTCCATGGTTCAAAGTGTAGAGAAACAGAGAGATGTACATAGCCTATTTCCTGAAAGAAATGAAAGTATGGCAATGGTGACTAAAAGCACAGGAACAAGAGGAAGGGGTGCAGGAAGAGGAAGAAACAGTGGAGCAAGTAGAGGAGGAGGAGGACAAAGAAGGCAAGGAAACAAAGAGTATCAACATTGTGATTTCTGCAACATGGATGGACATTCCCAGGATAGCTGTTTCAAAATCCATGGGTATCCTGATTGGTATAAAAGTCTAAAGGAGCAAAAGAACAAGGGAAGTAAGCAAGTGGCAAATGCTGTAGAGTCACCTTTGGAAATGGAAGATGATTATGGTTCCAGCAGTGCAAAGGAAGGATTGCAGGGAGTTGATATATCTGCAATCGTACAACAGGAGCTGATGAAACTATTAAAAGGGAAAATGCCAGCTGAAATGAAGAACCAAGTCAACTTTGCTCATGTTGCAGATTTTGCAGGTATGGTTTCCTTTCCCCATGTTTTTGCAATACTAGATAATATGAGACCTGGTTCCTGGATATTAGACACAGGTGCCAGCAGTCACATATGTTCTAATCTAAGTTTGATGCATAATTCCAAACCTGTATCTGACTTTATGCCTGTGTATTTACCTGATAGCTCTTTCAAACAAGTGAAACATATGGGAGAGGCTAGGTTGCACCAAATCTTAACCTTAACTGAGGTTCTGCATGTACCAAATTTTCAATACAACTTGATATCAGTATCAAAACTTTCGAAAACAACCAAGATCAAACTAACCTTTTACCCAACACATTGCTTATTGCAGGACCTATGGAGTAACAAGACACTAGCAGTGGGTAGACTTATAGGAAGGCTGTATTTGATAGACAGTAATAGTTTTTCAAAATAGGAATTCAATGTTTGTAATCAGCTACAAGTGCAAAATAGTTGTGCAGAAAGGAAAAATTCTTATACTGATTTTTACTTTGTGAATGGAGTGACTGATGATGTTATTAATGATTGGCACAAAAGACTTGGACATCCGTCTATCTCTGCTCTTCAACATATTCATTTTTTGAGACCACATATGCAAAATGTTCAAACTAACATGCTGCAGAAATGTGAAATTTGCCACAAAGCTAGGCAGCAAAGGTTACAGTTCCCAACCAGTGAAATCCAAACCACTAAACCTTTCCAGCTCATTCATGCAGATGTTTGGGGACCTTACAAAACTAACTCTCTCATTAATACCCCTTACATGCTTACCATAGTAGATGACTACAGTCGTAGCACATGGACCTTTTTACTTACTCACAAAACACAGGTTGTTCTTACATTGAAAGATTTCATTGCTATGGTAGGAAATCAGTTTGAGAAGAGAGTTAAAGCCATCAGAACAGATAATGGGACTGAATTCACAGGTCCAGAGTGTCAAAATTTGTTCAGAAAAGAGGGAATTGAACACCAAAGAACATGTGTCTATACTCCACAACAGAATGGTGTAGTTTAAAGAAAACACAGGCATTTGTTACAAGTGGCTAGATCACTTATGTTTCAGGCAAAACTGCCCACCAGATTTTGGCCTTTCTCAATTTTGATGGCTACATATATCATAAACAGAATACCTACCCCAGTTCTAAAGTGGAAAACTCCATTCGAACAGTTATCAGGAAATAAACCAGATTACACAGTCCTTAAAATGTTTGGATGTCTTTGTTATGCCACCAATACTTTACCTCACAAAGACAAATTTGACATAAGAGCACACAGATGCATCTTTTTGGGATATAGTCCAGGACAAAAAGGATATAAAGTCTATGACTTGGATTAGAAAAAGGTTTTTGTAAATAGAGATGTACTGTTTCATGAAGACATTTTTCCTTACCACAAGATTCAAGAGACAACAATGCCTTTATCCTTACCCATGATCACTAGTGATAACTTCTGTGAAGGACAAACTTCAAGAAATGAGCAAATAGAAACAACAGAATCTGATATACCAGATGAACAAGCTCCTGAACCCCCTCCATCACCTGAAATACAGAACCCCATGACTGACATTATTGACATACAACCTAAAAGAAGTACCAGAACAAGAACACAGCCCACATGGATGCAGGATTATGTGGATAGCATAGTATCAAATGTAAGTCTGGAAGCTGCTAGTGTCAGTCCTAAAACAAAAAGTTCAAAACACACTCCTAACACTTTTCCATTCCAGATTTCCAAAAACTTAGATAGAACATATGTTACTTTTTTGGCAAATGTGACTAATCTGCAGAAACCACAATCGTATAGTCAGGCATGCAAAGATGGTGGATGGATCACTGCTATGCAAAAGGAGTTGGAGGCTTTAGAAAACAACAGTACTTGGGAGCTAGCAGAATTACCAATAGGAAAGACATCAATAGGTTCCAAGTGGGTATACAAGACAAAATTAAGACCAGATGGTTCAGTAGATAGACTGAAAGCAAGACTGGTAGCTAAAGGTTACCATCAGACAGCAGGTATAGATTACAAAGACAATTTCTCTCCTGTAGCAAAGCTGGTTACAGTGAGAATCTTCTTGGCTATTGCAGCAGCAAAAGGATGGTTACTACACCAATTAGACATCAATAATGCTTTTCTGCATGGGAATTTGAAAGAGGAAATTTACATGATACCACCAGAAAGCTACAAAAGAGCACTTCCTGGACAGGTCTGTAGGTTGAGAAAAAGCCTATATGGCCTTAAACAGGCTTCCAAGGAATGGAATGAGGAGTTCTGTGGTAAAATAAAATTTTTTGGTTTCCAGCAGTCACAACACGACAATTGTCTATTTGTGAAGCATAGAGAGATTGGTTATATGGTTCTATTAGTATATGTAGATGATGTACTAATTGCTGGGGATAGTATAAAGGAAATTGAAGCCTTAAAGGCCTATCTGCATCAACTCTTCACCATTAAGGATTTGGGAGAGGCCAAGTATTTTCTTGGCCTAGAGATAGCCAGAACAAAGGATGGGATATATGTAAATCAAAGAAAATATGCACTGGACATAGTAAAAGATGCTGGTTTGCTTGGAGCCAAACCATCAAAAACACCAATGATCACAAGAACCAAGCTAGCAGATGACAAGATAGAAGAAATGGATGACCCAGAGCCTTACAGAAGGTTGATTGGGAGACTTTTGTACTTAAATTTTACACGACCAGATATAACTTATGCAGTACAGCAACTGAGTCAGTTTGTTCAGAATCCTACAAAGCTGCATTGGAAGACTGCATTACATCTGGTCAAATATATAAAAGGAACTCCCTCACTGGGATTGCTACTGCCATCAGATAATGATCTTACACTAAAGGCCTATACAGATGCTGACTGGGCATCGTGTCCAGACACCAGAAGGTCCTTGACAGGGTATTGCATTTATCTTAGAAGTGTATTGGTATCATGGAAAACCAAGAAGCAAACAACCATTTCTAAGTCATCTGCAGAAACTGAATATAGGAGTATGGCGGCAACAGTGTGTGAATTGCAGTGGATTACTTATATACTTGCAGATTTTAAGATTAATCCAATACTTTCCTATATCACTCTGGTGTGACAGCAAGGCTGCCATTCACATTACAGAAAATCCGGTGTTTCATGAGAGAACAAAACACCTTGAAATCGATTGTCATTTGGTTAGAAACAAATACGAAGAAGGCTTCATAATGCCTTATCATGTTAGCTCACAGCAACAATTGGCTGACTTATTTACAAAGGCATTGGGATCACCACAGTTTAGAATTTTGCTTGACAAGTTAAACTTGGCAGATTTTCACCAAGTTCAACTTGAGGAGGGGATGTAGAAATATAAGAAATAAGTCAGCAATGGGCCCTGAGCTGCTTGGGATGATGCAGATAATGCATATTTGGATATTGAACTAAAAGTCCAATCCACAAGAAGCCCATGATACTTCATCTGATGCCACAAGCACATGGAATAAAGCTGCGCACATGGAGTGAAGCTGGAGTGAAGCTAATGGAAGCTGCAATGGAGCTGGGAGCTTCAACAAACGGCTTTGCATGTTCCCCAAGCAAAGTAGTGATAAGATAGAGTTAGTTAGAATAGGATATACTCAATTTACGACACTTGTCAAATTTTAATTTGATAGAATTTGTATATAAACACTACTGTACAGATTTTATTTTTTGGGTTGAATGAAAGAAATTTCTAATTCCTCCAAATTGCTTATAATTTTGTTCAAAATCCCCCGTCAGCCGCCATCCCTACAGAAGCTAGAGCTGTTGCTGCGATTTCCATGATTAGCTGCATTTCCATTACCATAGCGTAACAATCCACTCCTCGATAGATTTTCTCCATTACTGGCAAATAAAGAGCAAATAATAAACCTGCCCCAAGTGTTGAAAAGAACCCCATGAAATACTTTGCTTTGGATTGTCCTTGAACCTCATCCTGCTTTGATCCGAGGGCCAACAAAGCTGAACTCAAGGTTAAAAGGATGACACAATTGAGATTAGAAAATGTGACGTTTTGTTTCACTATGATTACGGAGAGGATGAGGATGAAGGCAAGTTGGGATGATAGCAGTAAAGAAGAGGTTGATACGGGAAGATATGAAATTTCCCCATGAAAAAAGTAAGTTGTTGACACCTAACAGAAAACCTACGATTACAGACAGTGAAAATAATTTTGGCGTGAATCTAGAAAAGGGCCGTCTGTTCGTACGCTTGAACAGATAATATGGGAGATAGATAAATGGAAGAAGCAGTGGAAAGCCAGCACACTGTACCCATGTGGATACCCACTGACTTCTGCCTTTGTGAATGAAGTAGAACTTGGAGAGAAGTACAGATGAAACTGAACCAACAAAAAGGCATATATAATTGATGAGTAACAGCTGTATGTATCGTCTATGGTTGCTACCTCGGGATGATACATGTATTTCGTCTCCTTGGTTCAGGTGGAGTGGTTGTGGTGGTGATGGTGATCGTTGGTGGTGTTGGTTGTGGTAGTGGCGGTGGTTTTAATGGGAGTGCAGAGGCCATGGAATGGAATAGCTAAATGGCCTGTTTGGTTTGGAGTCTAAGGCTGAAAGGTGCTGTAGAAATTAGCAGTTAAAGGAGGAAGCTTTTTTTGTTAATTTGAAATGGCTGCATTCACTAGTTCGGCTCCTTCTGCTGCCGAGTGCTCTAGCTTATATAGTTGATGAAACAAGAAAGATAATTTAGAGAAGATTTTGTGTATTATTTTACTCACATTTACAATAATACAAAGACATAGACTCGAGTTAAACCATGCATGATATATCTTGCCTAGTCTAGACTTGCTAATCAAGGTAATCTGATCAAATACAATCTTATAAATTGATTAATACAATTATATACAACTAGCACGATTAAATCAAATTCCACACACCACACTGTTCAAATTAGTGCTAGTAAATAAAGTTGGATTAATTAAGATCGTGATACAAAATATAGCTATTTTATATTAAAATTTGGCAATTGATACTTGTTAATTAAAAAAGTTTGCCTATCTTGTGTTCAATAGGCTCGAATTGGATCTTGGTGTTAGTTGTTTGGCGGGTAAAATTTAGTCGTGAAAGTGTCCAAATACAGAGGAGGAGGTATAAATGTAAATAAGTGCATTTAAATGATAAATGTGTTACTAATCAGGTCCATTTGGACATTCAAAATCCTAAGTTAAATTAAGATTATGTAAGCTTTTTATTGTTTGCTTTCTTGTCCATTTCGGATCCATAAGCACAACCATCAAAACAAATCCTTATAGTACTAACTACTATTATCGATAGCTCGTGCCATCTCGACTCCATCACTAAACAAAGTAAACTTGCACAAAATTTCCATAGCCATTAAAAATTCAAATCCAGCACGCTTAAGTCTTTTGTAGTGTGGATATGTGCGAGTTTGTTGTTTTCTTGAATAAAGGAAGTGCAACATCTATCTATATCTATAATTGATTGAAATTCATTGCATCAGAATTGTTATAGTAATTAAAATCTACTGAAGTTCATTGTATCCGAATTGTGATTGTAATTAAAATCAAAGATTTCCCCTTACGAAGTTGTGCTCCTATTCATGCACCCTCTCTTTAGTTATTCTCATCCTTATTATGTCAAATAGCTTAGACCATAAAAGTTACATAAATTGTTGCTCATCCACTTATTGCAATAATTTAGCATCTTCTAAAAATGGTCCAAAATTTTGGCTGTGGAATTCGTCTTTCTGGGAGTGTCCTATTGACAAAGTAGTAGTGGTTGCCTAATTTTTGTTTTAAAGATACTATTGCATCAATCAAACCATCAAAGTGATTGATATTATTGATCAAAGTGATGATATTATTGATGAAGAACTGCTAAATTGTGGGAAAGTATTCATATTGGTCGAAGAAGGAAAAAGGGTCGGCAAAAAGAGGACAAAATGTTATAGTTTGAGCTTTATGATTCTTAATTACTCTTTCTTCTACTTAATTTATCATAAGCTCGTTTATTCATTTTCTATTTTCACACGGAAAAAAAAAATAGTTTGAGGGGGTGGTATTTGGGTGAAAAAGATGGGGAGTACAACATTCAATCCCAAACCCTTTGGGGTGTCAAACGTTGAATTTTAGATTTTTTGTTAGAACAACCTGATATAGTTGGAAATGCAACCGTGGACCTGAATTCAAACAAACGTGTAGTTAATTCAATATCGAGAGTTTCACATTGAAACTTGTGACCAAAATGGGTATTAATCATCAGAATAAAAAGATTAGGCTCAAAAGTGTACCCCTTAAGAAATCCATTATATATTGCTTTAGATTTTTAGTTGCATGGCTTCTGGATGATAGCTTAAATAGAGTTGCTTTTATTAGAAAGGTTACCTACTTGGCGGATAAAACAAATAAATCTATTTATCTTGGTGTCTTTGAGTGTTGGCATTGTTAGCAGAGTAAAAGGAGAGCTACTTTGAATATCAGTTGATCATCAATAAGCATCTTGAGCCAAGTTGTAGACTTAATCCAAAAACCCAGACGGCAATCCCAGAGCCCCCCTCCCCCCCTCCCCTTTTTTTTAATCAAACCTATATTATTACGATTAGGGAAAAGAAAATAGTATTGATGGGATTCGAACTCCGACCCCTGAGGTAGAGTCATAGAACTCAAACTGCTTGACTCTTTATTTGTTTTCAGAGCCAATTTTAATTTATTAGTGGTATTCTGATGTGTCTTTACGTGTAAATAGTGAAAGGTGTTATTTTCTAATCGAATTACAGATTATGTCATTGTAAAAGTAAAATATCAAATATTTCTCCAAACTTATTAAAGGAGTGCATCAATGCATACTTGTAGTTGCAGATGGAACAGCGGATAAAGACATAATGCAGATAGTTGAATTCTTTTTCTTCAAGAGAATGCCATATGGTTTTCCACTAACATGACCAATTTCTATTCTAACTATCTCTATACTTTTTCCGGTTTTCGGATCACTTCACTTGGCAATTCACTTCAATAAGAAAGTAAAGCTTCAGTCAGAAGAAAATATTTAAACAATGTAATGAAATGTTAAAAATAGATATCACCGAATGCATTTGAATCTGGCACAAGAGGAAAGATGATTTTTTTATTTATTTGACCTAAAATATGTGAAATTAACTAAACAAGATTTGGAGTCAAAATTCAATAATTTAATCCGACCACCAAAACTATATAAGCAACATAAGCCTCCCTTTTTCTTTTTCTTTTTTGGGGAAAAGAGCAGCATGAGCATCATAAGGTACACATATCAATAATGGAAATCCCAACTCAGCCAACAAAAGGACATGAACATTCTGAACAACAGTCACACAATGGAATTAATACTAAGAAAAATGGTGTGAACACGACTTCGCTTAGATTGTTTTTTGTAGTAATTTTATGCAGAATAATACTTCTCATATTTTTAAAATGCTATATACATGAGACAAAAATGTAATTATAAATATAGAGAGATGGTTGAAAAAGATCTAGATAATAATAATATTTCTGAATAGTATTATAAAAAATGAATTAGTCTAAACAAGCCCAAGATTATACCAATTAATACTGACTCAATTCATAACACTTTTTGTCCAAAAAAAAAAAAGAAAAAAACAAATTAGAATACATAGTAATCTCTCATGGATAAGTGATACTACTCAAAACCAATGTAAGTCAGGAATTTTTTAAGTGGACTAGGTCACGGTTTTACCTGTAAATTTTGTAGTTTAAAAGAACGTCAAGTAAATAAAGTGACGTATGCTGATGTAAGAAAAATAATATAAAATAATTTAAGAATATTTATATAATTTTATTTTAAATCAAGAGTTTTACAAACGAAACAGTGAATTGGGTACATTTAAAAATTTTTCAATGTAAGTTTGTTAAGCCTTAAAACCAATGGGTTTGAAATGGATCAACCTACCATTTAGGGGGTGGACAGAGTATATATTGTGTACACCATGCGCATCACGTGACGTGTCATATGGTGTACTAAAATCAATCACACATTACCAAATAATATAAGGTATGACCTACTATCGCCACATGACGATAAATTATTAATTTTAGTACACCATGTGACAATGCACAAGGTGTATTCTGTACCTTTCCGGGGAGGGGGGAGGGGGTGTCGTTTTGGCTGGGGTGAAGGCCCCACAACCTCGACCCAATCCCACGGTAGACAACCCAGCGCACATTCTGGCGGGAAATCCCCGCTTGCCACTCCAGTTTTTCCCGCCAAAATCAGCACCTTTCCCGCCAAAACAGCTTCTTCCTCCCCTCCTTCACAATTATAGACACTGTACCATTCTGTTACCCAAAGAAGCAAGCAAAATCTCCGTCAATCAATCGGCGTATACCGAGATATGGAAAGCTACGGCGGCGGCCTCGGCGAATACTTCGTCGACGAGAAAGCAGTTCGCGTCGAAAACATCTTCTTAGAATTCCTCAAAAAGTAATCTCTTCTTAATTTCTCGTGCACTGCTGCTATTTTTTTTTTTTTTTTACTATTTCATTTATTCATTTTTTTTAATTTTCTTTTATTTTTTCAGTTTCAGGTCGGAAGGAAATGCTCGGGAGCCGTTCTACGAGGGGGAGATCGAAGCGATGAGGCCGAACGAGTCGAATACGATGTTTATCGACTTCTCTCATGTCATGCGCTTCAATGACGTTCTCCAGAAAGCCATTTCTGATGAATTCTTAAGGTACTGATAATATTTTATGTTTCGGGGCCAAGGTACAACTTTTTAAGAGCAATGTGCAACATATTAATAGATCTTATTACTTTTATTTGTTTAATTCTTTTTTTTTAAAGGTTGATAGGAGTTGAATCATAGGTTTATTGTGTTAAAATGTGGTACTTAGATGCATAGGATGTTGTGCTTTAGTTAAGAAGATAATAATTTTGTTTTTATTCAACTTAACAAATTGCTTAGAATTTTCAAGAATAATTTAGACAGAGTTATATGAAATGCATCAGCTGTTGTACCTTGCTTAAAAGTAGAAAAGGAAGAATGACAAGTCCTAATGCCCCCGTTGTTCGCAGTTAGATGTTTACATTTGTAAGTTTTCATTTGGAAATTCTAGGTTTGAACCTTACTTGAAGAATGCGTGCAAGAGATTTGTGATGGAACAAAAGCCAACCTTCATAACTGATGATAATCCTAACAAGGACATCAATGTTGCCTTCTATAATCTTCCTTTGATTAAAAGGTACGGAATCAGAGTTGTGGTTGAAGTTTCATTTGCTGGCGTAGCTATTTCGATTTGATCACTGTTTTCTGGTGATTTTAACTCAAGTTCTTATTGTAACCTGAGCTTGCAGATTGAGGGAATTGACAACTTCTGAGGTAGGGAAGCTGGTTTCAGTGACTGGAGTGGTGACCAGGACCAGTGAGGTCCGTCCGGAGCTTCTGCAAGGCACCTTCAAATGCTTAGAATGCGGAAATATTGCCAAGAATGTTGAACAGCAATTTAAATACACCGAGGTTTGTTATTTCACTTTGATGTAGAGACAGAAGCATACACAATGGATCTGGGGAATAGTGCTTAAACACTACAGAATGCAAACTTAGTAGCTTTTGACAGAGAGAATTATCTTCTAGTTGCCTCCAAATTGTGACCGTTGTTAAGCATCTTACTTCTTCATCCCCTCAAGAACCCTATATAATTTCATTAGCACCTTTTTATGTTGAAATTATATGTCTCTTTTTAGTTGTTTTCCTGGTAGTGGCAACTTGATTACTTTAGACAAGATATTCACAACTTCACTTGCTTGTTCAATTATATAGTTGGCTGCCTGGAATCAGACCCTTAAGAAATCATAAGAAATTATAGGTCAACTTCATGCTAAGTTTTTTCCAATTATGACACATTTAGTGTTTCTCTGGTTGTTCTGGGTTTGCAGCCCATCATCTGTATGAATGCAACATGCCAAAACAGAACAAAGTGGGCATTGCTCAGGCAAGAGAGCAAATTTGCAGATTGGCAGAGGGTCCGGATGCAAGAAACCTCCAAAGAGATACCTGCAGGTTCCCTTCCCAGATCTCTTGATGTCATTTTACGGCATGATATTGTTGAACAGGCTAGGGCTGGTGACACGTAAGTACATCTCGACAACAACTCTATATGAAACCAGAAGTTGATTTGCTTGAAATCTTTGACAATCTTTCATCATTACAGGGTTGTTTTCACTGGGACTGTAGTGGCCATACCAGATATACTGGCACTAGCCTCTCCGGGGGAGAGAGCTGAGTGCAGGAGAGAAGCACCTCAGCGAAAGGGTGCCACTGCTGGTCAGGAAGGTGTTAGGGGTCTTCGTGCTTTGGGTGTAAGAGACCTATCCTACCGCCTTGCCTTCATAGCCAATTCTGTACAGGTCAGCTCTCCCTCCTCCATTTATTAAGTTTTCTGCTGCATCGAAGTTTAAAGGTTTTGGATATCAATCCTTCTTTTTTCACATTTTCATGATACTCCTACTTTTTGGCTTAGATATGTGATGGAAGAAGGGAGAGTGACATCAGAAATAGGAGGGACAGTGATGAAGATGATCATCAGCAATTTACAGTATGTGTTGATAATTTTAGTACTTTCGGTTATTTTATGGTAATGCCAGCCAAAATTGAATCATGGTTCTAGGCATTTTGGCTCAACACACCCTCTCGTCATTTGTAAATTGTAGACTTTGGTTTTCATGACACATCCAACTAAATTTATACATATGGATTTCTATGGCTCGCCTATCTTTTTTCTTAAATTCAAATATACCTTGCAAAAGCAGTTCAATATTAATCTACGTTCACCGTTACTATGCAATGCAAAATAGACAATTGGTGTTAATAGCCTGGTCCTGGCATGAAGCCTTGCTACTGTATTAATCACTAACTTTAATCCGTACCATATATATTTCATTTTTCTGTTCTCTTTACAGGTACAGTATGCTTTGCTTAAGACTTTTGCAATAAGCTCCTTTTTGAATGTTTGTTCTCTACAATAACCCTGTGGCTGTTGTGCTTCATCTGATTTGACAGACTGAAGAGCTAGATGAGATGCAGAGAATGAGGAATACTCCCGATTTCTTTAACAAGCTTGTGGACAGCATTGCACCGACTGTTTTTGGTCACCAAGATATCAAACGAGCAATCTTCCTTATGCTTTTGGGTGGTGTACACAAGTTTACCCATGAAGGGATCAACCTTAGAGGAGACATCAATGTTTGTATTGTAGGGGATCCCAGCTGTGCTAAATCTCAGTTTCTCAAGTAACTGATTTTCCAATTTTAATTGTTTGTTCTTATTCTTATTCAGCTCCTAATAATCCTATTGTCCAAAAATCTACTAAATCCACCTCTTCCATTTGCTCTGAAGGTACACTGCAAGTCTAGTTCCTAGGTCAGTCTATACATCTGGAAAATCCTCGTCAGCTGCTGGATTGACCGCAACAGTGGCTAAAGAACCTGAGACTGGTGAATTTTGCATTGAGGTAATATACCATATCTGTTTCATTTTGTACTGTAACCATTTCACATAAGCAAATTATTATCATTAGAGCATCTCAGTTATGTATGCATGAAGAGGAAGATATCTCTTGCACATGCACATACACAAACTCACAGATTTACCAGTCTCTGTCTCTTTCCTTCTTTTAAGCAAATTTCTTGAAAGTCTACTGGCTTCTATTAATTGACATTGAAGTCCCCTACTTGAATGAAAGATTAAACCTTCTAGATTTTTAATTCTCTTAGAACGTTTGAAGCTTGCAGAAGATATAAGCTCTGTTTATGATGGAGATGAAGAAGGGTAAAATGACGAGGCATCAATAGTTCTCTGAACTTTTGGAGTTTCCTTACATCCATTGCAGAGGCAGTATTAATCACAATTTAGACTGAAGGAGCATTGCTGTCTCCCTAAGTTTTTCATAGGTTTAGTGTGAAAGAATTGAAAATGTTGCAACACTTTGTTGGTGTAATTTAGACTGAATTAGAGATTGCCATTTTACTTATGGGTTAGTGAAAGTGAAATTTGACTTTTGTGACCTTTTCTTTTCTTTATGGGTTAGTGAAAGTGAAATTTGAGTTTTGTGACCTTTTCTTTTCTCATCTGTTTCCCCAAAATCTGGTTAGATGGATTAGATGTCATATTCAGACGAATTTTGAACTAGTGCTATCCAATTTCCCAGTTAGTAGTGACAACGAGGAGGGAGAACATATCTTTTGGGAAATAGAAGTTTGTATGTGATGATTTTGCAATTTTGTTCCACTCTTTCCATGTTAGTACTCATTTTAATTCTCTTGGTAAATATTTTCCATGTTCTTTCAGGCCGGTGCACTAATGCTGGCTGATAATGGCATCTGTTGCATTGACGAATTTGACAAGATGGATATTAGAGATCAGGTGATTAATGTTTAACACCATCTGCATTTCTTTTCTTTGTTCTTAACACCTTGTATGTAAAATGGTAGCAACGTTTAATATCTCGTGAACTTGAAAATTTGAAGGTTGCCATCCATGAAGCAATGGAGCAACAGACAATAAGCATAACAAAAGCTGGTATACAAGCAACATTGAATGCTCGAACATCAATATTAGCTGCAGCAAATCCCAATGGTGGGCGCTATGACAAGACAAAACCACTAAAGGTGAGGATCTAGAGATTGAAGCCACATGATGAACCGAAACTTAAGTTTGATGGCCTTTTTAAATGTTGACGATTTTGCCTTTTCATGCAGTATAATGTGGCTCTTCCTCCTGCTATTCTTTCAAGATTTGATTTAGTATATGTTATGATCGACGATCCAGATGATCAAACAGATTACCACATTGCCCATCATATTGTCAGAGTTCATCAAAAGCGGGAAGAAGCTCTGGCTCCTCCATTTACTATTGCCCAACTGAAACGCTACATAGCATATGCAAAGACTTTGAAACCAAAGGTTTTATTTTGAGTTCTCTGTATATTGAGAATATGGTTGTAATTGGATTTATGTTTATCCATCCTTAGCTTAAAGGAGTTTGATATAATGCAGCTAAGTGCTGAAGCTAGGCAGCTTTTGGTGGAATCTTATGTGTCTCTGCGTAGAGGTGATACTGCTCCTGGAAGTAGAGTTGCTTATCGCATGACTGTGAGGCAGCTTGAGGCACTGATTAGGCTATCGGAGGCAATTGCTCGGAGTCATTTGGACACTCAGGTGCATCATTAGTTTTATAAAGATCTGTTGTCCAATTTCTATCTTTTATGCTTCTAACTTCTGTTGGAACGTGGACAACGTGAATAGGTGCAACCGCGCTATGTACGTATTGCCGTGAGACTGCTAAAAACATCAGTAATCAGGCAAGTGACAGTAAAGTTTGTCCAACAGATCAATCTCATGTTTGGGTGAATAGAATTTACTGATCTTGGGCAATTACCTTGTCATGCAGTGTGGAATCAAGTGAGATTGACCTTTCTGAGTTCCAAGAAGAAAATCGTGATGATGCTGATGGTGGAGATCACGGAGATGGTGGTTCCGGCCAAGATGAAACGCGTGCCAACGGTGCCTCAACCGAGTCAGGTCATGGCAATGCAGGTTTGACAACTTTGTAGTTTTTCTGTGATGTAAATTACATCTTAAGCTATTTGGTACTTGTTGATGAAGTATAGATTTGATTAGACTATGGCTTTGCAGAAAGTGGAGCAGGGCCTACAAACAAGCAAGGAAAGAAACTTGTCATGAGTGACGAGTATTTTCAAAGGGTTACTCGTGCCCTGATCGTACGGCTTAGGCAGCATGAAGAGACTGTACTGCAAGAAGGTAAATTTATGCTCCATCTCATCAAGAATTCAAGACTCATTTTCTGAATGATTTGTAGCAGCAAATTTGAAATCAGTTAAGCCAAGTTTATGCTGGGCTTGCCTTTCATAGACAAGTTCAAGAGAAAGCTCCAAAGTAGCAAAATAATGATATTCGTCAAATCCACTTTCTCCATGTGATCTTCATCAAAAAATTGGTACCTTGGTAAGTAAAATTCTTGGTTATGTTGTAGGTACCGGTTTGGCTGGAATGAGGCAGAGGGATCTTATACAATGGTATGTTGGACAGCAGAACGAGAAAAATACTTACAGCTCTATGGAAGAGGCAGCTGCTGAAGTTACAAAACTCAAAGCAATTATAGAGGTACAAATTCAAATACAGGACATTCTAATCTACATTTGTACTTTTTTCCTTCAGCTTACTGACATTATAGCGCAAGTAAAACTATATCAATAAAAACTCATCCTGTGATACAGAGTTTGATTAGACGGGAAGGACATCTGATAGTCGTCGACGATGGTGCACAAGCAGCAGAAGATGGTGAAAGGCAATCAGCGCCAGTATCCAGAAACGACAGAATTTTGGCAGTGGCACCAAATTATGTAATAGATTGACTGGAGTATAATACTTCAGTTGGCCAAAATTTTGGTATGCACGGCACGTGAGCTTTTATCAATTAACATTGCAAAGAAGAAAGCGAAGGAAGAGTGAATTTGTCCACTTTCTCAAAAAATCATAATTATTTCTTAATTGCAGGATTTACTGTTAATATTTCTTGAAAAAAATTAAGTTATTGGACTGTAAATACTTTCTTAAATTTGTTACGATGGAATGCATGAAATTCGTTAGTTTTTATTTATAGATTCATATTTACAAAATTCCTGAGAAAGTTTGGCAAAAAAAGGGGACGAATTCGGAAAAAAACTTTCAAATTATGCGTATGTTGAATGAGAAATTTTGAGTATCAGGCTCCAGAAGTGATGAAGATGAACAAAAAAAAGATGGAAGCGGAACGGCGGAAGACGGCGTTACCCTGGCCATCTGATAAGGGTTCTGCCGTATTGCGACCTTTTTTGAACACGCCGTCTTCTACCGTTCCCCTTCCATCTTCTTTTTCATCTTTATGGAAATAGTTTTCAACCAGCAATAGACGCGCCTCGGTTAGAACCTCATTAGCTGCGTCATTGCCCCAAGCGCAAAGATCTTTTTCATCTTTATGACTTCTGGAATATGTAAATTTGGTCTGGTATAAATCGGACCGTTGACTGTTGGGCTGCACCAAGAATGTATCATAGTTTGACAGCAGAGTCGTCTCAAACCCACTGTTTGAGAAAGGATTAGTCGTCTTATAAAGCTCATTGAGGAGTTTTGCAAACCGTTATTGGGGTGTAAAAGGGCAAGAGTTGGAGTGTATAGGATGTTAATTGTTGAAATTTTCTGAGATTGTTATACTCGATTATTAATAGTGGGTTGATACATTTTTCATGTAAGAGTGCGTAAGGAGCAGCGATAAATTTGATTTGGTTCTACATTAGCATACTTTTTGTGTTCTTTACTTTATTTTTTCTTTTTAATGATTTACTCAGTCCAATGCTCTGGGTTTGAGACCAACTATGCTGTTGGTTAGCCAATGTGTTCCTTTAAGCTAGTTCAAATTAATCTAATTCGAATTGTGATGATTGAGCATTAATTGGGTTTCTTTGTTTCGTTTGTTCTTTCTTTGCTTTTCTCAAGAACGAAGAAGTTAAAAAATTAACTCAGATCTTAAAGTAATTGATTAAATGATAGTAGTGTTGAACTATAGATCCTTAACCAAATTGGATTAAGAATTTGGATTAACCATGCACAAGGTTAACGTTATTATGAAATTATTCATTCGGTAAAATAAAAACACGTGATATTATCAACTTTGTCTAATTATTTTCACAAGAAGGTTTTATATTTACCACCAGCAGTTTTATGTTTTATATTTCTCTTACCAACTGTTATTAGGGGTGCTCATGGACCAATTACTTGGCCCATAAACAAATTTTTTGGCCCAAATCGGTTATATTAGTTCAGTAAAATACTAAATTATGAACCGGTTCACCTGAAATGGATACTTAGCCATCTTCTTATTCGCAAAATGAAAAAAATCTCTAACAATCATTTCGTGACCATATAGCATGATTCCTATAATTTAATGAATTCACACCAATTATAACACCAATTAGCAAAAACGACTTACGTCCATTGGAGCTGATAGACAACTGAATCAATGAGGTACCAAAAAGTGGATTGTATTCAAACACAGATAAACTTGAAAGAGTAAGAGATGGGCAGGGATTGAGACGTGGAGAGAGAGGAAGTGAGAGAAGAATAGAGAGAGAGTGTGCGTGAGATCCGGAGGAAGGGAGGTAGGGAGCCTGCACGGTCATATAAGCACACCTGTTTTCTGCTTTGGAATAATATTTGCGTTGCATGCAGGTTTTCCACTTAGGTTATCTAGCAACTAATATACATCGTCCAATTTGCACTTAATCAAATAACGATGCGAATTTTAATGCAAAGACACTTTTGCCTTACGACCGAGTTAACTGATCGTTCCGAAAACGAATAGGTTACTTGATCTAAAAATTTTTAACAATGGATAAAACAAGTTCACTTAGGTTGTTTGCCTCATATTTTAATATTTCCTCCCTCACGAAAAAAAAGTTAATAAAATTGGTCGAATTTAATGTTTGATGAGTCAACATTGCTTGATGGATCAAAATTGGATACATGCTCAGTTAAATTAGTTATTTTGCAATCTCGATGAACCAAAATTGAAAAAAATGAAGAATAATTTAGTTTTTATGAAAACTTGAAGAAGGTTATCAGTCAATATGTAGACCATATGCAAACAAATGATCGTAATTCCTAAGTTATAAATTTTTTTGTGATAAGATTTCGGGACTTTTTGGATAAATTAAGAACAATGTTTGACTAGATCTACATAAATTAACCAACAAAATGCTCATAACATTGATACATTAGAAAATTTTATTAGTTAAAACCCTGGTGAGGAACCATTACAAGAAAAATAAGTTAAATTAATCTATTTCACAAAAATGATTGATTGGTATTAGGACTTATCTGATTGATTGGTATTAGGACTATCTATAGTAACTTTTTTAAAGATATAAAATTACAGGCATACTTATTGTGCAATTTTACATGTGATGAATTTTAAGATCGACTTTATTTCAAAAAGAAATTGATCTCTTAATAAGAATTCCTTCTGGGTGTCAATTGTATACGTAAGGTTTTGCGTAAGATCTAAAAGTTATGGATATGCCTTTAATTGCACAATGAGACTTAATTTTTTGGGATAATTACAGAAACCTCCCCTGAGGTTTCTGTCAATTTCACTTGGTACCCCTCAATTTTCAAAAATTACACAAACCTCCCTTGGTTAACTAAAGTTCCAATAATACCCTTTGAAATCAATCTTTTACCAAAAAAGGTACATAAAAATAGAAAAACTCATTTGGGTTGACAAATTATTTGAGTTTGTTTGGGATTTATGTAGTTAGGTTAGATTTCAATGTCTGGCTAAGGAATATCTCTATGAATTTTGGCTCTATAATCTGGTTGCTTATGGTGGTGCTGACTAATGAAAATGGAGCTGGCGTGATATGATAGTGGTTCAAGTGGTAAAAATTAGATATATTTTTTATTTTTTATTTTCCTAATTAGTTGATAGTGATGTACTAGTGTTGATGGGATTGTTTTTTGGTTACTAGTGACGGTGTTCATTAAGTTGGTGGCAACGGTGGTGCTACGGTATTCAAGTGGTAAAGAAAATTATAATTTTTTATTTTTTCTTTTGTAGATTGAGAAGGGCATTATGGGGTTTTCAATTAAAATTGTTATTAAAAGGGGAGGTCTTGTTACCAAAATAGTAAATGCAAGGGAGGTTTGTGTAATTTTTGAAAATTGAGGGGTGCCAAGTGAAATTGTCAGAAACCTCAAGGGAGGTATCTGTAATTATCCCTAATTTTTTTTATGAAAAAATAACACACACAAACACTCTCTCTCCCCCCCCCCCCCCTCTCGCCCCCTCCGTGTTTGCATGTTTTAAAGGATTAGAAAATCAAAGAAAGACATCATAGGAATAGCTTTTTGTTCCAAAAAAAAATTCAAATAGTTGTTCAAAATGTGAGTATGAATATAATTCCATTAGACAAAATGCTAAAAAAAAAAATTGAGATATTGAAATAAATTTGATAAAAAATTATGATGCTATTAGTTTCAAATAACACGAACAAGTGCTATCTCTATACATCTTAACATTTTAGATAAGACTAAAGATTCTATGTTACTTGCATAGAGTCTATTTGTTCTTAAAACTTGGGGTTTTTGTGCATTCAAAAATAACACTAAAAAGAAGACTTGACTTGAGTTATCTATTTTTACAATAACAATAATCATGATTAACATGATTCATAATTTCTCAGGTATAAGAATTTTGTGAAAATTTATATAAATTATAAAAGCAAACTGCTCTGGTTAATATATAAAAATGTTACAATCATAAGACGCACGTTATCTGTTCTATACAATATATCATAATGTCAATTATTTTGAGGAGAAACCTGCTTCATGTACTAGGTAACAAACAAGAACAATATGAAGACAAATTTTATCAAAGAAATGAAAATACTCAACACTAAACAATGAAGGACTGGAAGAGAAAATAGCAAAAATATTGGGTCAACAATTGAACAGCACACTTTAGAAATTAAATCAGTCAAACAGCATGTCTTAGATATTAAATCATTTAATCGACAAAGTTAATAAGGGTTCGTTATTTTTTAGGTAAATTCAATATACTATAAATTCGTAACAATCCCATTCTAGTTCGCAAATGATACGTAGAACACATGTGCATCTTCTTAGTATATATATACAATGATGGGAACTCGAAAAGCCACAGAGCTCCTTTGGGGATGTGAGATTGGGGATTTTATTCGCAACTAATTTGTGGTTTAACAAGCATGACTTTTCATGCATATGGTTGTGGGGACTAAATTATATTTCTCATAAATTTAATTGGACAATATATAAATTTTAAGGGTGCAAGTAAAAGCTTTAAAATTTTTAAATATAGGATTTAAAAGTTTTAAACCTTTTTTTGTTTTTGTTTTTTTTTGGGGGGGGGGGGGGGTTCCATTCACGTCCGCAATTTGAAAAACTATTTTTCTTACCCAAATAATGAAATTATTATGATTATAATTTACTATATCATGTAAAAAGAAGAAGAGATTACACGACAAAATTTTTTTTTGGAGGCTAACTGGATAAACCACCATTATTAAGTGTCAATTTCGGACCCTGTTGACTAATTTCTTTTGCATTAATATACTATCTTTTTTTTTTTTTCCGGATGAACTTCATTGACTTTTCCTCAAACTTGATATAATCATCATTTTTATTTTAGAACCCCTTTTAAATTAATTTAGTTCTTTCACAAGATTTAATTAATTAGTCAATAGTTTGTTGATACACTCTAATGTTTTTTTTTTCATTAATTCCCCATATTTTCCCTTATGACCTTCTTTTATATTCGTTTTCATATTTAACAGTTTTTATGCGTTTTCTTGCTTCTCTTTCTACTAGTCGCTATTCTAATGATTACCAATATATTTGTTAGCTAACATGGTTAGATGACCAGGATGCACGCAAGATGAATGTATTGGAGTGCAATTCTGAGGAAAAATGAAAAAAGAAATCAGAAACCTCAATTTAATATGCCAAATAGAACAAATAAGTGTAATTTATTGCACCAAACTACTTTACATCACAATTGCGATCATTTGAAAGAAAATCATTGGAGATTTGACCTTTCAAATAAACAAGAAAAGCTTATCAATTGCCAGTGAAGTTTAGCAAAGATCATAATTTAATTTGGAAACTAAACTGAACAAGCAAACCCATATTTCAAGGATTGATTATGAGCCATATTTTTCAACTCGCTTGTTGACCAATATGGATCACACTTTTTTATTTGTCTCTGTAAGAGAGACTTTAAATCGTACTAGGTAAAAAGGAAAATTGAGAAAGCGTGAGAGTCAAAATAAAATCCTCAAAAGTTACTTAATTAGGGTCCCAATTAGTACCGAGTTCACTTGAAAAATTAAGAATACCATTAATTTTTTCCACCTCCATATCAGTAGATGGAGATGACCTTCAAATATGAGAAATAAAGCAAGTTTCAATGCATAACAAGGGTACTCAATTCATGTCTCAAATGCATAAAGCTTGTTAGATTCATCTCTTTGTTAATATTTGCTTCCTTATACGTTGGATTTTTTTTTTTTTTTTTTGAATAGCTGGCCTCAACATACATGAAGAGATGCATACCCTTTATTTCTGAGTCAATCCAGGTGTTGTCAACCACTAATCTGACAGAAAATCAAATATTCCAAGGCTCTTTTAAAATGGGTATCTCTAGGTCATCAACCCCACAAATTAACAAATCCATGTTCCTTGTCTCCAACACTTGTGTTTTGTCCGAACAACACACAAATTATTACCAACCCATGTGCCTATACTATCAATTGAACCAAAATTAGTAAGATTCGTCTTTTGAATTAAATGAACATTGGACTCTAATCATATTTCATTAAAGTTTAGTTTCTTTATGACTATTTTATCTAAGTCTCATTTCTTTATAACTTAATATTTTCAACACTTAAATTTCAGATTTCAGATTACAGATTTCAGATTTCAGATTTCAAACTTCAGTTATATCAAATACCACCTAAGTCTGGTTATGTTCACTGCTAATTATGAAAGAGTGAATTATGAGATAAGTATATTTGGTAAAATCTTGTGTAGTTATCTTGTTTAATAAGGAAAAACATCTTTTCAATACCAACAATAATTACTTTAGTTCCCTCCCGCCAAAAAAACAAAAAGAGACATTTACGTGACATAGGTCATCATTGTTAACGTTTAATTATTTATTGCATAGTTACCATCTGAAAATAACACGATGTTGAAAAAGTTTATTTAATCAATATCACTAGTTGAGTTATAAAAAATGAACATAACTACAAGAAGAAAAAAACAAGAGGAAGAAGGAACAGAAACGGTAAAAATCGAACTCTCTTTTTAAATTAAAATTATCTTTCAACTTTTTACAACCAAAATTTATAACGAAACCTATTCAACACCTAGAGTTGATTAGTTCCAAAAGTCCATAAGATTAAGAGATCCAACAATAATTCATTCTTCTTATACTCTATATTATATGATGATATGCTTGAATGTATTTTTGGAGGGCATCGATTAGATACACAATTGTGATTAGATACACAATTGTGTCTAATCGTGCAAGGACCTTGCTCTCATTATTTAGTCGGGATGGCATTCTTGTAGATTCTAGGGCTTATTGGGGGCATTTAAATAAGCCCAGTACCTGACGGCGTGATTGGAGAACCAGCGAAGCCACGTGGGGAGATGTTTAGATAAAGTGAGAGAGAAACGGTTGTCACAGATCACAATCAGGCTGTGATGGGGTCCCACTTATGATTTTGCCACCTTTGAATTGCTTATTTGCCAGCTGTCATTTCCTTTGTTGATTTACAGTTTTACCCTATAGACCTCGGTGGATTTATCTTCCTTTCGTTAATCCAAATATACAGCTGACTTGCGGTGCAAGTAGAATACTCTAATTCCACTGATGTGACGGATTTGCCCTTGGTCGATTTCTTATTTCTCTATAGTTGAGATGCTAATTGAACCAAATTTAATTTTAACCGGTTTGAAATGTTCGGGGAAAAAAAAAGTAAAAATATTATTATTTCTCCATTTACCAAATCTTTTTCGTTTTTTGTGTCATTGATTTAGCGATTTCTACGAGCATTTTACATGTTAAATCAATTCTCATTTGGCACAAGAATTTTGATCCAATATATAAAAATAATAGTAGTAAGTTTTTCAGACAATTTTACTCACTAAATCAACAATCTTTTGTGTTAAATTAATTTTAATCATTTATCAAAGTTTATTTGGTTCAACCACTCTAAGTCGAGTTCAACAACACAAAGTTTTATAAACCGACATCAAGGGTACCGAAGTGTCATTATAGGAGGATTGTGAGATTGGCTTGTATGAATGAATCCGTGGGTGTAGAAATACAATCCAACCAGAAGGGCCACTAATTTATATGTTTCTTTATAGAATAATAAAATAAGGGTATAGGTTGCTGACACGCATAAGGCTTCCAAAGCCTTAATATTTTTTCTTGATTTGGAAGCACAATTGGATACAAACAGCTGCTATTGAGGTCCGCTTCGATAGTTTGCTTAGGAGAGAGAGGTGCCACCACCACCTAAAAGCTTAATAAGAGGACACAAAGATTCATTCATGTAAGTGAATAAAAGACACAGATTCTTTTCTTCTTTAGGCTTGAATTTTTTTGGGTTGTTTCTGTGTACGATTTTTATTCATATTCTTTTGCGAGTATTTATTGTTATTTTGTTTTTTGTTCCTTTGGTTTTCATCAAGTTTAAACTTGGGTTTTTCTTTATTTTTACTTCATTTTTCTGGTGGCTTCATGCGACTTTGATTAGTTACTAGCTAGTCTTTTTTGTATCTAGGATTCTCTCGATTTTTATTGTCTTTAGTCACTATCATGCATAGTTGTAGTTAAGGAATTTGGCTTATTATTTATTCTACATACATGTGGATAATTTTTTTGATGATTTTTATTTGTTTCATCTGGATATTTTTGTAGTTATTGAAGTTAAGTAGAAATCATGGGGATCAACTACTGGAAAGAAAAAGTTCTTCCAAAAATCAAGAAGGTTTTTGAGAAGAACGGAACTAAGAAGGCTGCTGCTGCAGAAGTTATCAAAGCTTTTGAGGAGTCTAAGGTACATTTTCAGCTGTCACTATAGTGGTGGTTGTGTCTTTTCTTCTTCTCTTTTTTTGTTTCTAATCTTTCATACTAATTAAACTAATTTCTATGTCTTAATAATAATATTAATTTAGGAGCAATACAATACTGAATTTGAAGGGAAGAAGACGGAGATAGAACCCAAAGTTGTTGAAATATACGAAGCTTCACCACCTGAAGTCAAGGTCAGTTCAATTTCTGCCAATGGTTTTAAACAAATATTATCAAATTTTTGTTTTACATATTTGTAATTAATGTACCTTGTTTTTTGTTGATTGGCAAATCCTCCAAAAAAAATTATGGAAAATATTAACAGGCTTTGATTAAAGAACCTAAAGATGCTGGCTTGAAGAAACATTCTGCTGCTGTTCAGAAGTTCTTGGATGAGCTTGTCAAGATTGGTATGCACGTTTTTTAATCTTTATACTAGCTTATACATAAGCCCAAAAGAAGCATTTCTTGTCAAAATATTTGCACTAAGTTGTGTGTGTGTGTGTGTGTGTGTGTGTTTTTTTTTTCTTTGGGTATTACTTTTTGGGGTTAAAGAATTCCCAGGAGCAAAGGCAGTTTCTGAGGCAGCAACAAAGTTCGGTCCATCCTATGTATCAGGGCCAATAACGTTTTTGTTTGAGAAGGTGTCTACATGTATTCCTGAAGAGGTCAAGAAAGAAGAGGAGGCACCAGCCGAGGTGGCAGCCGCTGCCCCCGCTGGAGAAGAATCAAGTGCAAAAGAGGAGGTTAAGGAGGAGGAGATAGTAGTTGAAGCTGAGAAGAAAGAAGAAGTGGTGGCTGAGGTTGTTGCAGAGAAGGTTGAACCACCAGCAGCTGAGGCTCCTTCTAAGGTGGAAGAAGCAGCACCAGCAGCAGCTGAGCCACCAAAGGCTTGATTATTACCATACGATGATTGATGGTGAATTGGGTAGTAAAAGGAAAAATGATTGGATTTCAAAGAAAGGGTCTGGTTTTTTCAAGTTGGGATGGGACTTCTGTGTAAACTTATTTACTTTTACAGCCTTATTTATTTTTGTTTATATGGACTGTGAGCAAGAAGACAAATTTTGATTTGTTATTCTTTATTTCTTCTTCCTGGCCCCGGTCCTACCCTTCATTCTTCTTCCCCTTATAATTTTAAGCAAATTGTTTTTTTTTTTAATGGGTTTTCTCGTTCTTGTATTTGGGTAAATTTTCTGTTTGTTTTTACTGTTTCGTATTTTTCACTTGAGAGAAAAGGGAATTCACAACGTACAGCTATGCAACAATCTTTTGGAAGTTTACCGTTTGCCTACTATATATATATATATATATATATATATATATATATATATATATATATATAAAAGCATGTAGGACCTTAAGTGATTTAACAATTAATGTATTTCCTAAAATGCCCTTAGTTTTTAAGTTGTAGTAATATTACAAAAAAGGATATTAATGTAACTACAAAAAGTGGATCAATTAAATCCTAATCAAACTCAACCTCTTTAAAAGTCTTTCCAACCTTTTATAAGTACAAATTTAAATTAGATCTTACAAAAATATATACTTATTTGTTAGTATATATAAAAGCATGTAGGACCTTAAGTGATTTAACAATTAATGTATTTCCTAAAATGCCCTTAGTTTTTAAGTTGTAGTAATATTACAAAAAAGAATATTAATGTAACTACAAAAAGTGGATTAATTAAATCCTAATCAAACTCAACCTCTTTAAAAGTCTTTCCAACCTTTTATAAGTACAAATTTAAATTAGATTTTACAAAAATATATACTTATTTGTTAGTATAAAAATTTATATTTTCTTCTTTAATACTTTTAATTAATTTGTATATAAATTTAAATTTCAAAATCTACGACAAAATTAAAACCAAAATAGTAATTTAGCAAAAAGGATTAATTAAATCCTAATCAAACTCAACCTCTTTAAAAGTCTTTCAAACCTTTTATAAGTACAAATTTAAATTAAATCCTATAAAAATATATACTTATCTGTTAGTATAAAAACTTATATTTTCTTATTTAATACTTTTAATTAATTTGTATATAAATTTAAATTTCAAAATCTACAACAAAATTAAAGCAAAAAAAGTCATGTAGCAAAAATAAATAAATAACCAAAACATAGAAAGAGAAATCAATATTTAAATATTTATAATTTTATATTTTTAAATAAATTTATATTCTTAAATTTAATTTTAATTGCAAATATTTATTTAATTCTAAGTGTTATTGGTTATTTAGTATTTAATGTATTTTTCAGAAAGGCTTTATTTTTTAGTCTAATCACATTGAGAACGGACATTTATGAAAATACAAACACTTAGATTAATAAGGTTCTAATAAAACTCAACATTCCTTCAATAATTTTTTGAGTCTTTCACAGAAAGTTTAATTTAGTTTGAAATTAATAAAAAAATGTACAAAATATATAGAAAAGAAATAAAAGTCCTCCTCACAAATAAAATTAGAAAGGAATTTAATGCAAAATTGGAAAACCTATTTTACATCAATTTAATAATGATTATTGTAATAAAAAACTTTGCATTGCCTAAAAGAATATTATATTTAGTAATAATATACTATGGCTAATTCAGAATTTTTAAAAGTTATAGAAATAGGAGCCAACCAGGTATTGAATGGGTTAGAACATGAAAACTTTTCTTCTTTTTGTTTTTTTTTTATGAAATTATTTTTATGTTTATCGTAGTTATTATTTACATGTAAATGACTAAACTTGACACATCTTTGGCTTTAAATTCACACAAAAAATCCAAATTTTTGTTCATAAATTAAAAAGAATACGAATTACACATTGCAAGTACAAAATTAGATAGAGAAAACCACACCTTATTAAATCAAAATTAATAAAAAAATTACAAGAAAGGAACATTTAAATATTTCCTATCTAACCTTTTCTTTTTAATTTAATGGATAATTTCTTGATTAGGCAGGACCATTTGTTTAATTTATTTTTCAAATTAAAATAAAAATAATATCTTAATTTTTAATTTTTATTTCAAAAATTATTCTTAGACATTATATAGTAAATTCAATTGAATTATCAACTTGAACTAATTAGCTTGCGTATTATTAAAAATGAATATTGTGTTACCTTACTTTAAAATGCCACGAAAGTATATAGCATAATAGGAGGGAAACTGAAAAACATTATGTTTAATTCACTACACCAACTTGAAAATCAAAAGACAAAATTAGTTAATCAAAATTCTGAACTTTTGAATATCATTAAAATTTAAATTTAAAAGATGTAGTAGTTGGTAAATTAATTTAAAATCATAAAATTAAAAATAAAATCATTCTATCATGCATTAAGCAACATGAGTTTATAAAAAAAAAGATTTATTTAAAAAGAAATATAAAATGCCAATCTCATTTTTCTAGATCCTAACTTAAATTGAAAATATAAAAAATTACACTATTGTACCTTGAATTCATTTAACACTATTATTTTGTTGCCTTTTTTACTATGATTTCATTTATAGAATTAAAAAATAACAACTTTAACATATTAAGTTCAAAACGAAAACTAACTATTATTACACTATCTTACAAAAATAGTAAAATACCATATACCATGGATTGAGAGACAAGAAAGTTTTTTTAAAATTAATTTTGATTGAAGAAACTTGGACAATACCTAAGTTGAATATAGAAGACGTGCCCAAAATGGTTAGATTTAGAATTTAGGTGAATTATTTGAATACAATATTGACTATTTGAGAAATTTCCTTATTTTTCTATTTTGTAATCACATTGTTGCATTAACATAAAAAATAATCTTAAAAACCTAAACACAAAGCGCCCTAAAAAATTACTTTAAAACCTAAAAGTATTGTGAAAAATTAACTAAGCCAAGGTTTAAAAGACTTAGGACTAAATTCTAAGAATCTATTTCCATTATAAAGAGTCACCAAGAATTTAAATTTAAAAAATGTAAAACTCATTCTTGTGAAAAGGTCACAATGCATAATAAGGTTGCATAACATCTTTAATCATTAAAACTTCTTTATATAAAAATATATGATTCTTTTCTTTAATATAACCTGAGATTTTGAATGTGCTATTTTAAATCAAATCAACATTCTTAACAACTCAATCGTGATAGTTGAACAAATATTTATCACATTTTAATGTGAAATTTAATTAGTGTTCAAACTCTTACTAATATTAAAATACTTCTATTTTGATAATGTACAAAGTAATTAATTCATTACAAAATGATTTGACCAATATATATATATATATATATATATATATATATAGATAAGTTTAGATAACGAATGCGTTAGGGTGTTGGTTAAGTAAGCTCTCGAGCGTTACTTATTTAAAAAGTAAAGTTAATTCAAAAAAAGTTTCTAAATATACGAGTGCCATAAATATGAGTTTATGCATTACAAAATTTTTGCAGTTTTAAAATTTCATATAACACAAAATCAAGGCATTTCTTATTTTTTGAACTCTTATAATAGGGAAAGGAAAAAGGAAAAAGGAAAAACCAAACTGATAGAAAATGGAGGGGAGAAGTTCAATACCTTCAAATGCATAATTTTTACACTAGATATAAAATATACGATTTTGCAAGTCCTTTGAGGCTATAGTTATTAACAAATTTCAAAATTCATTATTCTCATAATATATGATATTTTAATTGATACTGAAAATTTATATATATATTACATAATTTTTTGAGTTTGATGAGTAATATTAATTGATTTTATTCAGTGATTAGTTAGGTCAATGTCCATGAAAAGGCCAAATATTTAATAATATTAATACATAAAATTAGAATTCCATAAAATCTATATATCAATTGCTTAAGATCATTATAGTGAGACAAATTTAAGGAACATATACTTAAGAGGACTTTATTATAAATATATTGGAAGTGTATCATTCAGAAATATCATACCACATAAAATTTATTATTTATGACAAACATATCTAAGCTCTATCATTAAAAATATATATATATGAAAGAAAGAATTGGACTATTATCTTTTTAATATATATGTAAAATGTACAAAACAAAATCATATTAATTTTCAAGTGCATGTGTACATTAGAGAGTTTTATTATATAATTATGTTTATTTTGGGTAAAGAAAATAAAACATAATATATATATGTATATATATTTTAGAATGTTTAGGTTTACAATTTTTTTATGGGTAAAGTACAGAGGAAGAAGAAGAATATTACCAATTATGCGTAAAAAAGATAAAAATTATGATAAAAATACAAATAAAATAGTAAAAAAAATGCCTAACTAAATAAGATAAGTCATCACAAGATTGCAAATGATATGTTCAACACATAATTGTACAATTTTATTGCATAATCAATCAAAATAGATGATATAACTTAATTTTGCACAATAGTAGCATTATCTTTGTATGCAAGAAGTGCTACCTTTGAAATAATTCATTATTTGAAAGTTAGAATCACTAGACTTATACGTGTGTTTGTAAATTGTACTTATTTGATATGCTCTAAGGACAAAATTATCATAATTCTTATACACATCTTAGATTTGTTAAAAATAGAAATCATAATAGACAAATTGAAAATTAGTAAAAGTATAAAAAAAATTTTAAAATAAGTCATTTGGAAATATTAATTATGGTACAATTATATTAAAGTCTCATTTCATATTTTATAGATATAATAGAGACATGCATATTTATTAGTCAACTTATCAAAAGTTTAGAGATTTCAAGCATAATTACATCTTTTTATAAATATAACATGTTACCTTTTATATGATAGCAATTTAAAATGTTTTTAAAATTTTCGTAATTTCTTTCACAAGGATATTTTAAAGAAACTAACATTATGCCAAATGCTATTGGAGATATTCATATGTTCTATTCAAATTCTTTTAGAAAAGAAAATAATATGTGAAGTTAAGAAAAGATAAATGTGAAACTGTTAAAGTAAAGTTAGTAGTATTGTAATACTTGAAATGTAGGTTTTTAATAATAGTGGTTATACCTTTATTTGGTTTTTAAGGACATAATTAACTTGAATCTCACATAATTTTTAGACATGGCTTTGAAAAATATAAAATCCAAAATTACTATTTTTTTGGCCTTTCATAATATCATTTATTGAACAATTATTAAACGTGCGAAGCACGTGCCCCATCTCTATCTATATAAAAGCACGAATGACCTTAAGTGATTTAACATTTAACATTTAATGTATTCTCTAAAATACCCTTATGTTTTAAATTATAGTCACATTAAAAAAAGGATACTAATGGAACTACAAAAAAACTAAATTGATTAAATGCTAATCAAACTCAATCTTCTTTTAAAAGTCTTAGAAACCTTTTACAAGTATAAATTTAAATTAGATTTTTCAAAAATTACATATTTATTGTTTAGTATAAAAATTTTATATTTAACTCTATTATAAAATATTTTTAATTTTTATGATCTATAAAAAAATTAAAATAAAAAGTATTTTAGCAAAAAAATCAATAGGCAAAACACTGAAAGAGAAATCATTTTTTAAATATTTTGAAATAAAATTAATTTTATAATTTTTAAATTTAACTTTATGGTTGATATTTTAGCACTTAATGTATTTCTTTAAATATCCTTATTTTTTAAGTCTGATGACATTAAGAATGGACATTTACAAACACATAAAGAGTTAGATTAATAAGGTTCTAATGAATCTCAACATTCACTAAACTATTTTTCAAGTCTTTTACAATAAATTCAATTTAAATTTAATTAATAAAAATACAAAAATTGCACAAAATATATAGTAAAAGGAATAAATGTCCTTCTCACAAATAAAATTGGAAAGGAATCTAATCCAAAACTGGAAAACTGCCTACTATGTATTAGTTTAAGTATCATTACTATAATAATAAAACTTTACATTGCTTAAAGAAATGTTATATTTACATATAGTAATAATTATACCATGGTTGATCCAGAATTTTTAAAAGTTATGGGAGTAGGAGCCAGCCTGATATGTAGTGGGTTAAGACATGAAAACTTTTTTTTTTTGTTCTTTAGTTAAATTATTTTTATGTTTATCTCAATCATTATTTGCATATAGATGATTAAACTAGACATCTTTTTTCGCTTTAAATTCACAAAAAAAAGCCTGCTTTTTGTTCACAAATAAAAAAGAAAGCAAATTACATGCTAGGAGTATAAAGTTAGATAGAAATAACCACACCCTTGTTAAATCGAAATTAATAGAAAACAAAAGAAGGGAATATTTAAAATTTTCTTATCTAATTTTTTATTTTCAATTTAATGGAAACTTTCATGATTAGGTGGGAGCATTTCTTTAATTTATCTTTCTTATTAAAATAAAAATAATATCTTAATTTTAAATTTTTTATTCAAAAATTATTCTCAATTATTATATAATAAATCAATTAAATTATTAGCTAGAAACAATCGCTCAAATATTATTAAGAATGGACGTTATGTTACCTTACTTTAAAATGCCATAAAAGTATATAGTCATAGTCACATTAAAAAAAGCATGAATGACTTTAAGTGATTTAACATTTAACATTTAATGTATTTCCCAAAACACCCTTATTTTTTAAGTTATAGTCACATTAAAAAAAGGATACTAATGGAACTACAAAAAGTAAATTGATGAAATCCTAATCAAACTCAATCTTCTTTTAAAAGTATTAGAAACCTTTTACAAGTATAAATTTAAATTAGATTTTTCAAAAATTATATATTTATTGTTTAGTATAAAAATTTTATATTTGACTCTATTATAAAATATATTTAAATTTTATGATCTATAAAAAAAATTAAAACAAAAAGTATCTTAGCAAAAAGATCAATAGGCAAAACACTGAAAGAGAAATCATTTTTTAAATATTTTGAAATATAATTAATTTTATAATTTTTAAATTTAACTTTATGGTTGATATTTTAGCACTTAATGTATTTCTTTAAATATCCCTATTTTTTAGGACATTTACGAAAACATAAAGAGTTAGATTAATAAGGTTCTAATGAATCTCAACATTCACTAAACTATTTTTCAAATCTTTTACAATAAATTCAATTTAAATTTAAATTAATAAAAATACAAAAAATGCAAAAAATATATAGTAAAAGGAATAAATGTCCTCTCACAAATAAAATTGGAAAGGAATCTAATCTAAAATTGGAAAACTGCCTATTATGCATTAGTTTAAGTGTCATTGCTATAATAATAAAACTTTCCATTGTTTAAAGAAATATTATATTTACATATAGTAATAATTAACCATGGCAAATCCAGAATTTTTAAAAGTTATGGGAGTAAGAGCCAGCTTGATATGTAGTGGGTTAAAACATAAAAACTTTTTTTTTTGTTCTTTAGTTAAATTATTTTTATGTTTATCTCAATCATTATTTGCATATAGATGATTAAACCAGACATCTTTTTTAGCTTTAAATTCACAAAAAAGGCTTGCTTTTTGTTCACAAATAAAAAAGAAAGCAAATTACATGCTAGGAGTATAAAGTTAGATAGAAATAATCACACCATTGTTAAATCGAAATTAATAGAAAAAAAGAAGGGAATATTTAAAATTTTCCTATCTAATTTTTTATTTTCAATTTAATGGATACTTTCTTGATTAGGTGGGAGCATTTCTTTAATTTATCTTTCGTACTTTCTTGATTAGGTGGGAGCATTTCTTTAATTTATCTTTCATATTAAAATAAAAATAATGTTTTAATTTTAAATTTTTTATTCAAAAATTATTCTCAGTTATTATATAATAAATCAATTAAATTATTAGCTAGAAACAATCATTCAAATATTATTAAGAATGGATGTTATGTTACCTTACTTTAAAATGCCATAAATGTATATAGCATCGTGCCAAGAAAAATGAAAAATATTACGTTTAAGTCACCCACGCTAACTTGAAAATCATAATGCAAAATTTGTTAATCAAAATTCTAAACTTTTGAATATCATTAAAATTTAAATCAAAAGATGTAGTAGTTAGTGTGTAGATTAAATTTAAAATCATAAAGATAAAAAAAATCATTCTATCATGCATTGATCAACGTGAATTTATAAAAAAAAAAAAGCCTTTTCAGAGAAATATAAAATGCCAATCCCATTTTTAAATTCTAATTTGAACTAAAAATCAATCTAAAAATTTCTACACTATTATACCTTAAATTCATTTAACACAACTACTTTGTTGCCTTTCTTTACTATGATTTTATTTATAAAAATTGAAAATAAAAAGTTTAGCATATTAAATCCAATACAAAAACTAACTATTATTATACTACCTTACAAAAATATTGAAGTAACATCCCATGGAACGAGAGGCAAGGAATTTTTTTTAATGAACCTTGATTGAAAAAATCTGAACAATACCTAAACTAAATACAAAAAATGGTCCAGAATGGATGGATTTAGAATTTAGGTGAATTACTTGATTACAATATTTATTATTTGAGAAATTTTCACATTTTTTTATTTTGTAATCACATTAGTTCATTAACATAAAAAATAATATTAGAAACCTAAACACAAAGTGTCCTAGCCAAATACTTTAAAACCAAAAAATATTATGAAAAATAAATAAGTCAATTTTTCAAGAGACTTAGAATTAAATTTAAAAATATACTCCTACTATAAAGAGTCATCAAAAATTGAAATTTTAAAAATGTAAAACCTCATTCTTGCAAAAGAGTTGTCATGTATAACAAGGTTTCACGACATGTTTAATCATTAAAACTTCTTTATTTTAGAATTTATGATTTTTTATTTAATATAGCATGAGATTTTGAATGTAGCATTTTGAAACAATGTAAAGTTTTATTATTATAGTAACAATATTTAAACTAATGCATGGTAGGCAGTTTTCCAGTTTTGGATTAGATTGCTTTCCAATTTTATTGGTGAGAAGGACTTTGTTCCTTTTATTGTATATTTTGTGCATTTTTTTGTTTTTTTATTAATTTAAATTTAAATTGAATTTATTGTAAAAGAGTTTGAAAAATAGTTGAGTGAATGTTGAGATTCATTAGAACCTTATTAATCTACCTCTTTATGTTTTCGTAAATGTCCATTATTAATGTGATTAGACTTAAAAAAGAAGGATGTTTAAAGAAATGCATTAAGTGCTAAAATATCAACCATAAAGTTAAATAAAAAATAAGCAACATTATTTGTTAACAAAACTTATAAACGTGCAGAGCACGTGCCCCATTCCTAGTATATATATATATATATATATATATATTCTCTTCTCCCACTTCCCCAACATCTTGTTTTTTCTCTCTTTGTCCCTCACATACGCACAGCAATAATAAACACAAACATGTGAGAGCAGATAGAACGGTAGCACACGACAGGTTGCTAAGAACCAAAAATTCAACCATTTGGTCTGGTTCTTTTTATCACAAAACAAGGCAGATATGGTTATCATACTTACTGTTGGCTAACAGATCCAGGGTGGTATGATATTTATTACAGAAACTCATTTAGAGTACAAGAAATATTATTCTTTGTTCATACACAAACAAAATATCTGTTCGTACACAAACAGAATATTCAAATTGCTGATCAGAAAGTATAAGGTGGCGTTTGGTTTGCGGGTATTGGAATCAACCCCATAGATGGTGTTTGGTAATGGAAAATCGGAATCAAATCCTCGATTAGTGGGTTTTGTAAAACTTCACCAAATTGGTGGGCTTTGGCCAAAATTCACCAATTATTCCCACATCCGAACGTCTGCATAGATCATCCGAACGTTCGAATGGTCTATTCGGATGTTCGGATGCTCATCTATATATCGTTTGCATCAATTTCGCACGTTCCAGGTATACGGATGTCCGGACGACTTGTGGATATGATTCCAATTCTGATTCCTAGTAAACCAAACAATAATTATAGTAATTATACTTATTCTAGGTACTGAACCAAACACATGTATTGAAATTGACAGATTCATTTCAAACCCAAGAGGAATGATTCCGATTCCAATTTCTAAGTACGAACCAAACGCCACTTAAGAAATTTCGAGTACAAGAAACGAATTGTATGTAACTCAATATATTGATGAGTACAATATATATGTTAAGGAGAGGCACAGGTCCTTGCAAGTTGGCCCATGCCAATTCAGACAAGTTGGAGGCTGTGTAACTAGTCAATAAAGATATATAATCAATTAGTGAAGATATATAACCGGTCAGTTAAAATTTGTAACAACTTTTTACTATAAAATAAATCGTTTTTTACTTTCAAATTTAGCCAAGCTATCCCAATCTCAGCAGTCTGTTGTTGACCCTTTTATTCTGGACTGTGAATTTGAAAAAAATGAAAATTGTGAGACCCCATGGCCAAAGGAGTACATTAATTAACTGTAATTTAGATAATTATAGATGAACGCAATCACTTAAATTCAAGTCTTTTTATAATTTTGTTTAGCTCTTTGAAGCAGCTCATAACTCCTAACCTTTGGAGTATAGAAGTTAGCTTTCCAAAGCTGATTTCAACCGCCGTAAATTGTTCTTTTAACTGGAAATTCAGATATATATAACCCGGTCCATGACAGATGTTTCCCTTCTTTAATTGCTAAATTTCCCATTGGAAATATCTAGCAGCTTAATTAGAAGAACCAAAAAAACAAGCTTCTCACGAGATTACCAATGAATTGATCGGTATATGGTTCCGTGGAAGAACAAGGAAATGGAAATTGTTGACGGCATTAGAACAAAGTGAATGCTTTTCAGACTTCAAGTAATCCAACAAGCATATAAACTAGCTAGAAAAAGTGTTAGGCAAGCATACAAAAATGCAATTGTCGTCTGAATTAGGTGTCTCATCAACTAAAAGTTATTTCTTGCTGCCAAAAAAGATGCAGCATTATCTGTAATTAGAGGACAACACTCAAATGTATTGAGTAAATATGCTCGAGACTATATTATTCTCTGGAAGGGGCTGAGATTGCTTGCTGAAGAATGGAGGGGGCACACACACACATATATATTTTAAAAAAATAAATGACTTAACAATTTGTTTCTGACATAAAAATTACATTTATAGTTAAAATTATAATTCTGGTATTATAGGAGTTAAAATAGAGATAAAAGAATAAACGGGATGAGCAACCCATAGACTGTAGTCATTTAATCATAAGAATACTTTTTTTGGACAATCATAAGAATATTTGATTCCACCAAGAAGAAAAAAAAAAAACGTATCAAATTGGAAAGAATTTTGTCCCTCGTAAATGCAAATGCAAATGATCCCATTCCAAATCCTCTCTCACTAATTTTTTATAAAATTTAATTGTGTTTAATATGAAATTATATCGTATGAATACTAGGTGGGCCTAAGCTGTGTAGGGGGTCAGGCTGTGCAAGGCACAGCCTAGGACCACCTAAAAATTTAACCAAGTCAAGCATAGAGGTGTAAACGAACAGAGCTGCTCATGAGCAATTCGGTTAACTGTTTGACTCAAGCTCGAGCTGAACTCGAGCAGCTCGTTAAGCTTGACGAGCCGATCTCAAGCATTTTGGTATCTGGCTCGAGTGTTTGTCGAGCTTTTCGAGCATGTGTGTATATATATGTAATTAAATTTTTTATATATATAAAATTACTAAACTATCTATGATATTTTATTCATACTACGTTATTTCATCTCTCTAATTCTTAAATAAATAAGGGCTAGTTTAGTAATTTTATTAATAAGAATAACTAATAACATAAATAATTATTTTACTTATTTCCTTTCATTATTTCTTCACCGTTCGTTATTTCCATTACCTATTTCCTACTGCAGCTTCGCTTCTCGTCTCCTTCTTTACGTCTTCTTCGTCTGTCTTCTTTTCTTTTTCTTATTATTCACTAATTAACTTTTGTTTTCCTTTTTTTTGCAGGTAGATTCGAAGGATCTTCTCTCTCTCCATCATAATTTCTTCCAGATCTTTCCATCAGATTCTTCGGATCTACTGGACGGCTAATATTTGGCCTCTTTTTTACGCAGATTTTTACTGTCATATGATGTATGGATTAAGGCAAATCAATTGGTGTAAAAAATTTTGAGTTTTGATATTGTTTTGAGATAGATCTGTCCATTTGTAGTCATTTTTGCGCAAATTTGAGCTTGGATCCGGAGTCTACACAAAAAATATAAGTCCAAGGATGTAATTTTATGACGAGATACAGTCACCAGCGAGTTGCCGGTGGTGGTGTGGCGGCACTAGTTGACTGTGCCACCTGTTATAGCTGAGGGGCTTTGTTCGTAAATTAGATATAGTTTAGGGATTGAAATATAATTTTGTTTGGCGTGTTACTTTCTGATATTTGTAGTTTGTCCCCTATGAAGCTTTTATAGCACCCACTTTGACCCCTCAAATTTGACCCCTTAAATTTGTGAATGGACAATATTAGTCCTAAGTTAATTTAAAAAATAAAAAATAAAAATGACAAAAATAATTCGATCGAGCCCGAATCGAGCTCGAGTAGTCCGTTCTAAATTACAAGCTTGATCGAGTTCGGGCTCGATCTCGAGCTGTGGTAGTATTATCGAGCTCGAGTTCAAGCATAGTGGTATTTAGGTTCAATTCGATTCGATTACACCCCTAGTCATGCACACACAAAATTGAGTGCTTAACATTTAAAATGATTTAAAGCCTAAATTGAGTTTTTAGCATAATGATTTGTCACAGTAAGACTATGTAGCTATCCTAAAACCATCATAAATTTTATATACCATCATCAACAAACTTATATTGGAAACATAAAAGACAATTATTATTTTGTAAAGAACCAAGTCACTTTGCAACAAATTTTTATTCAAACTACAACTCTAAATACTTTTTTGTTGGCTGCTTGTTGGCATGTAATTTATAACTCCATTATTGAATTGATATTGTAAAAGAACTGTACAAATTTGCAAAAAAAAAATCATTCTATTGAATTTATTTAATCAAATTGCAACTGCTTCAACTTCATGAATTATAAAGATGCTAGTCTATAAGGCAAGCAAAAAAAAAAGTTCAAAATTCACTGTAGAAGTGTTTAAAAAACTTAGGAATTCAATTACTCAAAAGCCAAAAAAGTTGAGCTCTTGACATTTAGAAATCATCCATAATCTAAAAGCAGTTAACTTAAAAGCATTTTTTTGCCTCACGCATTGCAGTTGTATCCACTTAAGATGTAATTGTGCTTCATGCAATCTAAAATGCAACTCTAAATGCCTGTTTTTCGACTGTTGTGATCGCCATGTGATTTCAACCTTTATTATTAAACTAATACTTCAGAAGAAACACACATAATAAAATCATTCTACTATATCTTCAAAATTGCAAGCATTCCAACTTCATCATTAAAATGCAACAGTAAGAACCCGCAATTTCACTCCAAGTAGCACACAATCCTAGATAGGTCATTAACAACCTAAAATGCAACATGTATGAGTTGAGCATTGTTGCTTATTCTAATAAAAGGAAAAAAAAAATCTAAGATAGCAAAAAATTGCAACCAAATATTTAAGAATTAGTAAAGGGAAAAGATATTAACTTATAAAGAAGACATTTTAGAACTTGATAAAATCCAAAAGCGAAAAAAACCAAAACTAAGGAGCCAAAATTCCTCATTGTTGCTTCATTTTCAAAATGAAAATTATGAGCCATACCATATAATTCAAGGCATCCACAATGTTGAAATAAAATTGACCTGCCATAGCATTTTTTACACAATAATAAAACAAATAAGATTTTTCATCAGCGTTGCATTTGATGTATAGGACACTTAAAAGTATCGGTTGCCTCGCCAAGATATGGTTTCATTTGCTCCAAGACGAAAACAAAAATAAATACATTATTCTTCACAGCCGATATGAAAACAAAAACATTTATACCATTTGTAAATTGCTTCAAAACCAATCTAAAATAGGAAAAAGTTAAAAATGATTGCTAAGCATGAGCTAATAACCATAACAACAATTTCATTGTTCTAAAGAACATGGAGATTCCTTGCATAACATTAATGTAGATAATTTCTACCTAAAAAGTGTTAAGTATCTAATAGTTAGTAGTGTTAAGTATCTAAAAGTCATCACTAATTTAAATGCTACTCATCAAAATGAAAAAAAAAATAAAAAAGAGAATGATCTTATCCCTTATGGTTCGTACTTCATTGTAAGTTTATATTAAACCAGCTTCAAAACCAAAGATGAAATGTAAGTGTAAAATCATTGCCCAAGTAACAAACAAACCATCTTGTCCTATTCTAAGGCATCTGTGAATCTTCAAACTTTCTGTCTTAGATCAACTTATTCTTGTTCTTTATCCTCCAAATTTTCCTTTTCTATTCCAATTAAAATAGTGTGAATTATCCTCAAGACCTATAAGTTATTCGAAAAGCTTAACAATAAATATAAATATTTTATTCCAAAAGTTTGAGTTTGCCTCACGTCTTTCCACCTGTCACAAAATTCTTAATGGGGCAGCATGTAAAGGTGAGAAAATTGTAATTTTGGTACCAAATGTTTGAGGCATCAATAGTTTTAGTTCCTAAAGTTTGGACAAATGCAAATCGAGTACCAAAAGTTTCAAATTTTTAGCATATTTAGTTCTATTGGCAAGTTTTACAAAAATCTTATTAGAATCTAGTCATGTGATACTTACGTGCCGGTTACAAAATTTTCAAAAAGAATTATATTAAAGAAAAAATTTTAATGACCATAATTTGTAATTAAAGGCACTAATTTGAGTTCATAAATAATAAATAAGCGGATAAAACTGAAAAAATCTGCCTGGATAGTGCATTTGCATGTATGCCTTTAACTACAAATTATGGCAATTAAAATTTTTTTCTTTTTTTAATTATTTTTTAAAACTTTTGTAACTATCATGTGAGTTTCACGTGATCAGATTTTGATAATATTTTGAGAAAATTGGTTAATAGGACTAAATGTGCTAAAAAATTGAAACATTTGGTACTAGATTTGTTTTTGCCCAAACTTTAAAGATTGAAACTGCCAATGCCTCAAACATTGGTGACCAAAACTGCAATTTTCTCTTTAAAGATTTGTGAGAAGTTTGGGCAAGGACTGTTACATGAACAAATCATCAGTATTCAACTCCCTTCCAATATCATTTGATTTAACAATTAGAATGAAGGTAAAAAAAGGGTAAATACTTTGATAAATTTAAAACATTTGACGAATTAAATTGACGCTATAATCATTTTTAGGAAGATAAAGTATGAACTGAAGCTGGGTACGCGTCATAAAAAGTTTGGAATAGATTTATAGCCTTCCTTTCTAGTTTTGTTGAAAAGGGAAAATTATTATGATTCATATTATTAATTACTACTCAGGCAGAAGTTAATAAGCAATAATTTAAATATAAAATAACTGAACAAATGATTATAAATGATTATCTAATTTTTGCCAACCCATGATTTAATGTTGATATTTTCTAGTTTTCCTAAGAAAAAAGTTGTTTAGGATAGGTTGAAGTATAATATATCTTATTGCTAGGCTTTTTTTTCAAGTTAACATATACTTCCATTCCTTCTAATCCAATCTGCATGATCTCTAGACGGATTGTAATTGCTAAAGGAAACTTCGCAATAGGCAAAAGAAACAAATTCGGGCTATCAAATTAGAGGGAAAAAAATAAAGAACAAGAGAAAAAGAAAGAAAAGCGAGAATTAGGACAAAAATTTGATAAAGGTACCGGAATTCTACAGTGTGTAAAAGACATACATTAAAGATCGAAAGGAATAAAAATAAATAAAAATCAAAAAACTAAAATGCGAAAAAAAAAATTTGTGCAGTGCAGTGTATGGAGGAAGAGAGTTTAAAACTACATGTCTCTACTCTTTTCTTGTTAGTTTGAGTGAGCAAAATGAAGAAGAATAGAACGGGAAGTGCATCGGTAAGATGGAGAAGAGGGAAGAGGAAGTTCCAGAGATCGGTGAGATGGAGCAAGAGGAAGGAAAAGGCACTGCTTCTGACGTTTTTCTGGAGCCTAACACTGTTTGATGCAGCACTCTCAAAAGCCTCAGTCACATGAGTTGGGCAACAGTCCAAAAAAAAAAAAGATTTTGTAAGTTAAAAAAAAAAAAAGGAGTTCCAATCAGTCAGCTATCCGCGAGGCAGTTACAGTGGAATATATTACGTAGATATGAGGACAGCCGGTTTACCAATACGTTGGGCCGAAAGCTCAAGAAGGGCAAAGCCCAAAAGAAAGTGAAAACCCAAAAAGGTTTAAAAATGAAAAAGACAGCAAAAGAGCCCAGACAATTATTCTGCTGGCCGAACCAAGGGAAGAAGCAAAGCAAGCGAAATGGCTTTTAGGTAGAGATGCCACGTGTCAACAAACAAAGTTGCTACAGTAACTCTTATGTTCTTTTATTAGATAGGTAGATAGATAGATAGTACTATATATATAAAACTATATCATTTATGTATTAGATACAATTGTACATATAAAAATCGTACGGAGGATTTGTAACGGTTTGGGGTTTTCTGTTACGTATTTTGGTATTACACTCATATTATATCACCCACGTGCTTGATAAGTGTACCTGTCTTTGGAGACATGGTTAGTAGATGTACATTTGTCAATTGCCTAGGTAGTGTAATATGAGTGTAACACTAAAATGTATAACAAAATACCCCAAGTCATTTGAAACTATCCGTGTTCCTTCTCCGAACACAGAATCGTAAATGCCACTGGTGGGCCTGCTTTGCATGAAAAACACTTATTCAAACACCAAACAGTGTTTTTAAACCCGAATCGGATCGGTCGGTTCGATCGGTTGAACCGCGAACCGGCCATGTGTCCGGTCCGATTCTATCCAAAATACTATAGATCTAACAAACCGTTCAGAATCGGTCGAACCGAATCGAACCGCCGAACTGTTGAACTGCCGATTTTTTGACATTTTGACTTTCAAAAATTTTTTTGACTCCCGCGGGAATCGAACCTGTGACCTCCCCTTGACCTTTGCTGCGCGTGAACCACCAAGCCACGCTTGAGCTTGTTGTTTTAGTATTAGGAATCTTTTTATTTGTTCTTTCTTTAGTTTTTTTTACTTTAATCATTTTAATAAAGTTAATTGATTATTACATTTTTAGTTTCTTTGTTTTCTTTAATTATGTTTAATGAATTTAATTGATTCTTACTTTTTTAATTTATTTGTTTGTTTTATTAATTATATTTAATGAAATTAATTGATTCTTACATTTTTATCTTGGCATCCAAATTCATTATATTAAAGAAATCTTGGATTTACTTTTACCAAAATCTCTCCTACTAAGATTATTCTTTTAATCTAAATTGCTTAATTATTCATTTATGCCTAAAACATTCTCCTAATTAAAAGTTTAAATTAGTATTTTTGTAAAGTATTTGTGTAAATTTTTAAATTATGGTTAATTATTATTCAATAATAAGCACGTATGACATCTTGCAAGTAAGTGGATCGAAAGTTATTTTCTTTATTAAAAAAATTAAAAATCAGTTTAGATTATTAAAATCATATTATTATAGCATCACATATCCTACCTTTTCTTGACATACAAAAAGAAAATGTGTAAATTAAACAGAATTGATTAAATTAAGAACTACTAAGCAAATAGATTTACTTGTTAGTTTTATTTTTAAGACTATTGTACAAAGTCAAATTGACTCACTCAATAGTCCGATACATCAAAAATAAAATTTCTTTTGGAGAGAATACGTTTATAGTTAAAGCCTGAGAACCGATTTTAAATAAGGTTTAGCTCTTTTAAGAAATTCTTGATTGGTACAAGACTGTTAGAAATTACCTCTCGTTAGATGTTGTAACAAAAAACGTAAAAAATTAAAAATTTAAAAACCAAATAGATCTAAACTAATAGTAAGATAATCAAATTGAAATTTGAAAATCATTTGATATGCGAACCTATCTTAAAAAATAGGGCAAAAGAAATTTTTTTATTTTAAAAAATTACATTTACTTGAATCGCCCTATATACAAATTGTATTATTTGATATTAGAAATAAATTTGAATTTTATATTGAAAAATAAGTCTTGACGATATTAAAAAAGTAGAGAATGTGAAAGCAAACAACAAATATGATTTAATAATTTAGAATGTTCAAGATTGTAATTTAAAATATTTAAAAATATAATAACATACTTTAATGGTAAATTTTATAGTTATTGTGAATTTAAATATAATAAATTCATTAATTTATATAGTTGAATATATTTAAACAATTAATGGGTTGACGAGTTCAACTAGATGGTGTATATATAGTATTTGTTTTATATAATACATTAAATTAAATTAAAAAAAGAAAAATCATTGAACCCCGGTCAGACCGGTCCGACCTTGAACCCCTCCCCCTTCCGGTTCATTGACTGGTCCGGTTTTTAAAACATTGACACCAAACGCGTTTTCGTGCAAACTACATATGCAACTGCATGTAAATTAACAACCATACATAAACAATAAAACATGAACTTGTGTTGTCGAAATTATTGTAAGAAGAGCATGTTTTCATAAACAATAAAACATGAACTTGTGTTATCAAAATTAGTGTAAGAAGAGCATGCTTTATGTTATCAATTCAGATTTACCTTTTTATCTTCCTTGTCAATAATTTGTATAAGGTTCAAGAAAGGAATTTCATTCATGAATTGGCTAGAAATTTCGAAGAGTGTGTGATTATATATTTTGTTGTTAGTCTTTTGTTATATATTTTGTATCATATTGCATTTCTAAATTGTGTATAATGTCATTGTAAAATTTTTTGTGATCGTATAAATAAACTACTTTTCATAAAAAAAAAATTAATTTTTTCCACTAAATGCATTTTATGGACAAAACTTGAAAATATCCCTCAGGGACTAATATAATACTTCAACAGATAGAATGCGATAGACAAATATCAATATGAGGCTATAGTCCAGAAGACGAAGTACCTCGAAACTTTAATTCTCCTTTTGCCAGTTGCATCATGAGGCTAGGAAGCATAATGAAGAAGATGATCATGATCTCTATCTTATAAAATCCAGAAGCAGGAAGTAAGAATTTGAAACTAGTTTCATCAAATAATTAACCCCTAGAACAGTATTGTGGTTAGCTTCAAACAATGTTAAAAGCCTATTTCTAAAGCTTCAATCATAGATATCAAAAAATACTCAAAAGCGAAAAAGAAAAGAAAGAAAGAGAGAAAGAAAGAAGGAAGAGGAAGGGGCTACACCAAGTGGTTCAAATCACATGGGTAACCCGACAAACAGAAACAAATTCAACAAAGACCAGAAGCTAGAATCTAATGGTGTTGGGTCTGACATTTCATCCAATAAACATTTTTTAGCTGTATTGTATTTTAAATGAATTCAATCAATGGACAATTCTATTGTGATGTTTGTAAGTATTATTCTTGTAACAAAACTTACATAAGTCATCAATTCCTTGATTAAATTTACTGCCCGTTTTTATGACTACCTTCACCACAAGATTTTCCAATTTCAAACAACATTATTCAACGAAGTACATTAGAAATGCCATATGTATCAACCATGCCCATCAATCATCAAGAAGGCCAAAATGCTTAACCAACCTGACTTCCAAATGCATGAATTATACATGCAAAACACATTACAATCAAGCACATTCCATGTTGAACATCTGATGGCCTATTACTTTTACAATTGTAACTCATTTAAGCTTCTGAAGTTGCATAGCAGCTCAGGAAAATCTGAGCTCCTTTGTTTTACAAGTTATGAAATATCCTCCCAGCAAGTAAACAATCAGAGAACTCCAGTTACATGTTCAGTAAAAGTACTGTTATATGAAACAATTTCAAGTGGTTAGAGAAAGTTTCACTTCACAAGGTTTATGAGCAGGCAATGCATTTGTCTTTTGACAGGCTATTGTATTTCTTTCTCAATGCACTATTGCACTCAAATGAGCTCCTTAAACTTTTAAAATCCCAGCATTAGATCCACATTACCTCAGCCATCGATATTAAAAATGTCATACAAGTCAAGATGCAGACCATTTTCTCCTACTTATTGACCTCTTTCATTACAGAGCAGGAGGAGAAAATGGATAGATTTTGCAACTCCATCAAACCAAAATACTTCATCAATAATATTGACAGTATTTAAAATAGAAAACGGGCAGCCTAAAAATGATTGAGCATCAGATAGCATATATTGAAAAATTCCACAGTTTTACAATGGCCACAAGAGTGCCCTTGGTTTCATCATTTGGTTATGACTTTCAAAAGAAGGAATAAGGAAATCAGAGCTAGAAGATGTAGACAATAGGTTTCCAAATTTATTGTCAATATTAGTTGTTTTTACTATTTCTATTTCTCCAGAGTGATATTGGAGAAAGTTGAGAAATAAATGATCCAATACCAGTACCGTGTCCTGCTTTATCTAACACTTTTGCTTCACTCGCATCCAATTGGCTATCGGGATCTCGCCAAAATTTAATAATATGGAGGCTCTCTTCTTCTGTTGATCTCTGCAACACAATACGAGCAGCATAACTTTTCTTTTTCATTTGAAGGCATATATCAGAGGGGTCGTTTGCAGTGAGAGTAACCATGTACAACCAGCCCTTATCAGATAAAAGCCTGTCTGCAATGGGCAATATCTTATCGATAACACTCCTTCCATTCTCTCCTCCAGCCCAAGCAGAGGTAATCCCATCACAGCCCACTTCTTCTTCAGGTGTTGGCACATAAGGTGGATTCACAACCATCACATCCACTAATCCCGTCAATCGCCCCTCCAGTCCTGATGCAACATCAGTGTTTACCAACTCAGCATGAACTTTGTGCGCTTTTAGCGTTTCACTTGTCACATTTAAAGCATGAGGGTTAATATCTGTTGCAATAAAGTAAGATCCACAGTCTTCTCCCCCAAGCAAAAGAGCAAGAGAAGCAATTACATATCCACTACCACAACCAATTTCCAAGCAAACTAATGGACGATGCTCAAGCAAGTTTTTTCGATCAGCTAGAAGTGCATCAACTAATGCAAAAGAATCATCACATGGATCATAGACTTCAGAATGTGAACTTATAAGTTGTATTTGGGCAGTTCTATAGGGCAACATCATCAATTCTGCGAAAATATATCAAGGTGCTATGGACTTTTACTATAACATGGGAACCTTAATAACAAACCTGGAAAGAGTTCATGAATTTGCCACAGGAATATGAACATTAGAACAGAGAAGTGAACGATCAAAAAGAAAAAGGCACGATTGCAAAGAAAATAAACTTCGAGAAGTAACAGAATCAGATAGAAATACAATTCACCTGAAGGCAACTAAGATTTCCATTTCCATTATATTCTGAGTCACTCTTAATTTCTTACGGTTGAGGAAGAAATAATAATTTAAGAAAAAAATATAATACATAAAGATGTTTTGAAGTAATGACCTAGTACCATTGTGATACTATGTTATTTGCTTAATTGAGTATTTGACTACCGCAAACTACTGCAGTATTTATACATGCTTATATTCATCTTAGAAGCTATTCGCTAACCAAGCTATTGTTGAACAGCTATGCGTGCAGTTGATGAAGATCAAATTAAGCTAATTTATATATCTCATCTAGTGGAGGTTGAACATAGAAGATATTCATCTACTAAATGAGGCAGGATGTAAATCCAGGTTCTTCACCCTGCCTGTCCTCCCTAGTTGCTCCTAGTCTTTATCACCTCTCTAATCTACCATCTAGTCATTATTACCTCCTCTTATGGTTCAAATTCTGTTGCGCTTGCCTCCAATTTTTAGCTCCAACTGGGCGAATTTGCTTTCAACTGTAAGGAAATAGCAACAGTATTGAAGATCCGACCCAAAAAAATTGTGCAAATCAACCTGTGTGCCTCTGAAAACGTCAAATTTGATAACATTATAATTCAATGGTCTGCTTCAGAGGCAAAGCTAACTATGTTTGAGATATTCTATGGGAAGGCTAGATCCGCGTCTTATCATCATATCAGCTGAGACCAAAGCAAATTCACCACCAGGTTCTCACCTCATCAGGTTCTGTCTATATCTTCAGATTTCCAAAATAAAAAAATAGATACAATTTTCACAAGAAAGTGAGGGATAAAGAATATCTTCGATTGTATTTGTGAAGTCAGTTTCAGAGATTTTAAAGGAAGGTTGGAGTTTTGACTGTGGCACAAATTGATATATTTCCCACTTTTTTATCCTGCATTCTACAAGCAAACAGTTTCCTTTATAAATAACTATTCCTAAAAAATTTCTTCTTCCTGTCATCTTATAGTCTCTAAGTGTCTCTAAGTTTGATTGCTTCATGGATTTGATTATGTAATTTAAACTTGAGAATTTCATTTATCACTAGATTATTTAATGTGTTTGAACAATTTGACTAAAGAAGCATGCATAAATGACAAATTTAGTTTCTACAAACATTGCTGATTCTTTTAAATGACTGTTTCTTCCATATAGTCTTCCAAACAAAAAAAGAAGGAAATAAGTTGCCTCAACAAGATGGACATTAGATTTTACAAATTGTTACTTTCGAAACCAGTTTGAAGCACTGAACACGAGTAGAAAGTGATAAGAGACTCCCTCTCGTTAGAACTTGGCAATTCCATTCTACATTTATGAGGTGAAAATGGAAGAAGACATCAAGTTGCTTTCAATTGGTCACATTTTTTCTATTGTTGTTGGCAGTTAATGCAAGATACAGTTTCCTCAATTATCCTCAGTCCTGGTGTAAATCTTTTGAAGGAATGTCAAATGACTTGAATTTTTTTTCCTAGTTATGCAACGATTTGGAACTTGTAATGGTTAGCTATCAATAAGTATTTGTGAGATAATGTGAAAATTTTATTACCAATTTGCTGTTTTTATATGTTCATAATTATTAAGTTCAATGAACTTGAGCTCAATGTTACAATCAAGCTCAAGCTTGGCTAGTATTTTGACAAGCCCAGTTGAGTTCCAGCTCAAATGACAGAAAATTTTCTGCAGGCTAAGCTGGAACCCAAATTGGAACTTGAACTGTATTCCAGTCAAGCTGAAGCTTGGCTGGAATGTTTATCACAGTTCGGTTCAGTTTGGATCACACACAGCTCAATAAGTACCGTTACTTTAATTGTAGAAAATTTCAATAAGAAAATTTCAATAAGAAACACGAGCACAATGAGGATCATAACCTTTGCAAGTTACTTACTAAGGAGCTCAACTAAATCAAAGAACTTGTAAGCTGCAAAAGTCCAGTATTATGGAGCACCAACTAGATCAAGGAACTGATCAGTAGCTCAATGGAAGTTGATATAAACCTAATTAACTAGACATGAGTAGCTGAAACAACTCAGCTTGTTCATCCACCTAGTCTGCGTTGAGTGTGTTTCCTTGTAATAAAATATAAGGAGAGATAATATCATATGTACATGTGATGCAACATACGCTGATGATGTGACACTCAACTTTGCATGTAAGTTTGACGCCAATGAAACGAGCCCATTCTGCAATTCATATCTCTTAATTTAAACTTATACAATTTTAAATTTATGCAGAGTTCATGGAACACTTATAAGTTCATACAAAATAGCCCAGTCTATACTACATTTTCAACAACATGCAAAGTTGTGTGTCCCATCACCAACTAATGTCACTTCTAGTGTGCATATATATTTTTTGGAACGCCCATTAGAGAAGATATTGGGTACCCAAGGTAAGAGGTCACAAGGAGGACATGCCTTACATATTTGGTGTAGAGTGATTGCTAGCAAAGTGCCAAATGGTAGTACCATGTGGCACACCTAGAGTATTTACAATTTTATTCCCAGTCAAGACACGAGATGAAATATCCTACGGCAAACTTGGTCTAGTTACCCATCATTTGAACATGTGTTAGAAACCGGGTAAACTGTATAAGTAGTGGGGTATATAGGATGGAAATACAGGAAATGCAAGTCCCACCAATCAAAAAGATTACAAATATGCAGCAATGAAACTCCATCAAACTAAGGATTCAGGTCATGCTAACTTTCAAATGGTAATAAAAACAATTGTAGTTTTCAAATCAAACGACTCTAGTAACATCATCTACTGATTTCCTCTCGAGAAAGCCCATACCGAATACCGCAGAATGATAAACATTCATATGGAAATTCTTCTGCGGCATACTGAGGAAGTGTCCTCAATATTCAAATCAATCTTCTAAAATATGCACATAATAGTTGTGGTTTCAGGACGAAAGCAGAGCCATGAACCACGATTTCAACTAACTTACTGACAGTGCAGAGAAAGCCAAGTATTGTCAGAAAAGACTAGACAAAAAGAGGGTTAACTGTAGATTCTTATATCCCGAATCAGTGACTAATGCACTTGGAATATGCAAACAGAACACGCAATTAAGGCACAACAACAGAATATTATAATGGTTTACATTGCTTCAAACACTAACGAACAAAACAACTGCTTAGATTAGCAAATCAAGCCCAAAAAATACAGACGAAAATGAATCAGTAAGCAGTAATTTAATTTTAATAAGTATAATGGATGGACTATTAGCAGTTAGTACTAGAAAAGAAAAAAAACGTTGATAATTTAACCTGGTTATTTGCGAATTCGCCCGATTTATCAGACTTTGATTCCAAATGAAAAGGAGAGGGGGGGCTCGGTGACATTCAACGGCGTAGAAAATTGTCACAGTATAACCCATAAAATTTTCGGAATCTGTCCTTCTAAGAAGTCAAGAAACCATTTCTAATCTGGAATTTTGAGATGCTCTTAATGAAGGGCTTGAGAAGAAAGTGGGATGGGGTTTTTAACTTTTAACATAGAAATTTTTAGCATTGTCCTTCATTTTTAGGGTTAATTGCATCAAATTCCCATAATATTTAGGGTGTTTTGCATTTTAGTCCCAATGTTAATTTTGTGTCATTGTTTTATTTTAAATTAATTGTCAAGCCTAACATGCCCATACCTTTAATGAAGCAGGAAATAGGGAAATATTAAGTGCATGTAAGGTTGAGAATGAGACTCCAATTTTTGTCTGGTGCCACATGATTATATGGTGAAGCCAAATGTTTCATTAAGGTTTTATTAAAAATTTTAGGTGCTTGTGATGTTTTATATTATCTCTTAGTTAATATTTTTTGTCCCAGTTAATGATTAGTAATATTAATTTAGTGGAAATTTGGAATAGGTAATCCCTCGTATAAAATCTTGTAAATTTACATATCTGGTAATTGCCCAATTTGCCTATGGAGCGCATCCAAATAAAACTGGGTAAGACAAAAGCAACACTAGGGGCAGATATAGTCCACCAATTTAGCAAAGCTGGAAAGAATATTCTACAAATGCTCTACATCTAGGTGCTTTTGACAGTAGCTAGAAACAAGCTAAATCCGTCCAAAATGGTGGTTACTGAGTAGTACAATAGTAAATAAAAATTCAGAAACCAAGAAACTTCACATCGCACATCATTTCTCTGACCATATAACTTATGACTCAATAATGCAGCCTGAATCTGAGTCTGCCATCTGCTTTCACTTTCACTTTGCCACTACAATCCCCAAGTGACCAAAACAAATCCTCAAAAGTTGTAACCAGCAGAGACCAGATCATGCTTCATGCACATACTATTAGCAAATATGCTATAACCAAGTGACTAGCCTTGGAACAGGATTGCATAAGCAATTGCAGCATTAATTTAGTACTTAATTGCTACTAATTACTGTGAATCAAGATGATACCAGTTGCTTAAACAAAGTCATTGCATGTTAAACGTATTAGGTTGTTTAGCCTGGGCAAGCATTTGGACTACTTCTCGCATAGTCGGCCGCTCAATGCTATGTTCTTGAACACACAGCATTGCAACAAAGAAGACCTGCATTGCTTCATTGAATTGGTACATTTTGAAGCCTTTCATCTAGGATCTTGACCACGCCTTCTTTGCTCCAATTTGTCTGAATATTTGCCCACTGAACAATATCTAAACCTTCTTCGCCAAAATTGCCAACAGGCCTTCTGCCTGTTATTAGCTCCAATAGAACCACTCCAAAGCTGTAAACATCACTCTTTTCATCAACTTTCAAGGTGTAAGCATATTCTGTTACATGAAGCCAGAAATGAGGCCAACCGGTTAGTAATTAGTGGCAAAAATCTAAAGATATAATTTGGAAAATGCCAAAAAATTGAATTGCGAAGGGACGCATCAAAGGCAAAGTATAAAAGGTGGGACCAGTTATGTACAATATACCTGATCAACTATTCTTTTGCACTGATAAGCATGGAAGTTTAACCATCACTAAAATAAAGTGACAGCATGTGTTCATAAAGGGAAAGGTAGTTGTCTGTACTTCTTTACGTCTTTCTCTTTATGGGTTTTAGAGAAAGTGAAGCTTAGATCTCAATCAGGATTCCTAAGGAGGAATACGTTGGATATTGCCTTTTGTTATGGTTATCTAAAAGCTGCTTGTTTTTTATGTCTGAATGAACTTAGGTAACTGGTTCTCAAGCCTCAAAAGGAGAGAGATTTTAGGCCATTAACAAGTTATGGGATATTAAGTATAAGAAGCCACAGAAGAAGTTTTCCTAAGTAAGTGGTTTTCTTCCTTTTCTTGGAATCCCTCCTGAGCATCCTACTGCGTTCAAAGGGTATGTATTTCGTATCCATACTTATAAGATATTATACTCTGAGGAATAAAAAAAGGTTAACTTCAGTGAATCAACTAATTAAGATAGCTTTCAGATCAGAGGTAACTGGACTATAGAAAGAGACTGGATCTTGATCTTATCACCAAAGTAAAGATCAACACGATGAAGCTCTCCAACTAGACTGAAACAGATTAAAGCAATAAAGAGCTCCCACAGCAAAACCTCATACACCAATTTCTAGGAATGTTTAATGGTTTGAACAAGAAGGCTTTTGAGTTGATTGCTAACATTCAGATTGATGACCTTTAATAATGAAACTAGAGAATGTACCTGGAGCAATGTAGCCATAGGAGCCTGCAATTGCAGACATGCACTCTGATGCTCCATTATCTTGCAAAAACTTTGCTAGACCGAAATCTGCTACATGAGCCTCAAAATCAGAACTAAGCAAAATGTTATTGGACTTGACGTCACGGTGGATTATTAGAGGGGAACAATCATGGTGCAAGTAAGAAAGGCCTTTTGCAGATTCCATAGCTATTTTCAGCCTAGTATCCCATTGCAAATATCTACCACTCTTTCCATGAAGAACTTCACCTAAACTTCCATTTGGCATATATTCATAGACAAGCAAGTTTGTCTCTTTGTTTGAACAAAATGACAGCAAGCGCACAATGTATCGGTGTCTGATCCTTCCTAGCGTTTGAATTTCTGCTGAGAGGCCATGATCATGAGACCCTTTGCTTATACCTAACTTTTTCACTGCTACTTGCTCTCCATTTGGCATTGTTCCTTTATATACGGTCCCCGCTCCGCCTCTCCCAATGATGTTGGTTTCTTCCAAGCACGCCAATATGTCCTCGTTACCAAATTCTAGCTTTTGAAATGCCGTCAGCTTCCACGACTTCGAATGTTTTCTAACGCTTCTGGTCTTGATTATTGCCAGAATAGCAAAAACTAGTGAACAGACCAAAAGTCCCAACACAAATATGAGCTTGTACTTGGCTGGGACCTTTGATTTGCCATCACTTTGGTAGTTGTGTGCTAACTCAGCAGGGGTAGAATAGTTGCAAGGATTCAAATAGGATCCACAGAGATCAGGATTGCCAATAAAAGATGTAAAGTTGAAAACCGAATATTGTCCAGTTTCAGGTATAGAACCACTGAAATTATTGTGAGAAAAATCTGCTGAAGTCAGGCTTTTGATGGAACCAATTTCCTTGGGAAGGTTCTGGTTCAAGTGGTTCCAAGATATGTTGAAGTAATTCAATATATGAATTTGAGCTATTTGAACTGGAATTGGACCTGAAAGTTGATTTTGGCTCAAATCTATAGAAGTTAGAGAGAGACATTTACCAATTTCAGGTGGAATGTTGCCAGATAAGTTGTTTCTACTCACGTCCAACTTCCATATGCTACCGAGTCTCCCAATTTCAGATGGAATATTGCCAGTGAACTGGTTCCCGCTTAGGAGAAGAATCTTCAAGCCGGAGAAATTTCCAATGGATGAGGGAAGAGGACCAGATAAGTGATTATTTGATAGATTGAGACTTTCAAGTTTTGTGGATACCAGGCTATTTGCTTCTTCGAGTTGTCCTGTTAGCAGATTGTTCTGTAGTTCCAGCAGAGATAGATCAGGCAAGTAAAGAAATCCATGTGGTAGTGATCCACTCAGAAAATTCTGCCCCAATCTAACTCTAGAGAGTGTTTTGCATTGACCTAGCTCATCAGGTAAAGGGCCAAGCAGAAAATTGTTGAGCAAAATCAAGATCGTCAACTTCCTTCCAAAACAAAGAGTATTTGGGACCAGTCCAGTGAGCTTGTTGGTAGAAAGATCAAGTTCAACTAGTTTACCATTTTGTCCAAGCTTTGATGGAATGGATCCGGTGAAATTATTTTGCCAAAGTTTCAACACTTCTAGCTGAGGCAACTGTTCAATGAATCGAGGAATTCCACCATGAAGTTTGTTCATGAATAAATTCAAGAGAGCAAGCTCTTGAAGTGATGAAAGCTCAACTGGAATCTCTCCAATGAGTCCGTTATTCGAAAGATCAAGAGATTTCAAGCTAGTCAAATTTCCCAGCTGAGGAGGAATCAAACCACTAAGCTGATTGGTCTGCAAGAAGAGAGTATCCAACATTTTCAGATTGCCTAATTCTGCTGGAATTGGACCCTTCAGGGTACAACTTGCAAGATCTAAATGGACCAAGTTGATCAGCTTCCCAAGCTCTGCTGGTATTCCTCCATCAAATTGATTGTAATATCCCAGGTAGAGCCATTGCAGATTAGTGAGATTACCAATTTCACCAGGAATAAAACCACTCAAATCATTCCCTGCTAGGGACAGAAAATTGAGCTGGGTCAGGCCTCCATAACTAGGTGGTACTGCCCCTGAAAAGTAATTTCCACCTAAGTTCAAGTACTGCAGCTTCTGCAGTTCAGAAATGCCAAATGGCAGTGGACCAGAAAAATTGTTGTTATATGCATCCATAACTTCAAGTTCCTGCAGGTGGGAAAAATCCCAGCTCATATTTCCACTAAAAATGTTGTTGGAAATATTGAGAAATCGCAGATTTTCAAGCTTGTGAATTTCAGGCAAGAAAACTCCAGAGAAGCTGTTGCCAGCAACTGAAATATTTACGAGGGATCGAAGTTCAGTTACTGCAGGTGAGAGAGAGCCTGAGAGGTTCAAATTGGATATGTCTAATGAAACTACTAATCTGTTTTTATTACATGTGATGCCATTCCACATGCAGAGGAAGATGTAGTTTGACATATTCCAACTATCCAGAGAAGGGCTTGAGGCCTCGAAATTTTCTTTGACTGAAACAAGTACTGATGCCTGCCTTCTGAGAAATAGATTATGTGATGCATAACTCAAAGTAGAGGTAGTTGTAAGGAAGAATATCAGAAGAGAAGGGAAGAGGGCTAGTCTGGTCATATGATTGAAAGTTTCCATTGGTAGCTGAGATATTGAAGAAATCGAGTTTTAGCTGCTTAGCTTATGCTTATCTTTTCAAGAACAACATACGAGAAATCCATTGGTATTGAAAGATTTTTATGATGTCAAAACTGATACTGAGAGGATGGATTATTGCCTGAGGAGTGGAGGTCCTTGGATGCTTCTGGAACGCAACTTTGACCTTTTCATTTGCATTAAAATTTATTTCCCTGTATATTGTGCATTCATCATCTTTAACTTTATGAAGAAAAGCAAAAGCAAAGTTCAAGAATAAAGATGCATCTTCCCATTAGACAATACACTGTTTGATTTGATCAACCAAAGATGCAGTATTTTGTGACTGAAATTTCCTTTAATACCCATATGACATATGATCCTTTGCTTTGTCTTGAATCAATAGGGAAGATGCAATACATAGTCAATATGTTTTCTATATTTGTTAGGAATAAAATCTACTTGGGACTTGCAAAATTCTGTATAAAATTCCTCTGTTTGATACTTTGTTTTGTTCTTTCTATGTGAGAGCACCTTGGATATGGGACCATGTTGCTTTGTTATTTATGCATGGAAAGCAAAACTGGCAATTTAGGGAGCCCGCCTCTCCCACTTTAGACCACTCCAAGAAAAAGCAAAAGCTATGCTCTCATTTTAAAGTTTGCATGAATCAATGCTTTAAACTTTTACCCCTCTTCCCCTTTCCCAGTCACGCACTCATAAACAACGAAGACAGAGAAAAGGAAATGAGTGGTGACCTATATTTTATTTGGTCAATGACTTTAAACGGCTAAGGAAGGTTATAAAATCAGTCTCATGGGGCTCATAACATATGCTGTTATGAATGTAATTATGTATTGTTAAACTCAATCAATCTCTCTTTTTGGTTTGATTAGAAGTATCAGTCCCTTGATTTGTCGTCTTGCTAACATTATCACATCAAAATCAAGTATACTTATAAGTTTTCGGTCTTGTAAAACAATAAGAAAAGATCATATTGATTGAATAATGATCTAAATAAACGAATTTAACAAGTAAAAGGAAAGCGGAAAAAACAATTGAATCGAATAAATTTTAAATATCGACCTTAAACCTAGTATAACATAACTGGAGAACCAATTAATCTGACATTAACAAGATACAAGAGATATATCGCTGGGCAAGTAGTTATAATGGGGTAATTTATTGGGGGAACTAGAGGGCCTCTTCCAGCCATGTTCATCTCAAACTTTGATGATTCAAGCTGAGTTTGAGCCTCCATTGCATCTAAAAATATGTGTTCGTGCAATCAAAGCAGGGAAAGTGGGCAGCAGACTTTTGCACCAATAATAATATGTGAGGTCAAACGTAGCAGAAAAACTCGAGCTAGTGAAGGGACCAACAGGGAACACATTCAATATATCTCAATCCGTGCAATAGACCAAAGCACTCAAGTTTGTATCCTAATAAGGATGCTCTCTCCTGCACACATAGCACACACCCTGGCCAGGCATGTTGTGTAGCTATAATACTTGCTTCTACACACTGTGATTCATGATGACTGTTCAAGGAAAGTTAATCTTTTATTATCATAAATGGAATCTTGTCTTCCTCTTTGTTATAGTCATGTCATATGATCATATTCTCCCCTCACAAAGGTGTTACGAAGCCCACAACCGGCTGTGGGAGGGTCAAGTTCATAAAATTTTGTGTAAGACCTTGTTTAGCGAGCTGGTAGTGGGGAAGATTTGGATTGAGATATCTGCCCGGCAAAGATTTGTTTTGGTAACGAAATAGATGTTATTGGCATTTGACTAGTTGAAAAAGGATACATTCTACTCTGAGTCGTGCAACTTGTTTATTGCGAAAAATGCTACTTTAGTTAACGTACGATAAGGTAGAGATCAAATGAAAAAGAATTAAACCATGAAGCATCTTGTGGCATGCAGACTTTTTTGGATGGGGATTTGAATTCAGTGGATTTCATAGGTATTCTCAGTCAAATCTGTCACTGCTTGAGAAATTATATTTAGTCGACATTAAAATAATTTTATTTAAGATCCATTAAAACTTAAGTAATTTTAAATCTTCTTAAATCTCCCTTCAACATTTTCCGTTCTTTTTTAATTTTGAAGAATAATATCGAGAAAAGAACATGATTCTACACACATTGTAACCACAAATTACCAAGCTTTTGATGCTTTATATGTGCTATATTCGTAATACTTTAGTTCTTAAAAGCTTTTTCTTTTCTTCTCATTGTCACCATGGACGGTTAATTAATGTAAGTTTTGGACAGAGACTCCAATCCCTAACAATATTCACACGACTATACAGTTGATTTACATATTTATCCAAGTCTAAGGACGTCCAATGTATGTAATTTAGTCAGCACCCAGCCAATACAGTTAGGGTTTCGAGAGGATAGCCTAATAGTGCAAGTCCCATTTTTTATGGTAACATATTGAGGCATCGTCTTACCAATCTCGCTTTCATAGCAGCATCCCTCTTCTACTTGCTCTAAAACTGTGATATGTTGTACTTAAAAAAATGTGACACTACTAAGTAAATTCTTTTTCAAAAAGAAAAAGTAGCAGTATTCAAAACGGCTTGAGGTTCTCTGTTATACTTTTTAGTGTTATATTCATATTTCACTATTTAAGTGATTGACAAGTGTACTCCCACTAGCTATATCTGAAAAGATAGATACACTTGTCAATTAATTAACTGATGTAATATGAGTGTAACACCAAAAAGTGTAACAGAGAACCCTAAAACATTTGAAACTAAGAGCAAATACAAATTTAGGGTTGTTATTAAATATACTCTTTTCAAATTCTTCTCTAAATTCGAATCTGTTATTTCATGCATGAACCCATTTTTTTAATCTCAAATCCACGCGTAACCACCTTGAGGACAGTGTGACCTCCTACAAGGATTAATATATGTGTAAGCAGATTTGCCAAAAATCATCTCTATCCATGCAAAAGTTACTTTAAAGTGTCCCTTTTCTCCTTTTGATACCGAACCAATGAAATCCCAACTGTGTGCTTGGTATGCTGGTATCTTCTCAAACCAATATTAAATGGGAAGGTAAAACATCTTCATGGACGAGAGATTGCGAAGCTTCAACTACCAAAATTCTGACATTAATCCCCAGCAAATGTGTGTAATACGCAAGCAAAAATGAAGCCACGTGAAAAAGGATGTGACATTGCCCCTATCCAAATGTCTCTTCTAAACATTACTCATTTACTAGTGATGAAAGACTACTAATTGTTTGCTTTACTTATTGGAAGTTTTTCTCAAAATTTAGAACAACAAAAATTTAGAATGTTGATTCTTGAACTGCTACGGCACTACTCCCCATAATGGCTTGATATGAACAATTCTTCAGAACCCTCCCCTGAAAAATGGTATCCTTTAACCTAATGTCGTTTATTTGGTGTGATAACATCGATTTCGAAGATATACGGAGACTTAAGTTTTCAGACTCAAATCCATTGTAGCACGAGATTTGCTTGTGTTCTGATAAAAATTCTGATCAAATCCATTGTATTACGAGAGTTGCTTGTGTTCTGTTGAACTTTTGATCAAGGATACTGAATATTGATATATGCACTGATGTAGCTCAGCAACTCTAGAAAACATGACTAGCAAATCTCCATAGATACTGGATCCTTGAAGTCTATTTAACCATCGTAAAGTCCGAGATTGAACTCAATGCACGCAGAATGCACATGCAAGCCTCAACCACTTTTGGCTTTTCAAATTTGGGAACAAGATCTTATTCACATGCATTTTTTGTTGTAAGATCTTTAATTGGACACCAAGAGAAAGTGCTTCCTCGAGAGGATTATTTCGTTAAGTTTTTGCTTAGTTTTCTTCGACAAGCTTGAACATTTTACAACTAATATCATGCTTTGGCTATCGGGTAGTTCTAATTACCGCACCTTGCGATGAGAAAAAACTTTGACTGGGATGCATTAGAACTTCGTACCATGTGCATAATTCCTTAAAACTTCTGGAAGGATACAAATCATTTAAAGTAACCTGGTAAAGAAGACTAGTCCATACAAGAATTTTTGTTCAGTGTGGGGGGCATGAAGATTCAAAATTATGTTGACTGTGGTAAGTGCTGTCGATTCTTAAATTGTAGTACAACTCAATGAGGATTTTGTGAGTGAAAAATGAAGAGAGATAGAGAGAGAGAGCAAAGATTTATCAGAGAAAAGATTGAAAGAAATTGAGGGTACAGAGAAAATGACTCAACCATTGGAGCTACCTCTAGTGGTCAGGGAAGGCCCTTAAGGCCTTTCCTGTGCCAAGTTCGGGGGTTCAAACCCCGGCTTTGGCATTTAAGAGGGAGAGGGGTACAAAGAATAGACTTAAGATTGGGGAAGAACACTCTCAATTGTGTGTAGCAAAAATAATTTAGAATCATACCCAGCACATCATTAATTTAGGATCATACCCAGCACATCATTGGGAGCCTCATTTCACTTCTGTGAGGCAATATACATTTTAACACAAATAGTTGATAGAAAAAAAAAAGAAAATGACTCTAATAGGTGCTCTCTTAATTTTCCATTTCATCATAGTTACAAGTATACATATTACTTTCACTTCTGGTTTTTACCCCAAAAAAAAAAGTGTTAATGTTCTCCTCACCAAAAGAGACAAGTTTCCTAGTGGTTGGAAGTGCAACTGCACAAGATAATTCTCAATTAAAGTCGCCTTGTTTTTCATATAGATTGATATCGACCGTGAATTAAAATTTTGAATTCACATATAGAATGAATGCAATTCTAAATAGTGGGTACACTCAATGTTTTTAGAACTAGACTGGATTAACCAGTTTGGCCATTTGAATTGTGAACCGTCCATGGTAACAAAGGGTTTTATATAAAAGCTGAAAAAACTTAAAATCATCGTAAACTTGTCTAACCATCCAAGCTGCAACAAAACCGTGCGAACCGTGAATCGACGGGTTTTTATTTCCCAAATTATGTACAAAAAAATCAAATTAAAAAATAACATAATATAATTCCTATTTCTCACTTTCCCTGACCATTAGTTTCACTTCAACCACCAAAACAACGTTTTTCCTTATTTTCCTATCTCTTTCACCAAAATCTGTGCTTAATTCGAGACCCAAATATAGAGAAAAGAAGTGCAAATCTTTTTGTTATGACCCAAATATGCAGAAGAGAGTTGCAAATATCACACAACAGAGCCATATCCACAAGATAATGTGTCAAGATTTTTTGAACTGGTGGCTTCTCTCCAAATCTGATAAAGCTATAGTCGCATTTCTAGTTTTATTTTTTTATTGGGATGAATGTGACTTGGATATCTTTCAATACATGTCTGAGAAATTGAAAGTATTCCGAAGATATTCCATGTAATTTTTTGAATAACCAACTATGCTCTTCACGTGGTCATCAGGTGAAGGTGACAAACACTCCTTTCCTAATTGATTATGCTATACTTGCAGGAATAAAATGCTCAGGCAACCTCAAATATTTTGTTTAAATATGAGATTAAACTAATACTGGAAATAATACCAAAAAACTTGTGATGCACAACTTTGATTTTTTTTTTTTTTTTACTAATAAATGTGGATTACATGAATATGATCTTTTGGTTTACTTAGCGAATTTGTTATTGCAGTTTGTTGCAGGTAATGACCTCGAATAGAAATAAACCATCTAGATTTGGATAATCTGGTGATCATTGGATTACGTGTAAAGTGGCTCTTATTTGTATGAATAGTATGGAAAATGCAAATAAGAATGTGCAAATGGAATGGAAGGTCAGCCACCAAAGTACAACAACAGATTTATTGTATTTGTTTGCATTTCTTTCACACATTATGTTGATTATAGTGTTTCTTTTCTCTAATTTTTTATTTAGGAAGTAAGAAGTATATTTATAACCAACCACACGAGAGTGGCATGCATTTCTTTCTCACTTAATCGATTATATTATTTATTTTTTCTAGTATTCTATTTATGTTGATTATATTGTTTATTTTCTCTAATATTCTAATATTCTAATATTCTATTGGGGAAGTAACAAGTATGTATGACCAACTACATGAGAGTGGCATGCAGGTATAGAGACTAGATGAAGATAATCAAGTCAATCATTCTGCCTATTTATTAAATCTTATTTTTTTTTATCAAACCTATACTATTACAATTAGAGGAAGGGGATGTGGTATGCATGTATAGAGACTAGATGAAGCTAATCAAGTCAATCATACTGCCTATTTATTAAATCTTTTTTTTTATCAAACCTATACTATTGGAAGGAGAATGGTGCTTGGTGGAATTCAAACCCTCTTCATTATGTTGATTATATTGTTTATTTTCTCAAGTATTCTAATATTCTTTTTGGGAAGTAAGAAGTATTTATGACCAACCACGTGGAAATGGTATGTATGTATGCACGTACAGAGACCAGATGAAGTTGATTATATTGTTTATTTTTTCTAATATTCTATCTATGTTGATTGCTTATTTTCTCTAATATTCTAATATTCTATCTGCGAAGTAAGAAGTATTTATGACCAACCACATGAGAGTGGTATGTATGTATGCACGTATAGAGACCGGATGAAGCTAATCAAGTCAATCATTCTGCCTATTTATTAAATCCTATCTTTTTTTTATCAAATCTATACTATTTCAATTATTCATTCCCCCTATTTATTAAATCCTATTTTTTTTATCAAACATATACTATTAAAATCATTTTGCCTATTTATTAAATTTTTTTATCAAACTTATACTATTACAATTTGAATTATGTTGATTATATTGTTTATTTTCTCTAGTATTCTAATGTTCTATTTGGGAAGTAAGAAGTATTTATGACCAACCACATGAGAGTGGTAGTATGTGTGCACATACAGAGGCCAGATGGAGTTGATTATATTGTTTATTTTCTCTAATATTCTATCTATGCTGATTATATTGTTTATTTTCTCTAATATTCTAATATTCTATATGGGAAGTAAGAAGTAAGTATGACCAACCACGTGAAAGTGGTATGTATGTATGACCAACCACATTAAACTGGTATGTATGTATGCATGTATAGAGACCGGATGAAGCTAATCAAGTCAATCATTCTGCCTATTTATTAAATCCTATCTTTTTTTTTTTTATCAAATCTATACTATTTCAATTATTCATTCCCCCTATTTATTAAATCCTATTTTTTTTATCAAACCTATTCTATTACAATCATTTCGCCAGTTTATTAAATCCTTTTTTTTTTTTTATCAAACTTATACTATTACAATTGTAAGAAGGAGAATGATGCTTTGTGAGATTCGAACCCCTAACCTTTGGTATATAGTCATAGAGTTCTAATCACTCAATCTATTATTTGTTCCCATTAAATCCTATTTGGTTGTAATAAATTGTTTAAGCAAATTACTTAGAAATTTGAAGCATGCATAAGATGATTTGTGTTCCGTATGAGAATCAATAGAAAGAATATATCATGACAACTTAAAGGTCTTAATCTTCGACAGATTTAAGAAAACAACTCGAAATTAGGAAGAATAATTTGCATGATCTTCTGTGGAATCAAGTTATAAAATTGATCTAATGTTGAATAGTTTTCCTCACGTTCCCTTCGTATTTTGCTTCCATAAGACAAAAACAGTAATTCGAATTTTAGTTTTAATTGGAGTAACACTGAAGTTACGTTCCCTTTGTATTTTGCTTCCATACGACAAAAACAGTAATGTGAATTTTGTTTTAATTGGAGAAACACTAAAGTTGATTTTGTTCTAATTGGAGTAACACTAAAATTGATAAAAAAAAACACTAAAATTGATATGAAGGAAGAAATTTGGTGCTTAACAGGAATCATACCCATTGGTATTTTTATGACTACGGAAATGCTAGTACGCAACCTTATTTACTCTTCTTGCCATTTTTTCCCCCCTTTTTTTACACTAGATTTCAAAGCCTCATCCCATGTGACTTGAAAATTCAAAAAGTTACGCTCTTAGATTGAGGAATCACCCCTTATTCTTTTACATTTCTTGCAAAAATTCATCTTTATTGCATATGGATTGCAAGAAATTCTTTTACATTTATTGCACATCAAGTGTCATTAAAAAAGTTATTTCTTTTAAATTCTTATCCGTATACATTGTTGCAAGAATGAACTAATAATATATGAACTGTTTATGTTAAAGATAGATAATGTTAAAGGGAAACTAAGCATGTATTTTAATTAGCATTTGAATTATGTTTATTAGTTGTATTTATATTTGTAATAAATTTATGAAAAACTTATAATGGCATAAATATTTTTATTTTATCAGGTACAATATTTAGGAATTTTCCTTATGCAGATGTGCAAAAAAACAAATAGATTGAACTCCGATCAAACCAATCTGGTTATAAAAACATTGCATACATTTTGCAATAGAATGAGGTACCGAATCTCTTAATTAACTAGTAGTAGTATCTAATAAATAGTAGCTAGCACATCGTTTCCCAATATTAGTCAACGACATTAGTAAATGATTTAGTACTAGTTGTTATTGTAACTCTTCACAAAAATGATAAAATTTCACAAAGGAGTGATAAGTTACTAGAAAAACTTATCATTTTTTGTTCAAAAATTTTCTTTATATAACAACTTTTCATTACCACAATATTTGTCATCGATGAGTATTTGGCATGATTCATATATTGCCACTATCATTGCTAATGCTAATTTTTTTTAAATTATTTTTTGGTGAATTCTAAAGGTATAAATTTGATCATACTCAAATAAGGGTAAATTATGAAATATCTCCTGTGGTATTATTTTTGAGCATATAATTCTCTTATCTTTTTAATATGATCATATAAATTCTTGAGATTTTATGGGATGTGAAAAATGGATTGATCCGTGATGAAATATTCTCGAAATATTTCACATCTAATCCTCATAACCTAATGTAAAATATTCTATTAGGTCAAGTGAGTTACACATACATATTGCAGAATATTTGGTCCATTTTTTACATTTCAGAAAATCATAAGAAATAAGTGGTCACGCCTAAATAAGAAGATAAAGGAACAATGTTGCATGTTGTAAGAAGGAGATATTTAGTAATTTATTTTTAAAACAATAAAGAAAGGCAGTCTAAATCACGCCTTCAACTTCAAGTGAAATATTCAGCTCAAACAAAGAGAGCAAAACTTGAACACAAAACCCTAGACCTCCGTGCAGTTCATATTCACAATCGCCGGCGGCAATCACACCACCACAAGTACCTTCTCTTGACGACGACGTTCTAGTAAGACCAAGCTCATTTTTCACGGTTTTTTTTTTCCTACACAAAACGAGTTGATGTTGTCATGAATGTATGTTAAATTATTTTCTGAAATTCACCTAATTAGGTCTTTAATTGCTTTTTTTTTTTTTTTGAATTTTGTGGATTTTCTTTTTAGGAACTAAATTTATTTACCCTGGAAACAGCTGATAAGCATGTTTTTTACAGACGTTGAACAAAATTAGCAAATGCAAAACGACATAGAAAACCTTTATTAGGCCCAAAACACCTTAGGAGAGCTTTCATAGATTATTGGAATTGGCAGGCTATCGCGGCATATAATTATAATAGGTTTTATTTAAGCATCCCTTTGGAAATGTTGAGATATGTGAAATTTACCTGCGTCTTATGTTTTAGTTTATGGATTTATTTTTTGGACGCTTTGCTCCAATACTTTTGCGCAGAAAATAGCTATAAAATTTGCTTATGTTTGAGACTAAATTACCATGTAATAGCCATTTAGTTGGGAATTCGATTGTCGTATAGGACAAGACAAGATGATGATGACATCTGGAGAGTGAATTTAATGTTTTGAAATTGATTTTAAATTGTTCCCTTGAGTTTAAGTTTTCTTGCTTCAATTACTAGTTCTCTTTTTGCTATTTGTGATCATTTTGAGAATGTCTAAACCTGCAAATATCAACACCAGAGAGAGAGCAGACAATGAAGCAATCGAAGGATCCTTTTGAAGTTGCATTTGAGGAGCAAGAAGAATCGCCACCTGAATCCCCAATTGCCCCTGATGAGAATGAAACACAATCCCCAGCAGCAGTAGTAAGTGGTCAGGGTGATGATGGTGATACGAATGTTCGCCCTTCAAATCCTTCAGCCACCACCGGTGCAACAATGTCAATTGGGACAGCTGGCCCAATTGGTAAGTCCAAAGAAGAAGACGAGGAGGAAGAGGAAGAAAACATGGAAATTGAGCTTGGGAAGTTCCCTACCAGTGGTGACCCTGATAAAACGGCTAAAATGCAGTAAGTGTTGAGTCGTATATCCTGTTTCTTATAGCCCTGTTGATGAATTATCATTTGCATATCTCATCCAAAGTACTCTTTTCTGTTCTTTCTTCTCCTCCCCGTTATTCCTAATGCTAAAGGAAATATTGAACAGAATATCATCCTGGGTAGTTTTTCATACTATGGCATTTACCAGATGATTAATGTAAAGTGACATCATCTGTCTACTATTTCTTCTCATGACAAGAAAATTGGCATTTTTTTAATGACATTAGGCCAAACTAACATGTTACTGATCTTTTCCTGTTCTGATTTAGAAAAGGAAGCCATGGGGATATTTGAGGAAAATAATAAGAATAGAGAGCAAGTACTTGAGGAGAATATGTAAACAAGAAAGTAGTGGTAGTGAGTTCTGATAGGGAAAGGAATATGTAGTTTCCTTTTTGTTCATTGTATATTTTAGTGTTTTTATAGTTAGAGAATAATTTCTTTTAGCCTAGAAGAACATGCTGTGGAAGAATGACAAGATACTGATTTAAAGCAAGGGAAAACTTAATGTGAATGAGCTTGGACAAAGCCTTCCACGGTGTTTCTACATAATCAGCTCGTGTACTTCTTTGCACCTACTTGGCATCTCGTTTATAAAAGTTATTTACCTTCTGACCCAAAAAGAAAAAAACTTATTTTGAATTAGTATTTCTTGTATTCTCAGAAAGCATGTTTCCTAATAAGTAAAAAGGGGATCCAATTTAGGCAATCAATATCCTTGTACTCTTTGGTTGACAAAATCCCTTTATTAGTACCAATTTCTTTCCATACTGTAATATATTTCCACCCCTAACTGACAATTGTTTGTTACTTGCCACATAGCATTTTTGGGAGTTTGAATTTTGAGTAGTTATTCTACAATGTGAATCTGAATTTTATATTTATATGTGCACAAATTACAAAACAGAATTCACCGTAGGCATAAAACTCCCGTCAAATGGCCACCCTTCAAGAGGAAAAATTAGAAGAAAGCCGAAAGTAGAATGGTTGAAGTTGTTATTATTGGTTAATCCTTGCTCAAGAGAGAAAAAGGAAATGTTTTTTATTTTTTTTTTCAGTATGTATTCTTGAAAATTTTTGCAATGCATTTTGAAGCTATAAATGCAGCAAAACAAAGAAAGAATTCTTTTAAATGTGAATATGTTCAGTGTGGTTCTTTTGTAAACTTCTTATCTTCTTCACTTGCTTTTCCTCCATTTGAATTCATTCTGTGTTTTTAGGACTATTTTGTCACAGTTCACTGATGAGCAAATGAATAGATATGAATCATTTCGAAGATCTGGATTTCAGAAAGCTAACATGAAACGGGTATGTTATACCAACTAGCAAGACTTTTTTCACGTTTCCCATCTCTCTTGGTGCTTGTAACTCGTACTGATATTTCTTTTGGTATAAAAAGTTTCTTTTTGTCTAATGTATCTTGGCATGTGAAAATATTTAGCATAGTGGACATGTTTCAAGACATCTTTGAGATCAGTTTAATGGAAAAAGATTGTGAAAACTTTGAGCCTGTAACATATGGAAACGTAGGAGGATTGTTGTGCACCCTTTTTTTTGTACACATACTGCTGCATCCTTTTTGTGCCACAACATGATTTTCTACTGTCGTCTTATTTATACTTTTTAATTTTGTTGATGCAGTTGCTGACCAGCATCACGGGAAGTTCAAAAATTTCTATTCCTATGACAATTGTAGTATCTGGTATAGCAAAAATGTTTGTCGGGGAGCTTGTTGAAACAGGTATGTTGGCAATTTACCAGTTGATTCTAGAAATTTATCATCAGTTTTGTGATTTTGTCTCTTGACATTCCACGGGGCAAAGATAAGAATCTCTTCTGTTTATGGATTTTTCAAGAAAGATAAAATGGTCTTGCCAAACTGGTATGTTTGAAATAAACTCCTTAGAGTTGCATCTCAAAAGTTATGTGTTGTATGGTGATCTATATTCACCAAATGTGTCAACTAACTTGAAGTTGCTTGATTTGGAGAATAAGCCTTTTAGAGTACTGATATTTCTTCAATTTGACACTTTGATGTCTAAAATTTGCAGCCAGAATAGTCATGACAGAAAGAAAAGAGAGGGGGCCAATCAGGCCTTGCCATATCAGGGAAGCATATAGAAGGCTAAAACTTGAGGGCAAGGTTCCGAGAAGATCAGTTCCAAGGCTTTTCCGCTAGACGGATTCGGAAGCAAGATACCATCTCTTGTATAGGTTTATCTGCATCTGTTGCTTTTTGTTTTGTAACTCATTTCTTTTGCATCTTAAGAAAACATTCTTTTGGTTTTTGTTTCTTTACTGTGTAACAATACTGGCAAAGCATGTTACATTGTGAGATCTTGTGATTACCTGAGTAGTGCCTATATTTTTGCCTTCAATGTATGTAGTTGTCTGCTGATTAGAGAATAAGTAATAAGAAGATACATGGGTTACATTAGTCAATTGCTATTTCGCTTCCCATGTTCTGTTTTGACAGAGTGCAATGGTAATCCTTGTCCTGACATCCTTGATGAATTTAACTTTGTTTTTCTGTAAAAGAAGGTATCGAGAACTCTAAACTTTGAACCTAAACCTACTTGGATTTTTAATCATTGATCATAAGCCTTTGCAGTTTTTGCAGTTTTCAGGTTAGAATTGATTTTTATTATCTTTAATATAAGCTTTTTCAAAGCTCCTTTTTTCCTGATGTGTAGCTGCTCATCTATATGAAAGTTTTTGCTATCACGCACTTCATTGAGAAATAAAGAGGATAATGTTATTATCTTTGGCGTTAATTTTATTGAGGCAGAACAATGGGGAAGGAGCCCTGATTAAGCTAAGCTAAGAGTAACAGGCAAATGATATTGAAATGGTCTTTTTCTTTTAGTTTAAGGTATAATTATAGACGTACTTTTGTTTGTGTAGACAATTATTTGTTCTTACACTTCCAAGCAAAAAATAAACAAATGACTTTTTGGTTTACTGAAGGGTGTATGCGGCCTGGACAAGCCAACAGCGGGAAATGATGATACGAAAATTTATGTGGTTATGAAGGATTATGAGTGCTTTTTATCCCGTGAAGACACTTGTTGCAGTCTCGTAGAATTGGGACGCAAGGGGAGGTTACCATTGTCAGCAAACTTTCCAGCATTGTTGCTACTGGATAGTTAAGATCTCAAATTGCGGTTTCATATAAATGAATTAACAAGTTGGCATAGTGTAATTCACTCCTGTGGTGATGACTTCTCTAAATGGGCCCTTATTCATCCGCAGATAGTCGTCCATTTCATGTCCATTTTAATTTACAAGCACACTTCCTAACTGCCGACATTTTTGTTTTTGTTTGTGATTTTGTTTGTCTGGGTATGTTGTAATGACCTTCTAATCTTTTGTACTCATTGTATCTTTGTTTATTCTCTCTCTTCTCTAGCAAATTTATTCCAATTTTTCACTATATATCATTTCTGCTACTCAGTTGAGAGATTGAAACTTTTCTATATTACTCTTAATCAGAAATCTCAGGGTGATACGTGTATTTTGGCCATTTTGTTTCATTGGGCATAAGAATTTGAACTACTGAAGAGAGCTTTTTATATGCGCGGTTTGGTTTCAGTGTTGTGTTGCTTGTGTTAGAGCCGAAGATATCATTCTTGGTTGCATTGGGGATTTTTCTTGATGATCGAGAAAAAAATTTGATTTGTAGGATTCATCTAGTGAGCTGGAGGGTTCTTCGACTAAGTCGAGAATTGCCAGTTTATGTACTTGTAAGTGATACTTCAAAATCTTGGCGTGACAGTTTTTGATATGGTATATCTTGCAAAGGTACTCTAGCTGGTCAGACAGTTGAGATCAAAATATTCTCTCGCTAAGCAAATCGCACTTTAACGTAATCAGCATTGTGATTTACAAGCTTACCTTAGGAATCGATTTCAAGATTCTTCTCCCAGGAAAAAAAAGTGATCAATTTTCAGTTCGATTTACCTGAAATAGTTGCTTCAGCCAACTGTAATTTGGAAATAATTATAGCTATCAGTGGTTTCACAAATGGCTACGTTGAAACTATTTCCTAGCTTTGAGGCTAGTCTTTCTATTTCTTTTTGTTGAGTGAGCATCTGAATAAATCCGTTCATGTTTATCTTAAAATTTGATAAAGTTAACGCTATAATGTTTGGTAACTCATGTCCACAGACAAATCTATGAGTATAGAATTCTGACAATTTCTTGAAGATAAAATTCTAAAAATCTATTAATTAAGATTTTATTGCCAAATAACATAGAGATTTAATTATTTTTTAATTTGGAATATATCTCGACCTCTAATTTTAGACACCCTTGCATAAACTTAAAACCTTTAGGGTTTAAGGTTAATAACATAAATGTCCATATTATAAACTACTTTGTTCCCATAAAGATGAATCTTAAAATCTTTAGGGTTTATAATCACATAAATTTCATATTATATACTTTGTTCTCATAATCTTAAGAACTGTCATGTTAGGAAATTGACAAGTTTTCTTTTAGATGACTTTCTTTTCTTGTGTGGAGAATAAGTAATCTCTTAATTGTTTGTGTCCAATAAATAAGTGGGTTGGCATTGTATAAGAGACACACAAGAGAGAAGGTGGGAAAGTTCTTGATGGTGACAGAAAGAATACAAGAAGTTTGGCTTAGGATACAAGTTATATTCTTGTATTTGTCTATTTTCTCTCATAATAAAGAGCGATTTTCTCTCCGTAGACATAGGCTTGGTAATCAAGCCTAACCACGTTAAATTTTGTATGTGTCACTCATATTTCGCATTGTTTTATTCTCATTAAATTGTTAGGTTCTTGATTCTTTAAATAGTTACATTTAATTTTTGCGTTTGAGTCCTATCAAATTGGTATTAGAACTTCATTGGGGTATGGGAATACTATTGTGAAATCAAGTGGTTGGTGACATACCATGGCATTTAGGAATATACAATTTTCAGTTCAAACATTTAATGAGAATACAAATTTTACACTCTGACAAAGGAGAGTGAAGTACATCCTAATTCAACAAAGTTTGGCAAAATCATTGAAGGGTAAGGGTGCAAAACCAGCAAACATGAAGAAAGATGAGTGGGAAAAGTTGGAAGAAAGGTGTGCAAGTATAAATCCAACTCTATATTGCTAACAGTATTATTAATAATGTGATGGATGAGAATGATTCTGCAGCAGACCTTTAAAATAAATTGAAAAAACTCTATTTGGTTAAGAGTTTATCCAATAAGTTACATCCAAGTGCTAACTTTATAGGCTGAAGATGGAGAAAGGTGAAAATCTCACGGATCACATGAATATATTTAATAGAATTCTAAAACAACTCCAAAAAATTGACGTTGAAATTGAGGAAAAAGATAAGACCTTTTTACTTCTTACCTCGGTCCCTAATTCTTATGAAAGTGTGGTGACAATGTTGTTATGGATGTCATGAGTTTGGACATATCAAGAAAATTATTTGACGATAAATCTAAGGCAAGTGGTTCGCAGGTCAAAAGAAAGGGTGGAGTCCAATGCTATGGATGTCATGAGTTTGGACATTCAAGAAAAATTGTCCTCATCGAAAGAAAAAAGATGGAGAAACTCATGAAAATATTATTGGATATGCATTTGATGGAAAACTTTTCACAATCTCCAACCCGTGATGAATGGATTTTAAATTCTATTTGTGTTTCACATGTTTGTTCCATAAAAGATTATTTTGATACACTCCAAGTGAAATAGGCAGATTTTGTGTCCTTGGGTGATGGATCTACTTTTGAAGTCAAAGGTGTTGGAGTTGTGAAAATTAAAATGCTTGATGAAATGGTTTGTTCTTTGGGTGGTGTAGCCTATGTCCCAACAATGCAAAAAAAACTATGCCTGGATGTTTGTTTTTCGGAGTGTTTTTTAAAAAATATTACTGTAATAATTTTAAAGATTCTTCTCGATATATGTGTTTGTAAGATAAAAATTAATTAAAAAACGTGTTTGAAGTTTTTAAAAAACATATTTTTTAGAAACACAACCAAACAAACACAGCCCTAATTTTTTTGAGCCAGTTAGACTTCGAAGACTATGATTATTTAGGTGGGGGTGGAGTCTTAGAAGTCGTATGTGGCAAGATAATCCTATTAAAAAGGAAGAAATATGGAAATGGGTACCATTTGGTGACCTCAATGGATTGGGAGTGTAGCTCAGGAAAAGGAACCCAAGATTGCTTCCAAATTTCAAATGGTGGTGAAGAGAAAATTCCTGCAAATGGGGAGGGTGAATTTAGGCCCCTCTCATGAGTCAACAAGGATTTGAACTCAATTAGCTACACATGATAGTACCGAATTGATTCAGTACATGTAGCTAGACACCATAGTATTTGGTGGTCAAAGTCAAATGGATTTGCTGTTGTTTGGTTTGCTATTTGATAAAATAAAAATTGTCAAGGTGGAGATTTGTTAGGAAATTCACGAGTTTTCTTTCAAATAGCTTTCTTTTCTTGTGTGGAGAATAAGTAGTTTCCTAATTACTTGTAGTAGTTGCCAAGTAATTTCCTAATTGTAAGATCTATAGTTTAAGGAAAGTTGTATCATTGATCACTTGGGAATTGGTCAAGTAATGTGTTCTATAAATAGTCGGGATTGTACAAGAGACACACAAGAGAGAAGGTGAGAGAAAGAATACAAGGAGTTGGGTTTAGAATACAAGTTATATTATTGTATTTGTTTATTTTCTCTCGTAATAGAGAGCGGCTTTCTCTCTGTGGATGTAGGCTTGGTAATTGAGCCGAACCATGTTAAATTTTGTGTATGTCACTCATATTTCGTGTTGTTTTATTCTCATTGAATTGTTGGGTTCTTGATTTTTCAAATAGTTGCATTTAATTTCCGGTTTGAATCCTATCATATCATATGTAAATAAGAACTTAAAAATTGTCATATGTAAATAAATTAAAAAGACTATAAATACCCATAAGTTTTTGAGATGGGATAAAACTAATTAAATATATATAATATTGCTTTTTTTTAATTAAAATGGTCAAATAGGTAGATAATATTGCGCGAAGGGGGGATTTTGTTGCTAAATTTTCAGCTTTATCAACTAATTTAACGAGAGAGCAAGCCTTGAACACAAAACCCTGACCTCGGGGAACTTGGGCTTGTGTTGCACCATCTCATCCTTTTGCATTGTACAGTTTCCACTTCAATTTGTCCGGTAACTGCACACCAATATAATTTCAGTAGATTTTGTTCTATCTAAACATGATCATATTATACCCAACGGGAATCATTCCTTGGGATTTTGACATTTTTATATTACTAGTAATGAAGCACGTGCATTGCACGTGAACATGATGTCTTTTTTTTTTTAAATTTTCTGATTATGAGAAATTTAATTATTTTATAAGTAAATGTATTTGAGAGAAAGCAAATGAATTAAAGAATACAAATTAAATTCTCCACCATCATAAAAATCTTTGACATGTGTTTTGAAAATAAGATATTAATATAAAATATTTCCTGTAATTCAATTATAGGTTTAATTTAAAAAAAAGAAGAAAATATATTATTTTAATTAAATAACTTGTAGGTAAACTAATATTTTTTGTTTTTGAATTAAATATAATATAAAACATAATTTTTCTAAACCTAAAATTTTATGACCAAATTAAACTATATGCTTTGATAACTTATCTCATCTGAGAGTGTATCTTTTGCAAGTTTTTAGAGTTTGTTCTTTTTTTTTATTAAGATTAATAAATTTATTAAAAGAAAATTAATGCGACTCCATTTAATATAAGAGGAAGCATTATCAGTTGGATCAAACATATTACTTTTAAAATAAGTTTTTGCACCTTTTCTTATTCAACTATTCATGTATTTGTGTAGTAGAGTTAAATAGGAAAAAAATTCAACCTAAGTAATAAAAAAAACTATAAAGTTAACTAAAAAAATATCTCTTAAAATAAGTTATTTGTGAAGCTGAGAAGTAACTTATATTTGTATACCCAAAAAAATTAAAATAGCATCATAGCATATATTTTGAATTGCTTTAAAAAGTAATTTGTTTTATTTTATTTTACTATTTTAAAAGAGGGCAAAATTTATTTTTTTGATGGTCCAAAAGAAAGAAAATTCTTTAAATTTAGGAATATTATGAAGTTCTCTTAATGTATTAAGGGACATGTTTGTACGCCAGACTATTATAGAAAAACCTTTTAAAATCATTTGAAAGTGAAACATTCAGATGTTCATTATATATAATTTAATGAATTGTTCTTGTATTGTTTGTGAAATATTTCCTAAAATATCTCAAAATTATACATTTTTGAATTGATTGATTAAGCATTTTATGATTTTATGGACTATGAATTAAATTTTTAACATGTTTTTTGACACTTTCAAAAAAAAAAAAAAAAACCCATGCACCATATATAGTTTCTGGTTTATGATTAATTAACATCAAACGTGGTTGAAGCTCATTAAACCATATATTTCAACTTGCACTATATCTCTAATTAACAATAGGCCTAAAATTCTATATATTAGTTTGACAAATCTGGTCTTCATTGCGCATTGTTGGTGAAGTTCTAGTAAAGTGAAATTGTAAAACTTGTCGGTATCATCTTGTTTGGTATCCCTATCCTCCTCTTATTATAAACTACCTCAACTTTCTTAATGCTTCATAAAGAGATATACAATAGATAGAAGTGTATGTGTGATTAGAATATAATTCAAGAGGGTGAAAGGAGTATTGGAAGTAAAAGAGTTGTGGCAGGCATATTTATTTAATTACAACTGCATTGGATACAATTCTTATTCATAGCTATATAACTAAATAAATAGCTATTTTAAGAACCCATGACTGAATATATGTTAAACAAAGTTTTTATATGTTATTGGTGTTAGTAAGAGATTGATATATTTGAAGGCTAAGTAAAAGGTTAGTTAAATGGTATTGTATGAGTAATTAATCTATTTTAATTACCCGTATAATATAAATTAAAGAGTTTTGTAACTCCTCCTCAATTACAATACAATCAATTTCATTACAGCAACAAAATTTCATTATGGCACTCAATTACAATATAATCAATTTCATAGCTATTATAGAACCCACGACTGAATATATGTTAAACATTATTTGTATGTTATTGGTGTTAGCTGGAGATTGATATATGTGAGGGTTAAGTGAAAAGTAAGGTAAATGGTATTGTATGAGGAATTTAGCTGGAGATTGATATATGTGAGGGTTAAGTGAAAGGTAACGTAAATGGTATTGTATGAGGAATTGATTTATTTTAATTACCAGTATAAATTAAATTAAAGAGTTCTGTAACCCCCCTCCCCCAATTACAATACAAAGCACAAAAATTTTGTTATAGTACTCAATTACAATACAATTTATTTTAATTACCAGTATAAATTAAATTAAAGAGTTCTGTAACCCCCCCCCCCCCTCCAATTACAATACAAAGCACAAAAATTTCGTTATAGTACTCAATTGCAATACAATCAATTTTATTATAGCACAAAAATTTCGTTATAGTATTCAATTACAATACAATCAATTTTATTATAGCACAAAAGCACTTAATTATAATGCAATCAATTTCATTATGGCACAAAAGGGTGTTTTAGGCAATTGAAAACTAACACACAAAGTGCAAAGACTAAAACCTACTAAAACTAACCATACTTTTAAAGAGAAAATAGATTAATAGCCTTCTTGCAGCCTTCTTGCACATTCCTTTTCTGGTACCAACCTTTTTAAACTTTCGGCTGAGTTTATGTAATGCATACTAGTTTGTTGTTGGTATTTTTTGTGTACCATTAACATTGTGGGAGAATATCTTATATACATCTTTTTGAGCTTTGAGCAAATAGCTTTTGGCTGCTTGATCAAATATGTTAGGAAGTAGGACCTTGAGGGTCACCACTCACCAGGACCAATATATACAAGGATATGTATTGTCAGGGAGAAATAATCCGTGAAAGTCTAGCAAAGAAGTCCAATATATAAGTTAAAACACAATCTTGATCCAAAAACTGAAGCTAATCGGTCTTCGACTCAAATTTATATATTAAATGCCCACTTATGTAGGACAAACTAATCTACTCATTAATATAATAATTCTCCCTTTCAGGGTAGATCCTCACGTTGAAACCAAACTTCCGTTCAAGTCCAAATCATTATTCAACACAAGCTCATTTTTTATTAACTCAAATATAGACTCTAACATCTTCTTTATCTTCAAAGAAACATGATCCTCGATCCAACATCATCAGAACTCTAGTCTCCTGGGTCCAACACCCAAGAAGACAACAATTCACTAGCTTAACCCCAAAAAGTAACCACTTACCAACGAGTAGCCCAACAGTTCAAAACATTAACTATGAGCTCTGATACTAGTTTGTTAGGTAGAAAAAAGCCGAAATAGTTTAGCAAAGACACCAAATATATAAGTTGGAACTCAATCTTGACTTAAAAGCTTAAATTGGTAGGTCATGACCTATACCTATATATCGAATGCTTTGTCTTTCTTTGTTAAATTAATGTGAAACAAGCTAATCTACTCATGAACCTAACATATATGTCTCGAGTGGGAAACAAAGTCCTATTGGAAAACACATATTCTTATTAGAATTTAAAAAAAAAAATCTTAATTAACTCAATAGCCAATATCTTTAGTTGGTGAGGGCCAACAATTGAAGTTAAAGATTGCAGTCAGCTGCTGATCCACGAATATTTTGTAGGTTTCTCTGCAGTCTACAGTGCATATTTCACCCGTTGCTTCCTCTGCATCTTAGGTGGAAAAGTTGCTTCACGCGGACAAAGTCCTACTGGCGTATTCAAGTTTGGCGGAAAAGTTGCTTCATTGTGACATTCCAAACAGGCAGCAGTTTTGCTTCAGAAACACCCTTCAAGAAAAGTTTATTTTAACCCTTCAAGAGAAGTTTATCTCAATACACTCATATTGTGAACCTTTGCTCATTCAATCGCTGGTAGATCGCAAAGTTGATGTCCAGATTGCATCCATAGTGTAGAAAATCTTCGTTTGAAACGATGTGGTAGGAAGGCAACGTGCGACTTGAAGGACACGATCCATTGTGTATTCTTTATTATATCCACCATTTTCTATTTCTATAGGAATGAAGGTGCTCTTGACTCGACATCATTTGGTAATGGAAATAGTCCATGATGGAGCTCGAAGTAGAAAGTATTAATTGATTTCTCGGAGCAAGAATCTAGGGTTAATGCAAATCAATAAATTGGAACAACTTCGTGAATATATCTTCAATATAAAAGATCCCACTTCGAGCAAGTTTCCCATTCAAAAGGAAATAACCAGTTTGTCTTATTGCCAATATGTATTATGTATTAAAGCTGAAAGGATTGTTGAGCGATAAGCACATAATCGAGCCCTATTAGCTCGGCTTAACCTTTTGTAATTAATGTTGCTTATTAATATAGTTGTTGTACTCAAAGAAGGAAAAAAAAAAAGGGCAGCAGAAAAGATTTTCATTCCAACCAGAGGCTTATTCAGAAAAATTGAAGACGGCAACCAAAAACTACAAATTTTGTCAAATGCAGGTGGTGACATTGGTGAAGAATTCTGTTGGTAACTGTGAACAGAGGTCTTAAAGTATACAATACATTAGGTGTATGTTTCTTCAAGAAATGGTAGTACATGATAATTTAGTGAACTTACTAAAGTACAGAGGCGGCATTTTAATGTGGTTTTGATACAGTGAAAAATTTAGGGCAATTGTTTACAACAAATGCCAACATGGCTCTTGGGCAGAGTTACCCTTCAAGATCGTTGTCAAATTTTCAGCTGTGTAAAAGAAAAGTAAATACATTTTACAGCCTGTAGAGACTACAAGACACAAAGATGTCACTTCCAGCTCATTTCTTTTTCTCTTTTTTTGTATCTGATACATTGGCTGCCATATCTCTGAGAAAAAATTGATTCGATTAGGGAAATCTCTCCTCCACCTCTATTCAAGCCAGAACGTAACTTCTGGCCAAGACCAAGTAACTCCTCTGCAGGGCATCTTTTGCCATCCAAGTTAATCCCGGAGTCAAACTAGTTCCTACAGAACAGGACTGAATCATCTACTGTGTACCATTCCTAACAAATAAACTTCCATCTGAAGTGTAGTAGGAGACTCTTTAGTACAGCGGTCATTCAAATGCAAGATTATTTGACAGCAGAGGCATCATTCTGAATAATGTAGAGATCATGCTGTTTAATATAATCAATGACTTCATCTGCAGTTAAATATTTCACAGACAAACCCCTTGAAATGCAATCCCTGAAAATTAAGAAAGCCAACAAGATATCTCTTTTGCTATCAAACCACCATATCAGTACCTAGCATTTTAATCTGTCAAACACATGAACTTCTTACCTCAATCCTGTTGAACTGATCCCATTTGGCACTACTTCATTAACAATTTTGATGTTGTTCTGAAAGGGGGGGGTACAAAGTATAAGCAACTAATAAATTGAAACTATATAGTTAAAAAAGGTCCTTGCCATTGCAGGAGGAGAAGCAGGGTGATGGAAGGAACATGCATCAAAACTTACCAATGATGTTCAAATGCTTTATTGAGCTACAAAAGTTGGAGCCTAGATGTCAACTCTCAAGTTTCAATTATCTGAAGACCAATTAAAGTAACCACTAAAATATACAAATTACAAGTTCTGCCACCAACAAATCTAATAAAGAATATTATCAATTCTGATGACTTGGCCTAAGAATGTTGACGGCCTTAATAATAGGTAAATGTGAAAGCTAACAATAAAACATAGCACATGCCCATAAATAAGTTGAACTACTATTGAAAAAGATGGTAACAGGAGTGTTATGAGCTCAAAGTGCACTCGGGGTTACCTTGAAACTGTTCAGAATGTCATCATCATTGATAGTCTTCTCAACATCCTGACTACCTCTGCGAATGCAAACCAACCCGAAATCTCTACATATTGTCCTGACCTAAAAATAAAGAAGTGGATAGTCTAAAATTTCAACCGTTAACAATCCTTGCCTTCTGGAGTAGTTTCAAGTACATCTTTCAACTTGAATTTCCTTTTTACCATAGCTTATATAATGTCTGTACTTTATTGCCATTATTAGGCATTAAGTTGTTTTTCCACTCACTTTTACATTCTCTTAATTAAAGGTGACAGTACACTTAGGAAGAACATTACTAATGTCAGACTTTTACATTCCCTGAGAATAAAATAAAATTCCACTTTCATGTATATGATGACATTGCAAAATACCACCTAATAAGCATAAGGCCATATGAAATAGAAGAATATGAACATGAAGGGAAGCTGGACAACATTTCTAGTTGTTTGGTAAGTTTTTTATTGCTATATGTATAAGCTACCTGATCGCAGATCCGAAACTCCAGGGGTGCTGAATGATTCTACCAAGTCAGAACCACATATTAGCATGACCTTGAGGTTATCTACAAACAGTAGAGCATCAAATAACAAAATGGCTACCAATTTAGACAAAAGATAAAGGCTCGAGATATGCAATTCTAGCCTGAATTGAAAATTATCACCCTTCTGATGGAAATACAACTGAAGAGCATACAAATTTTTAAATGTAGGTTAAGCTATTGAGAGCTTAAGTGCCATCCAAAAGATAACTGAGCTTAAGCTAGCCAATGAGGATATATATATACGTGGCAAGAAACAACTGAAATATTCCTGAAAAACTGAATAAAGATGCCAAAACTCACAACTGGGCACCAGGCCACTCTCACATAATGAAGTCTTGATTCTGGACAAAACTGTCAAGGTCCGTTGATAAGCACTCTGATTTGCCTGTAAAATCAATCAAGTGATAATAAAAGACAACATAATGCTTTATGAAGTTCCGAATCATATTACAGTTAACAGATCAAAGGAGATCATACCATGTAACATAAATGCCCATATATATATATATATATATATATATATATATATATATATAGAGAGAGAGAGAGAGAGAGAGAGAGAGAGAGAGAGAGAGAGAGAGACCTCCCAGGGATCCACCATCACAAACTCAGAACTTTTGCAGGCCAAATTGCACATTGCAAGACGATGCTCAGCAGATATGAGACCCTGTCACGAAAATTGGAAAAACAAAAAATACTTTTACATATAGCACTCAGTTGATTATACAAACACTATGAACATATTATGCAGCCATAAAAAAATGTACCTACTTCTGGCTAAGTAAAAAACCATGATCAGCCAAAGAACCAGATATCAAGAGAAAGTTCACAGGTACTGAGCATGCTAAAGGTATGAAAATCACCTGACATAAAGGTTAAAAGTTTTGAATAGAAATGTCCTAAAGAAATATAAAAATAAACATATAATCACTAGTCAATCAAGTTATACGTCTCAAGGATTATATTAATATTAAAACATATGTGGCTACTAAAGGAGCATATAACCATTAATACTTAGTAGTTCAGAAAGATCCTTCATCTACTTTCTTCTCTAAATTCCACTAATGACTACACAGACACAAATATTCTAATGTAATTTCCGCTTTAGTGCCTTTAAAAGCACTGTATCATTAGTACAATGGTGCTATTTCCAACATCCCAAACTAGTGGCAGCGTTGCTATTTCCAACATCCCAAACTAGGGGCAGCGTTGACATACCTTTTTCTTGTAAGCGTCATTTACAGGTGACATATAACCTCCAATTACGCAAAACCCAGCTGAATTTAGTGCGTCTCTTGCCAACTCTAAGCATTTAAAGAAATAAATCAATACAGGCAACATAACAATGCAATTTTAGTAGAAAATTAAAGAACATAACCACCAAAGTTTTTAATAATCCATATGCATGAAAGGGTGCATCAGTCGATCATCCCCAGTTCTTACACTCTAATGGAGACGAAAGAAGAAATCTAAATGGCCCTGTATAGAAAATAACAAAGATCTAAAACTACTAACCAAAACATCGTAAGTGCATGTAAGTAGGAGGATTGAAGCTTCCAGTTGATACTAGAACCACATATGTTTTGCTGACAACAAAAGAAATAACACGTCTTTCACAAGGATGAAGACCAATAAGATCATATGCAATATAGATAGGGTAAAGATATTGTATTGCGAAATAATAGTATGTTTAAGAATCTACACTAAGATATTGTATTCATCAATAGTCTACCTGAGCGGAAAGGTCAGAAGAAAAGCTTACTTGGCTTCAGAAATTTGTGATTGATGTGGATCGATCAATTCTACGGACAACTTGTCCAACGGCATTGTCATCATGTTCAGAAACAAACACTTCCACGAAAACTTTTCAGCTTACTGCTCTAACTCTGCTGTATAGTTAAAAGGTTCGCTTGTTCTAACTGAGTGAATTCTGGAGGTCTAATTGAGGATCGTGGTGAAGAAAAGTCTGGACTTCTATTGGGAAATTTGTGGTCGTGGGATTAATTGAAAACAGCGTTTTTCTTAAGTATAAAAAAATGATAATAATATAGCAGTATTTCCACTGTGTGTGATTTGAATCATTCAAATACTTCAAATCCACTAGTAGTTTTGACGAGTAAAAGTCCTACCAGCCTTGCCACCAGGAGCACTTTGCTTGCTTACTGGGCTGCCAGTTTGCTCTGCAAATTCTCCCACAAAATTTTGGACTTCAAAAAGTGGAAATATTGTAGTACTGTTACAAAACATCATTAAAAAAAAATTTGTAAATTTCATATTGGTATTGAAGTTGTAAATTTCTGTAACTAATATGTACTAAACGATTACTGATCATGATCAATTATATCGAAGCGGATAAGCTGTGAATACCAGGAGATGTATGTGGACGGAATCACGGGGGTGATTCCTTTGTCCTTCTTCAGCGGTGTGATGGTAATTATTACATTACTATCTCCTCATAATTCGTTTTCTATTTTGGTATTTTGAAAAGTGTTTGGCTTATTAAAGTATTTAATTAAACTGATTTTCAGCTACTGATTGCATTAAGTTATCGTAGAAGTTAAAAGTAATAACTAGTCTTCTGGTCAGTCTTGTGGAATATGCACATAATAGTGGTGGTTTCAGGACACAAAACCACAGCCATGATCGACATTTTCAACTAACTAACTGAATTTGCAGAAAAAAGCCAAGTATTCTTACAAAAGACTTATAGAGAAAAAGTGGGTTTACTGTGGATTCTTGTACCCCGAATTAGTGACTAATGCACTTGGAATATGGAAACAGAACACAGAATTATGTTGAAACTATAGAATGTTACAAGGGTTTACGCTGCTTCAAAATATAAGGAACAAAATAACTGCTTAGAGTAGCAAATCAAGCCCAAAAGAATACAGACGAAAATGAATTAATATGCAGTGATTTAATTGTATTAAGAATAATGGACCATTAGCAGTTAGTACTCAGTACTGGAAAAGAAAAAAAAAAGTTAATAATTTTACCTGGTGATTGGCGAATTCGCTCGATTTATCAGCCTTTGTTGGTTCCAATCAAAAGGAGAGGGGGGCACAGGGACCTCGCTGGCAGCAACGGTGTAGAAAATTGTTACTGTATTACCCAAAAAACTTTCGGAATCTGCCCTTCTAAGAAGTCAAGAAACCATTTCTAATCTGGAATCTTGAGGTGCTGTTAATGAAGAGCTTGCGAAGAAAGTGGGATGACGTTTTTAACTTTTAACATAGAAAATTTTTGCATTGTCCATAATTTTTTGAATTAATTGCATAAATTCCCTTAATAAATAATGTGTTTTGCATTTTAGTCTTTGTGTTAATTTTGTGCCACTTTTTTTTTTTTTGAATCAATTGCCAAGCCTAATGCCTAATGAAGCAGAAAATGGGAAAATATTAAGTGCATGTGAAGTTAAGAAGGAGACACCAATTTTTGTCTGGTGCCACATGATGAAATAGTGAAGCCAAACAATTCATTATGGTCTGGTCAAAAATTTCATGTAATTGTGAATTGTTTCCTAGTTAATAACTTTTTTCCCAGTTAATAGTTAGGAATATTAATTTAGTGGAAATTTGAGATAGGTAATTTCTCTGGTAATACTAAGGTTCACTTTAATGTCTTCAAGTTGTACTTAAATAGTATTCGTTTAAGCAGTTAAAGATTGGTACTGAGTTGAGGTCACCGGCAAATTTTACTTGCCAACCAAGTGCGATGACATAGTAGCAAATATTTGGTGAGAAATGTTTTTGATAGTAAAAAAATTTATAATATTTTTGTAGTTTAATATCTCTTGCAAACAAATTGAGAGATTGTTAATAAATTCAAATAAAATACATGATTCTATACATTGATGAAATTTGAAGATTAATAGAGTTGTACCACGAACCTTTACTCTCTTACTGAATGAATGTTACAAGGCTGAAGATGGCTGATACAAACTTTGCTATTACTTTCATTGCATTCTCCAATTCTTTGTTGCACTATAGCGCTTGAAGTCTCTTTCATTATCTTGTCATATATCTGTAATTATCTTATTGAGGATGATTGCACCTCTTATCCATTTTCTTTCACAGGCATCACAAGCTTATGCTTTATTGTGGCATTTTACTAAACCTCTTTCCTTTCTCTTCCTTTTTTTTTTTTTTTTTCCCTCCTCCTAATACGTGGAAAGCAAGAAGACAAATGAAAGCATAGGAAAAATTTCTGTAACACGACAAAAGAAAGCACATGACATTAGAAAGAATTAAGGCATTCGAGCTCTCCTCTGCATCGACAAAAATTGCTGATTAGTTAGCAATAATAATCACACCTAATCATCATGATCATCATGTATGATATGCATGTGGTTCATCCAAAAAACTACCGTTGTTTTACTTTGGCTTGTGCTTACCCAGGAATAAAAGATGACAATTGAATCCAAAATTCTTTCCCCTTCTAATCCAATGCTAAACAAACACATGTTAGGGAATTTGTTGACAGATCTTATTTAGTGCAGATCCGACACCACGAAAAATATACAGAACTATTTATCGACTAGTAATATTTAAGCTTTAATCATCTCTTCTAACAACATTATTTTTATCTTAATCAGACCAGACAGATAAGAAAGATATTTCTATATGTTTAGCATGTTCAAAGAGTGCCCAGAAATTTTGGATTGCAGACTGAAGTAGGCTAACAAATTCTAATCAAGCATTATGTTAACTTGAGTAGTACAACAGTATAATCCCTAGAAATCAATAAGTATTCTGCTGCTGTCCAGAAAATGCAGAATTTGATAGATTCAGCAACATTTTTGGTCTGGTGATAAGTGAGTAAAGGCAAGTAGAATTACAAAATTTACATAATTGCAAGGCACCTAACTCTGCCACGCTGAAGACTCCCCATGTTAAGCAGAACACATTTCCTCAGTATAAGCTTTTCATGAGTTCCAGGGAGTAAATCCTGCATTCTCAACTAAATGATTTCAAACTGCTCCTTCCATCTTTGCGGCTCTACAGAGAACCAATGCAGGAAAAAACATAGAAACCATTTAGGACAGAAAACAATGGAATAAACATATTGAAGTACTAAAGATATGCTTGATGGCGCACCAATCGCTTAAATGATCTGTTCTGTGTAACTTTCTTTGCCTTCTCCGAATCTGGGCTAATTGATTGGAATAATGCTAAAAAACAAAACATTGTTCAATGTGTAGCTGTCAAAAAGCGTATGATCGAATATATACTCGACGTGTTTCACAAACACGTTGAGGTATTTTTTTTTTCTTAAATCGAAGCCCGACGTGTTTGTGAAACACGTCGGGGCCGACGTGTTTCACAAACACGTCGGCTTGCCCGTCCACAAAGTAGGGGCAGCAGAGCATGTGAATTCCGACCACAATATAATAGACCAAAAAAAAAAAGGAGGGAGAATTGTTGCTCATCCACATAACATTAGTAATTAAAAGAAAATCACAATGCTGAAAACAGATATCTTGTTTGCAAAGAGACGTGTAAATTGGTCTAAGGGAACATTAACTAAAAGATATTGATCTCGTCAAGTGGATTTACATTTAATCAAATTTCTAAGTCATCTTTAGCATTAGTTTTCAATTGCTTAGGGGGCGTTTGGTTCAAGTTTCTCAAACACTATCACTGTGGGTATCATTAACCCTATTATGAGTATAGGTTTTGATGATTCCCCCCAACATGTTTGGTTTAATAATGGAATGTGTATCATTATAAAAATACTGGTTTGATTTACTGGAATGACTTTTAAGTAAATTTTAAAAATTTTAAATCTTTATTTATGATATACATATTTTTTAGATTTCTTATTTTGTATCTTTTAAAAAAAAATTGCTAAAAAGATTTCTTCAATTTTAAATATAACCATAATCTAATTTGAGTTTTATGCAAATAATAACCTTAAAAAAATCATTTTTATTGTATTAATAGAGAGTATTATATATCTTTGATTTTCAGTTCAATTTTTTATTAAAAAATTTTGAATCTATAAAAATTATTGAAAAGAATTTTTATAAAAATTTTTTAAAGTACTAACAAAAAAATTCAAAATCAAAAGACAAAATAGAGAGAGAGAGAGAGAGTATATTGGGGGGGGGGGAGGCGGGTGTGTAGCTTAAAATATATGTATTTTTTTAGTGAGTGTGTTTTTACCTTTAATCACAAGGGATAATGGGTTTGATAGAATAGTATTTTGGGGGAATCATTAACACCTTAATTAATCACTATCATTCCCATTGAATGATAGTGATAGTTGTTTAACAAATATCAACAATATGTATCATTACTCATGATACCCATTCTCCTCCTTGATTCCCCTAAACCAAACACCCCCTTAGAATTAACTAATTTATAGCCGTTCCTGAAGTCGAAATTATTTTTTTGATGTTCTCGTTTATATTCTTTTTTTATAACTTCTTTCAGTTTCATTCAGTTAAGAAAAATTAACTTTGAGAAGAAATTAGTTCTTCAAAGTAGCTGTTGGCTTTTCAAATTAACTTTTAAAACAAAAAACACATGTCAGATTGAAGCATGGATTTGATCTAGCTTAAGTTAACAAACAAACGAGGACAAATCAGAGGGGTTTTCCACATTTGACTAAATTATTTAACATAGTTGACACGCAATACAGACCTTGAAGTCATTTCTCCTTTCAATGGAGAAATTAAGAAAAAGAAGTAGGGAAAGCTATATGTGGATGGAATGGAAAAAATGGGACAATACAGTGGTACAAGAAGTAGGCCGAGCTGGTAAAAAAGCCTGGCGCCCCGGGTAGGCAGACGTGTTTGTGAAACACGTCGGGCTTCAATTTAAAAAAAAAAAATACCTCGACGTGTTTGTGAAACACGTCGAGTATATATTCGACCACATACCTTCTGATAGCTACACATTGAATAATGTTTTTTTTTTAGCATTATTCCAATCAATTAGCCCCGAATCTGGTTTGGCACGATCCAAGGCCTGGGCCAGAACATTCAAGTTGTTACCATGAAGTTTTACTTATTATTTGTATCTAGAATGAAAACAATAATGCGCAAAACACAAAGTAGATTTAGCAAACAACACATAAATGTTCAACAAGTCAAACTCCATTTCACTTCATTGAGCCTTAAAAGAAACATGAATCCAAGATTGAGAATTGTTTGGTGCTAAACAGAAATGGATGTTATTTTACCTGTATCAAGGACTCCACCCGACGTCTCACACGTGTGTGCATGAAAGCTTCTGAGCACTGTTTACAAACAACAATTATGTACAATTGAGATCTCACAGTCAACATGTCACAGGCTACTTCAATGCTATGCCTTGCCACCTGCTGAAGACCAAGGAGTACGTTGCCCAAGATAGCACACCATTGTTGATCGCGCCCGTGCGCTCGCCCAACCCGCACCTAGAGTCGTGCGGTTATTGCTTGGCGCGTCCGTGTTGCAGGCCTCGTGCCCTATCGCACCCTTGCATTCCATGCTTATAGCACTCGTGTTGTAGCCGGTACGACCTGTCGCACTCATGTCGCAGCCGCATGCCCCGCACAGTGCTTGCCATTGCTGATCAGGACTCCCAGGAGGACGAAGTCGCGCACCCGGCACCATCAGCGCCTGGGACTCGTGGGACCGCCGGCCTCTGATTGGTGCGATACTCATCCAGGATGAAGAACCTAACACTAGAAGCATAATGATGTAATTTTAGGTGTTAGTTCATCCTATACATGTAAATAGCTTAATTAGTGTTTTTTTCCTTTTGCATAGAAAAATAGTGTCTACTCCTGTCATTTAGGGTTATTTTGCTAGGACTACTACAGGAGGTGATAAGGAGTTGGACACGAGAACGGTTGTAAAGCGAAAGTTGTAAATCTTGTGATTGCTTAATGAAATGTTATTTCTTATTAAATCACCGTGCCTCTAAAGCTTATGTATGCATTTATTTGCTATATTTGTGAGTGCGACACACAATCGGTCAGATAGGCGGAAGCAGCGTGCAGAGCGTTACTTGCCACACGGCTCGTTACGTCAAAAGACAAGTGAACAACTCGTGACAGTTGGTATCAGAGTCTTGGGGGAGGAACCGAGCTTTCGATAATGCAAAGATGGTTTCACAAAAAGAACAGATTGATGCCTTAGAGGAGGTAGTCAATCGTCTCTCTTCAATCTGTTTGGGCGACGAAGGTGTCATTCCCTTAGACCTGTGAGTGGGTCAGACCGAAATGGATCTTGTCCATTTGAGTGCGGACCTTGAGAGGGAACAGGGGACCACTCAAAAAATTGCTGAGAACACCCAGGCTCTTGAGGGAGAAGTCGTGGGGAATAGAAATGCAATTGCCGAATTACGTGAAATGATGATGAAGCTCTGTACAGAAGTGCGGATCCTTCAGTTGGCGGTGGCCAACAACAACACCATGGCCCATGCTCCGGACATGATGAGGGCTTTCAACAGACCAAAAGTTTTCGAGCCAAAGACGTTTGGCGGGGCACGAGATGCAAGGGAGATCGAGAACTTCCTTTTTGATATGGAGTAGTATTTTGAAGCAACGAATGTCAGAGATGATGCCACAAAGGTGACGATTGCTTCCATGTACTTGTCGGGTAATGCCAAAGTATGGTGGTGTACCCAAAAAGCGGAAATATAGGCTGGACACCTACAAATCAACACAGGGGATGAGCTAAAGCAGAGACTAAAGTGACAGTTCTTTCCACACAATGTTGAGGAGCAGGTTCGTCGTGTCTTATGTGGATTGAGATAGACGGGTACAATACAAGAATATGTGAAGAGCTTCCAAACCCATCTACTCAACATTACCGACATGTCGGAGAAGGACAAACTCTTTTTCTTCAAAGAAGGCTTGAAACCATGGGCTAGAGCAGAATTGCAACGAGTCAGGGTTAAGGACCTGGACTCAGCCATTGCCCAGGCCGAAGGATTGGTCGATTACCAGTTGGAACTAAGGAGAGAAATGAAACCAGCGACCAACCAGTCTAAAGGGTCGGACAATAAATTCAACAGGCTGAATGAGGAAAAAGGTAGGGGAAATCGACCCTCCACGTTAAAAAATAATGCACAGGTAGGACAACAGAAGGGTCGAGGCCCGAGCACTGGTAACAGTGGGGACCAACAGAAGCAAGGGTGCTATATTTGTAATAGTCCTCACCAAATGGCTGAATGTCCGATGAGAAAACTCGTGAATGCACTAATTAGAAACAACAACCTCCCTTGCCAAGAAGAACTGCCTTCAGAGAAAGACGACGGCGAGAAGTTGTGTGACCAGGAGGAAGATGATGCTATGGGGGCATTCTCCTACTGGTACAATACACTCAAGAGCTCTACTCGGAAGATAGAGGCCAAACCAACACTAGAGGAGAAAATTGATAGGGTGATTGCCAAGCTTCAGGCAAGGGCACCCACCAAGCAGAAAAATCGTGCTATTGCAAAGTCAAGTAGCCCAATCTTGGAAGAGACGGTTACGACTACTTTCGAAGAGGAAGAGATAGAACAGGTCAGGTCTATGAGAGGCAAGAACAACGGCCTAATGTACGTAGACCTGAAGGTAAATGAGAAGCCGATTCGAGCCATGATAGACACAGGAGCGACTCATAATTATCTCTCCATTACTGAAGTAGAGCGATTGGGCTTAGTATTGGAGAAGTCCACGGGCAGAGTGAAGGCAATTAACTCTGCTGCTCAACCGATCGTGGGGGTAGCCAAAGGAGTGTCCATGAAAGCTGGTTCGTTCACAGCGCGAACTAGTTTTTCAGCAGTAAAGATGGACGACTTCAAACTCATCATTGGGTTGGAGTTCTTAAGGAACACCCGAATTGCAATATATCCTTATGGCAATTCTCTCATCGTTTTGGGCGACAATCCATGAATGATTCGCACCTTAGCAGGGAATGCTGGAAGAACGAATCTCTCTACAATGCAGCTGAAGAAAGGTCTAAAACGAAGAAAAATAACTTACTTGGCACATCTGCGTTGGGAAGAAGTGGAGGAAGACTCTGGACCGGTGTTACAACCGGTTAAATGGCTGCTGGAGGAATTCGAAGACGTGATGCCAGACGAGCTGCCAAACGTCTTCCACCAAGGAGAGCGATTGACCATGAAATTGAGTTGGTTCCTGGAACCAAGCCTCTACCTAGAGCCCCATATAGAATGTCACAGCCAGAGCTGGTTGAATTTCGCAAAAAATTGACAGAAATGCTAGATTCCGGTATAATTGTCCCTGCAAAGTCACCGTACAGAGCGTCGGTGCTGTTCCAGAAGAAACATGATGGGACGCTTCATATGTGCGTGGATTATCCGGCACTGAACAAAATCACGGTAAAAAATAAATACCCGATTCCACTTATTGCTGATTGCTTTGATCAGTTTTGTCACGCAAAGTTCTACACAAAGATCGACCTGCAATCAGGATACTGGCATGTTCACATCAAGAACGGAGATGAGCACAAAACAACTTGCGTGACTAGGTACGGGGCATACGAGTTCTTGGTGATGCCGTTTGGGCTAACCAATATCCCAGCCACTTTTTGCACTCTCATGAACCAAATATTTCGAGATTTTCTTGATCAATTTGTAATGGTGTACTTGGACGACATTGTGATCTACAGTTGCACACTGGATGATCACTTGGAACACTTGAGAAAGGTACTGAACCGATTACGAGAGTATGAATTATATGCGAAACCCTCAAAGTGTTCATTTACACAACAACGAATAGAATTCTTGAGGCACATCATTGAGTCAGGCAGAATCCGCATGAACCTCAAGAAAGTACAAGCTATCAAGGAGTGAAAACCACCAAGCAGTGTCACAAAACTTCGGTCGTTCATTGACCTAGCCAACTACTGCCGTCGTTTTGTAAAGAATTACTCTAAGATAGCTTTGCCACTGATGGACTTGCTCAAGAAAGAGAATGTATAAAATTGGGACATCCATTGTCAAGGAGCTTTTGAACGACTAAAAACGAGCATGTCCACTGATCCGGTGCTTGCACTGCTCGACGTGTCAAAACCTTTTGAAGTGTACACGGATGCTTCTGACTTCACCTTGCGTGGAGTGTTGATGCAAGAAGGCCATCCTGTAGCCTTCGAGAGTCGAAAACTAAATGGAACTGAGTGAAGATACTCTGCCCACGAGAAGGAGCTACTCGCTGTAGTTCATTGCCTACGTCTCTAAAGGTATTACTTGTTGGGAACCTCATTTGTAGTAAAAATAGAAAACATTTATGTGAGTCACTTTTTGACGCAACCCAAGTTGAGTAGTCGACAAGCACACTGGCAAGAGTTATTGACAGAATTTAATTTCATATTGGAATACCGAACGGGAACACCAAATCAAGTAGCGGATGCACTGAGTAGGTGATCGGACCTAGCAACGATCTGCTATGTCGCTGCCATGTATGGGAGTCAAATTTCTACCAATATCAAAAACTAAATACGGAACCTAATGCCGACAGATCCTAGTACACAATATTTGGTCGAACTCGTAAAATAGGATAAAACTAAACAGTTTTAGCTCGATGATGATATCCTCTTAACTAAGAAGAACCGTCTTTATGTCCCAAAAGGCGGAAAGTTGCGAAAAATATTGATTAAGGAGTGTCATGATACTTTGTGGGCCGAACACCCAAAAATGGAAAGAACATTAGTTTTGGTACAGCGAAGATACTACTGGCCGCAAATGCTGAACGATGTGGATAGTTATGTGCGGACTTACCTTACTTGTCAACAAGACAAAACCGACCGTCAAAAGAAGGGTGGGCTGCTTGAGCTGTTTCCGGTTCCCTCTAGACTTTAGGAAAGCGTATCTCTGGACTTCATCACTGGTTTACCGAAAGTGAGAGACCTTGTAATAATTCTGGTGGTGGTCAACCGCTTTTCCAAATATGCAACGTTCATCCCGGCTTCCTGATTTATCTCAGTTGAAGAGACTGTCCAACTCTTCTTCAAGCATATTGTTAAATATTGAGGAATTTCGAGGGATATTGTCAGTGATCGTGATCCGCGATTTATTGGTAATTTTTGGACCGAACTCTTCAAAATACTTGAGTCCAAATTGAGCATGAATTTCTCGGCGCATCTCGAATCTGATGGCCAAACTGAGCGATTCAATAGAATGTTAGAGGAATATTTCTGACACTTTGTGACGGCCAACCAAAAGAATTGGGTGCAATTATTGGATGTTGCCTAGTTATGCTTCAATGCTCAAAAGAGTTTTTCAACCAACCCTTTTGAAATTGTTACCGGACAACAGCCATTGTTACCTTACACGGTGGATGCAGCGGAAAAATCAAAGTCCCCGAAAGCACAGAGCTTCTCTCAAGAATGGAAACGAAATGTTGAAATCACTCGTAGTTTTCTTGAAAAAGCTAAGAAGCGCATGAAGAAATATGCAGATCAAGATCGACGCTTCATTGAATTCCAAGTGGGAGACAAAGTTATGGTGAAATTGTCTAGGCAACACCAGAGCCAGTTAATGTGAAACAGGGATGCTCGCTTGCTACAAAAGTACATTGGCCTTATGACCGTGCTAAAGCGGATTGGTCAGGTAGCCTATCAAGTAGAAGTCCCAACTTGGTGGAAAGTCCATTCAGTCTTTCATGTCAGTCTTTTAAAGCCCTACCCTGAAGACATGGAAAATCCCTCGAGGGGACAGAATGCGCGAAAAGATCTCAACATCCAAGTTCAAGGAAAACGAGTCGCTAAAGCTATTCTTGATGATCGGATGATAAGACATAGTCATAAATATCATCAAGAGTACCTCATAAAATGGCTAGGATGTGGAGATGATGAAAATTATTGGGAACGAACAACAAACCTCAAGGCCTTTCAAAGTATGATTGATGCTTACAATGCTTCAAAGGTTCTGAGAACGTCACCAAATCAGGTGGAGGAGAATGTCACAGGCTGCCTCAATGTTATGCCCTGCCACCTGCTAAAGACTAAGGAGTACGTTGCCCAAGATAGCACACCATTGCTGATCGCGCCCGTGCGCTCACCCAACCCGCACCTAGAGTCGTGCAATTATTGTTTGGCGCGTCCATGTTGCAGGCCTCGTGCCCTATCGCACCCGTGCATTCCATGCTTATCGCACTCGTGTTGTAGCCGGTACGACCTGTCACATTTATGTCGCAGCCGCATGCTCCACACAGTGCTTGCCATTGTTGATCAGGACTCCCAGGAGGACGAAATCGTGCACCCGGCACCACAGCGCTTGGGACTTGTGGGACCGCCAGCCTCTGATTGGTGTGATACTCATCCAGGATGAAGAACCTAGCACTAGAAGCATAATGATGTAATTTTAGGTGTTAGTTCATCTTGTACATGTAAATAGCTTAGTTAGTGTTTTTTCCCTTTTGCACAGAAAAACAGTGTCTACTCCTATCACTTAGGGTTATTTTGTCAGGACTACTATAGGGGGTGATAAGGAGTTGGACACGAGAACGGTTGTAAAGCAAAAATTGTAAATCTTGCGATTGATTAATGAAATGTTATTTCTTATTAAATCAATGTGTCTCTAAAGCTTATATATGCATTTATTTGTTATATTTGTGAGTGCGACACACAATCGGTCTGATAAGAGGAAGTAGCGTGCGGAGCATTACTTGCCACACGGCTCGTTACGTCAAGAGACAAACGAATGACCAGTGACACAACGAGTGTAAACTGTAAAAAAATAGCACACAAACCAACCTCGGGTCAAACTTACAAAAATATTTTGACGATAATACTGTGAGAGTTAATAATTAGCGACAGATAGAAAAGGTCAAGTAATCTTGTCCAAAGGATATGAAAAGGTGTTCCCATTTGATAAAGCTGCAACAGATCAAGCACCACAATAAAATCATTAACATCCCCAAAATGGAAACAATGAGGCCCAATGAAAAAATGATTGCCTGTTTAATCGTAATGTTTTCGGCAATAGGTCTAACTCTTTCCCAGCTCCATGCAAAGACAACCAGTACACTCATTTTTTCTACTTAAAAGAATCAACTACATCATTTTATGAAGAATCAAAATTCTAAGTGAGGTAACCAGCTACTTCATAACATGTCTCTTAGCCCTCTTTATCAAGGCATTTGGCCCTGATTTCATCCCATCTTCCTCATTCATTTGCAGCCATTTCTTAGGAGTTCAAACAAAACACCTTATTTTACATTAAAAAACTGAGACACCTATTTACTTGGCACTACAAAACAACCTCACAAATAGGTATCAACTTGTGGCAAAACAATAAGAACATTGACAAGTGACAATCCTAACTGTAACTTCTATCAAGAAAGTTTTCCTCTTACTCCAATGCATTTGACATATCAGAAAAAAGTCTGGGTTATGTTGTATATCTCAATTCTTCAAGTTCCCAATTTCAAAACATCACCTTTTTGTATTGAGCACCAAGTGTATATTGACAACGAGAAATGACAAGACTGAATAGACATCTAAAATTGTAACAATCAGGCATCAGTTTTACCTTTACGTGATAACTAACATATGCATGAAATGTCAATAGGCCCCAAATAGTTTTGTCCAATTTTCTGCCTTCCACATGACGAGGGAAAATCACTGCAGTCAATTAAAAGTCATAGTGGTCGGAGGAAACACTGAAAATTTCTAATTAAGTAAAGAAGTGATATGTAGATTTTTTGCTGTTACCGAAACTAAAAAATCCAGCATTGGCAGATAATACTTCGACAGGAGCTCCCTTCAGTTCACTAGGAGGAGATTGAGACCACGAACAAGGAGGGGTGTTGTTGAGTCCAGCAGTACGCCTAGCATCCACAAACTCTTGAAATATAACAAAATGAGTAGTGAAAAATCTACCCCTTCACTAGAGAAAGGAAAATGTAAAGAATGAAAAGTAAAGCAAGTTGATAACAAAATTGAAAAGAGTGCAATAGGTTAGTCAGTTCAAATATAAATTAAAGTCCTATCATGTGCTCTTAATGGTTATTTTACAAAGTGTATTGAACCCATTGTGATTCTGTAGATAAATACTCAAGTAGCCCGTAATGATTCAATAGCCAGCATAAATTAGAAGAGCAAAAATGATCAAAAACCAGAGTTGTGACCTTGCATTTATAGCCCAACATTTAAATGCAACAGAATAGAACCAGAACTACAACTCATATGCCCATGTCATGTTTTCTTTATCAAAAGTAACCAACACCAGAAAAATGCTCCACAGACATCCAGCATTTCTTGGCATTTTTTCAAACCTTGTTATTCTTAGTGTGGATGTTAGGAGAACATAAGGGCGAACCAACTGAAAAAGTACTCATAATCCAGTCAATTTGCAACATCACCTGTAGGAAAGAAGTTGCCAGAAGAATATCTGTAGAATCTTTGAATCTCATAGGAAACACCACAGTCACCTTTTCCAGTTGCAGATAATAATATTACTTAGCAACAATTAAAAAAATTCACTCCACTAATTATCAGTATTGTAAGTTAATTGATGCAAGAGAAATTGATTACATACAGAGGAAGGAACTCAAGTAGATTTCAATTTGGAAAAAAAAAAACACAATTAGATTTGAACATCGGGAACAAAGATAAGAGAAAAATAGGTTGAATTGAAGACATGACATAGTGCTATGAGGATTGTTAACATTCTAATCTCAATTAAAATTTCTTCTTAAATCATCTCTTTCTTAAGGACCTAAGTATTTACAATAATCAGCAATCTAACCATGACGAGTCAATTTTGCCAAAAAGACACTAGATCATGCATCAAAGTATAAATTCATTTGCTTGCGTTCCAACACACTGGTCAATATCCACAATTAGCTCAGGACACGACATGACTGCAGATGAATGGCCAGAACATATACGTTGTTAATAAACAAGGATACTGAAACCCACACACAGTGGAGAGAATGAGTGTTAGTTGGCACAAGCTGCCAATTAGATAAACTCATATCTAAATAGATAATTCAAGTCCAACAAAATTCACACAAGAGAGCCAACGAAGATAAGTCTGCATATTTACCTGAGGAAAAAGAAAAAAAGACTCCATGGGCCTATGTACCAGGGCAACAACCTTGTCAATGTCAGAAGCAACTGTCCTTGAAGCAAGTTGTTTTAGAAATACTCTCAATGGCACACCCAATACCGCTTCCCGCACAGATGCAATCTTTACCAAAACCCCTTGTTTATGTTCTATCAAAGTTCCAGACAACAGATCAATAAATACCACAAGTATTAGAGGCAAAGATTGTAAACTGATGGAACTTGAGAAAGAAATTAAAAGCAAGGGGTTTGGAGAAACAATCGAAGTAAAATGTGAAATAATACAGTTGACCCCATGACCATGAAACCAATCGTAAATTGAGCTTTTACGAATGATGTCCAATACAAATACAAAAGTAGGTAGGTTAGAATTGTTTGTAGATGCTCAAAGAACTCTTAACAACTCTAGATCGTACAAAACATGATCAGTCTTATACTTAAATAATCTCTTAAAAGCTGTAGATTATACAAAACATGCTCGGCTTGTAGATATTCGACAATCCCAAAATTCACATTAAGACAATTTCATCATTAGACTCTATACTAATTCAAACTTAAAGTCTGAAGGGCTTCCAGAGAATGACATCATTTCATTAACAATCCAGAGAGCACCTAGTTCCATGAAAACCTAGTGTACCTACAAACGATCTTTGACCCAAGAACTCAAGACAAAAGAATAAAATACATCCAAAAATAACAATTAGGCATTTTACTGAACCTAAACAAATATTAGCAAAAACTCTTGGGTTTCCAAAATAAACAAATAAAGCAAATAATATAAGCTCCGTTTGGATAGTATTATTTGAAATATTTTGAAAAAATTATTTGGATTGTTTTTTGTTGAGTTTTTTGAAAAGGTAAAAAAGTATTTGGATGTGAAAATTTTTTTGATGTGACATGATGATAATTTGAAAGAAGCGGACGTCCATCCACTTCTTTAAGTGAACGTCCGCTTTTTTCAAACCACCATCATGTCCGCTCGCTTCGTCGTCAATTTAAAAAGCAGACGTCCGTTTTGTCATCCGCTGCATGCGTCCGCTTAAAGAAGTGGATATTCGCTTAAAGAAGCCGACGTCTGCTTCATCGTCCGCTTCATCATCTCACCTCAAAACCCACCGACAATGGATCCAATTTTGTTACTCGTGATTTTCTAGTTTCTCAAAACAAATTTTGAACATAAACATGTTTGCTTTTGTGAATAATTGTGTAAAAAGTCTCTAAAGTTCATTTGAAATTTAGAATGAAAACTTGGTGAGAAAATTTGGTAAAAAAGTTTGACCAAAAAATTTTTTAACTTTTTGACCAAATAATTTCCATCAATCCAAACGGGATTGGAAAATTTTTTTCCAAATAATGGCTCAAAAAATGTAACCAAAAGGAGCCATAGATTTTCACAGATGAAAGCATCTGAGAAAAATATCTTATATCTTTCAGCACAATTTTAGCAAGCTCATAATGACCTTAAAAAGAACGCGTTGAACCTTCATATGGAGGAAGTTTTAACAAGTTCAATTTCAGTGTGAGACTGAATCCATCTTTTGGAGGATCAAGAATTTGTGCGACTAGTCCATATGCTGCTTTTATAGCTTCTATGGCTCCTGGAGGTATCCCACCAAAGGATATAGTTTCTGGAGGTGGTGTAGGTAACGACACTGATAAAAAGAGAAGATTGGGATTTTTCATCGAGGCCTGCAAGATAGTTTGTTCATTAAACATGAAAATTTACTCACTAATCCTATTATAGTTATATATGTAGGATGAAACCAAAAAGTCATGATTTCAACAACTAAGCATGTCAGGGCACAACATTCTTCCAAATTTATGTGATTTTATCAATATATTATATATTTACTAAATTATTGATCACAATGCCAATATTACCTGAATATGGAAGCGGACATCATCAAATTAAATCCAATGGCAATCCAGCTCAACTTCTTTGTCAAGACTGCAATCAAGCAGGTAATATTTGTATCATATTATTCAAATATTTTTCATCTAGTTTTGATCACGTCTTCACAAGTATCACTGTAATAACAAGAAAAACCTCTAAAATATATTAACCAATCCATCAATATACTTTGAACGGATGAAATAGTTCTATTAAGTAGAATCTTTTTTAAATCCTTACAATAAGGAATGAAGTATTTTAAAACCTTTATTTTTCTTATGTACATGATTAGTCATAAAAGGCACCCGAAAGTTAGTTTTCTGGTCAACCATGGTAGGATCTGGATACGAGCGATCAAACAAAGCCATAAATGATGAAAAAGAAAATCTTTAAAATTATAAATAAGAGATGATTAAGATTTCTAAAACAAACAAAGAATTTCAGTGCAGTTAGTGCAGTTTTAAACCAACACTAAACGACATCAGTGACTGAAATGCTCTATCTGAAATTTTAAGGATCAAATGAGTTTTCCAACTGCATAGAAGACTATGGCCACAGTTTCTGATGCTAAATAATTACGACACTACATAAGTCAGAAACATTCAATATGACAAACAGTAGACATGTTATTTAAGAGCCCCTTTGTCATTTCTGAAAGATTATATATTAATTTGATCATACATAGCGTTTTGGTTGAAAAAATCAATTTAAACGTTTGACAACCTAAATTGACTCACACTCTTTCAAATTTAACATAGGCTGATTCTTTTCTCCCCAGAAGAAGTAAAGACAAGGGATAGTTTGATCCTGCGACCAAATACTTGGAACCTCTCCAAAGCCACTAACTTTATCAAAGAAAAATGTACATTTTGAAACAAAACCCGTAGTTAGATTGAGATTCCACACCTATAAGAATGCAGTTGAGATTTTTATCATGTCCATCGTAATTCTGTAAATCGTCTCATAGATTTAATCACAAATAATATTTAAACAACCCTTTTGGTTACTAGACGTGGTAGATTTTTTTAATGGTAAAGAATAGAACAATCACACATAAAGCAACAGGAAAACACCTCGAAGGAAACTTGAAAAGTCACAAACATAACCTAAACATCCAGGATGCAACACCAAGTCTCACAACTCTAAATGCAAGCGAATGTAATGCCTGAGCCACTATGTAACTAAAAAGATGGAAACTTTACACCAATTCCCTTCATCCTAAATTTAAGAAGGGAATAGACATAATACTTTCATTCTAATGTCAATGAATTGAGTTTTTTCGACACATTTTCAAGCTACATTTACTAAAAATTGTCCTCAGTATCAAGCATAACAGAAAATTGCCTACTCTTTCTTGATTAAACATCCTCGAACCCCTCAAATTTGAATCTTTACACATCGTTCTATTAACCAAAGCCATAAATATCCAACCGTCGACCAAACGTCAAAAGGGGTAAACCCATAGTACTATTCTTTTACATTTTCCCTAAACAATGTCCCAAACGAACAAAGAAAACAAAAAGAATACAACTTTATGACAATCACAAAATTCAACAGCAAAATTTGGCAGAATAAACCATCTAAAATGATTTTTTAAAAAATAAAATAGAAAAGAAAACATCGGCCCAGAACAGGGGGAAAAACAACAAATTAAAGAAAGGACTTGGGAAGAGAAGGATAAGAGCATTACTTTTGAAGACGGGTCGTCAAGATCTGTAAGAGATACTTGGAAGGGGACTGCAAGAGTACCATTGCGTTTCACTCTTTTCTTTACTGTTGGTAGACTGAGAATGTGAAGATAATTTGGTGTGGATGAATTTTTAGATGAATGTAGGTTCAGGCTTCAGAGCTACTGTTAATGACTACCGCAAGTTAGTACAGTTACTCCATATCCGTTCCTGCAATATTTCCAAACTTCAACATTGCAATGCCTTTGTTGTGTTAACATTTGTTTTTGAATCCATTGAAAATGTAGTCAAGCTCAAGATTTACCAACCGTTAGTGCATAAATTATTCGTAGTTTTGAATTCGAAGTGATGTAACTGAATTTGAAAAAGACCATTTTGCACAGGTTTTTATCATTGTAACCTTAAACTTTATCCCAACTATTAGTTTAGTGATTAAAATTAACTTTTAGTCACTTTAACTCCCCAGTAACTATTAGTTTAGTGATTAAAATTAACTTTTAATCACCTAACTCCTAGTGACTAACACTCAAACTAATCATCATGTGAAAAAGTATGTTTAGGTTCAATTCAATTGCAAGGTCACTTTACTCCCTTAGACTATATTCTAACTATCAATTTAATCCCTTACTTTAACTTTTAGGTGGCATTTGGTTAATGAGTTTGGGACCTGAGAATGAGTTTGAAACCCACATATGAGTGTTTGGATAAGGGGTTTAGGTATTGGAGTATGGGTTTGAATCCCACACATTTGGGTTTGCACAAAATCCACCATTGGTGGGTTTTGTCCAAAATCCAAATTTGATTTCCAAATGTTGTACACACATATATACGTACGTGTGTGTATATATGTATATATACGTGTGTGTATATATTTATATATATTTTTATTTATACACACAAGCATACACATACCTACATATGTATACATATATATGTATGTATGTATATGTATGTATGCATGTATATATCTGTGTTTATGTGTGTATATTTGTATGTACAAATATACACATATACACATGCATACATACACACAAATATACATATATATATGTATGTATAAAAATTTATACACATGCACACACATAGATACGTACATACATATACATGTATATATATATATATATATGTATACAAATTTACACACACGCACACACATAGATACGTACATACATATACATTCATGTATATGTATGTACGTATCTATGTGTGTGCGTGTGTGTAAATTTGTATACATACATATATATATGTATATTTGTGTGTGTGTGTATGTATGTGTGTATATTTGTATACATATATATATGCATATTTGTGTGTGTGTGTATGTATGTATACACATAGATACATACATACATACATATACATGTATAAGTATGTATGTATGTATCTATGTGTGTGTATGTGTGAATATTTGTACACATATATATGTATATTTGTGTGTGTGTATGTATGTATGTATGTATATGTACGTACATACGTACGAATACGTATGTATGTATGTATGTATGTATTTATGTTTGTGTATGTGTGTATATTTGTATACATATATATATGCATATTTGTGTGTATGTATGTATGTATACACATAGATACATACATACATACATACGTATACATGTATACGTATGTATGTATCTATGTGTGTGTATGTGTGAATACTTGTATACATATATATGTATATTTGTGTGTATGTATGTATGTATATGTAAGTACGTACGTACGTATGTATGTATTTATGTGTGTGTATGTGTGTATATTTGTATACATATATGTATATGTATGTACGTATCTATGTGTGTGCGTGTGTGTAAATTTGTATACATACATATATATATGTATATTTGTGTGTGTGTGTATGTATGTGTGTATATTTGTATACATATATATATGCATATTTGTGTGTGTGTGTATGTATGTATACACATAGATACATACATACATACATATACATGTATAAGTATGTATGTATGTATCTATGTGTGTGTATGTGTGAATATTTGTACACATATATATGTATATTTGTGTGTGTGTATGTATGTATGTATGTATATGTACGTACATACGTACGAATACGTATGTATGTATGTATGTATGTATTTATGTTTGTGTATGTGTGTATATTTGTATACATATATATATGCATATTTGTGTGTATGTATGTATGTATACACATAGATACATACATACATACATACGTATACATGTATACGTATGTATGTATCTATGTGTGTGTATGTGTGAATACTTGTATACATATATATGTATATTTGTGTGTATGTATGTATGTATATGTAAGTACGTACGTACGTATGTATGTATTTATGTGTGTGTATGTGTGTATATTTGTATACATATATATATGTATATTTGTGTATATGTATATACTAGTGATGAAGCACGTGCGTTGCACATGAATATGATGCCCTCTTTCTTTAAAAAAAAAATTGTGGTTATGAGAAATTTAATTATTTTATAAAGAAATGTATTAGAAACAAAGTGAATGAATTGAAAAATATTAGATCAACTTCTACGTCCTCTTCAAAATCCTTGATATGTGTTTTGACAGTGTGATATTATTATAAAATATTTTTAATAATGTAATAATACGTGAGATGAATCATAAGTGTATGGGAATTTTATTTTTATTTTGAAGAGTATGCCCAAAAAAATTTTGAAAAATATATAGTCCAGAAAAGAATAAAATGTTTAATCAATCAATTCAAAATTGTACCACTCAGAGAAAAATTAGGAAGTATTTTGCAAAAAATTCAAGAACAATTCTTAACTTACATACAATGATCGTATGAATACTTCTTTTTAAGTGGTTTTAAAAGGCTTTTTCAATAGCGTATATACATGCCTCTCGATACATTAAGAGAACTTCATAATATTTCTAAATTAAAGAATTTCCATTCTCTTGGACCACCAAAAAAATGAATTATGCCTTCTTTTAAAATAGTAAACATTTCCCTTTCTAAAACAATTTAAAATATGTGAGATGATGCTATTTGAATGTGTTTGGGTGCACAGAGTAAGTTACTTCTCAAAATTTAGGAAATAATATGTTTGACTGAACTCAAAATTCTTCCTCTTATATTAAATAAGTCACATCTTTGTTCTATTGAATTTATTTTATTAATAATAAAAAAGGATAAATTTCAAAAACTACACAAAAGATAAACTTTAGGAGAGTTTACTTAATAAAATTCGTGACTCTTGATCATCATAGGTACATTGGATAGAGTCACATTCTTTTTTCAATCTAAATTTTATTGCACCAATAGTCTAAAAAATAAAAGATAAAAAGAACTTAAGTAAGAGATAATATCTAATTGACAACTCTTTTTCTAACATTGCATGAAGTCGCATTTTTTATTTAATTAATTTGTATATAGTCAAAAAAAAAGGATAAATCTTCTTTTTTCTAAACATGTTAATGGTTATTTAAACGCGCATACATAGTTGTTTGGAAGGTGCAAGTTTTAAACTGAGATAATGTAAATGTAAATTTATTTTAAAATATAATACTTCTTGGATACTAAAAATTTATATAATTTTATGAATACCATGCTAAATTGATTATCTATTATTCTTTTCTTAAAATAATTGTTGCTGAAATTTATGGTTTGAATTTGAAGTCATAACCTTAAAACTTTTAAATTTTTTATTTAAAGCTTTGCAGATAATATATAGCTGGCATTATGATACTTCAAATCTATTTTATGTTCAAGTATCATTATACTTAAAAATTTATATTAAAATTTTTTTATTTACAAAATGATGTTGTTAAAAATATTTTGAAGTTCTTTCTCTACAAATATTAATGATTAAACTTAAAACCTATTTACTTTATAATGTATTATCAATATATCAACTCAAATGGATACTTGAAATCCTATACATCTTAATAGTAATTATTAATTTGGTGAAAAAAACTTTGTTTAATATGTGTAATATTAGATTCTAAAAATAATTATTTATTTAACTATATAGTTATAAATAAGATACATATTTTTCCCATTTAGAATCCAGGTTCTTTATTCAATTAGTGTGTTTAGATTGGTGAATTTTCAATTATAGTCATTTGCGTGTTAGACGTTTAACATGGTTGTAAAAAAACTTAAAAAGAATTTGACAAAATTAACTTAGTTGCCTTCTAAATGATGCAAACAATCATTTTTTTTAATGTGAAAAAAGATCCATTGCAATCAAGTAAAATTGTTTTATATCATTGATATGGAAAACTCCATTTTTGTACAAGTATATCATTTAGTATCTTATTGTATTCATTTATGAAATCGACTTTACAAATGTTTGTTACGTATTTTTATATTTTTTAAATCCTTGTCTAACCGAAGAAGTTTTGTTCAAAAAATGAAATAAAAGGGGTTCTTTCACAAATAAAATTATGAGTCAACGTTAATAGTACTCTTTGAATTATTTCTCATTTTCGTTTTGTAAAATCATACATCTTGTACTATTTTTTTGTTATAAGTGCTCTATCTATTTTAAATTTTACATTAAAAACATGTACCTAAAATTTTTTCATCCTTCATAGATTGTTAAAGTCAATAGTTATGAACCATTTAGATAAGTATGTAATTTGTTGTTTGAACTTTGAACAATGTATACAATTTTTTGAATTATTTCATCAATCACCGAACTTTAGCTTGTCATGGATAAAATAAAATAAAATAAACTTGCTAGCGGAGTGCTTATTTATAACCCAAATTTTAATATATTATTTTTGAATTATTTCATCAATCACCAAAACTTTAGATTGACATAGATGTATTAAAAAAAAAGACAAAAAAGAACTTGCTAGTAGAGTGCTTATTCATAGCCCAAATTTCAATATATTATTTTTGGAAACAACCTATTTGTTAAACATAATACTGTAATCATTTAATAAAATTTAAAGCTATGTTATATTTTATTAACGTAATTTAGTACAATTTAGTACTTTACTTGTTTTCTTAGAATCTATAGTGACATTTTTACGAATCATCATCCTTTGGTTTTTAAAAAGTCACAACTAACTTATGAACAAATGTTAAAGTTTATTGGTATTATTGGTTTCTTGAGAATTGAATTGAAGGGTAGGTAAATGGTTTTTGTCTGGGAAATTATTTTATTTTAAATTAACAACAAAAATTAAATTCAATGAAATTCACAAAGGAATGTAAAGAGTTTGTAACTCTACTACAATTAGAACACAATTAATATGATAAAGTAGCACATGAGGGTATTTTAGGCATATTTGAAAACTAACACTATAAGTGCAAAGACTCCAAGACTCACCATACTTTTAAAGAGAGAATAGATATACACACACACACACACACACAAACATATAGATATGTATACATATGTATATATGTATATATAGATAAGTATACATATGTACATATGTACATATGTATATATGTGTATGTATATATGTATATATGTATATATGTATTTATACTTATAATGTATATATGCATATACATGTATGTATATATATATGTATATCTGTATATGTACATATGTATATATGTGTATGTATATCTGTATATGTATGTATGTATATATATGTACATATGTATATATACATATATACATAATGTATATATATGTGCATATGTATATATGTAATATGTATGTATGTATATATCCATTTCAAGACAAAAGAATCCAATATGGAGAAAATGGCAAAAGCCAACCGGTATGTGATAAGAAAAGTCCAAAACATCTAATATGGACTAAATGACAAGAAAAGACTAAAGGCCAAATGATAAGTGATAAGAAAAAGCCAAATGGCAAGCGATAGGAAAAGGCCAAACGGCATGTGATATGTTTAAAGGCAAAGATTCCACTTCGGTAAAGGTTTTTCAAACTTCAAAGAAATTCCTTCTTCAGCTTTGCCTATAAAGCCCGAGCTCATATACTCAAAAGGGGCATCAGTTGTTTTGAGCCTTCTTTCTCTCTTCTTTCAATTGTAAAAATAGATAAAGAATCAAGACTTTGTTTATATCGAGCATGGCTTAGAAGCTTGGCAACCTCAACTTATTTGTAAGTATCTACTTTAATTTAAATGTTTGTTGGATTTTATTTTATGAATGAATATTTAAATATTGGTTTGTGTTTTACAACAAGATTGAGCTCTATTGATCCATATATTCTTTATCATCCTGATACTCAAATCTATTCTATTTTTGCTCCTCAGTGTTTATATAATTCCATTTGTTATTTGATTCCAATCTCCGATCCTACTCTATTGGCATTAGAGCCACGTTATTATGAATTAACTTATTATTATTCTACTTATTGTTATTCTATCTTGCTTCTTTGATTATTTATTGTCTTTTAGAAAGACAGTTGATCAACCTATTTAACCATGTGGTCAGCCCATATATACCCGTTGGTCAGTCCAGTAGAGTGGTGGTCCCTGGACCGGTGGTCCTAGGGGTAGTCCCTATTTATCTAAAAGATAAATAATTAAAGAATTTGATTAGGATAATGATATAATAAATATGGCAAGTTTTTTAAGAAAGTTTTAGTGGTAGATATAGTAGTGCTAGACGAAGTTTTGATTCTAAATTTCGAAATGGACTCTATAGAATAATAGTGAAATTGATATAATAAATTCTATAGAATATAATATAGAAAAAAATTGAGCAAGATGTACTCAATTGGACTATTCCTAAGATTCCAAGTAATAGAAATATATTCCAAAAGAAGCTTTGAATTTAAAACAGATTATTCAATAAAGACTATTGAACAGACTATAAGTTTAAATAGAGATTTAGAAAATATTCAATTATTAGATTTTAATGCTATTAAAATCATGTTGATATAGATATCTATATATTCGACTAGTACAAATTGCAGTAAAACCTTTCCCAAGATTAGGATTAGATATACCTATTTTACTTTGCCTGAGAGATGCCAAACATAAAAGCTTTAAAAATTCTTTACTTGGATTATTAGACTCTAATCTAGAAGAAGGACCTGTCTATTTTAATGGCTATCCAAATTCTTTAGTTGATCTGTTAGATGAGCATATATTAAAGACTTTAACATTAACTATTCAAACTAAAAATATGGATTTTCACAAAGGTGTTAGATCTATAACTATTATTTATAGAGTTGCTTACAAAGCAATGAAAACTCAGTTCTCACCAAGAATGAAAGATAAATACAAGATGTCTAGATTAGGTGAAACAATGATAATGGAAGCAAATTTTACTCATAATAATATTTATATTCCAAACAGATTAAATTGGGAAAATATAATAACTTCTTCTAAATGCAATTTAGAAAGAATTATAGCACCAAAACCCAACCCAGTAATAAAGAGTAATATTTCAGAAATAATAGAATTAACAAATGGATCTGTAGAAATAATATTTGAAAAAGAAATATCAAGGACTACATAATCAAATGGAACTATATATGAAGGAGAAAGTTCTAGATCTGAAGGAGAAACACCTTTAATAAGAAAGAGAGTAGGTAAAAAATCCATACTGGAGAAAGTTGATTTTAATCCTAATATACTTAATGTATATTACAAAAGGGAAGAAGATATTGAAATGCATATATCACCAACTGATAGTCAATTAAATGTAATTACTAAAGATGAATTTGAATTAGACAAAAATATAATTCAAAAAATGTTTTTAGAAAAAAATAAAGAAAAAAGGAAATGTTATTTTGGAACCTTTACTACATAAAAAACTGTTAAATATAAAAAAATGTATTTGAAAAAATGGAAAAATCTACAAATATATCTTGATTTCTTTGAATGGTTAGAATTATATAAACCATATGAAAAATATCAAGAAATTTCAGTAATTACCCAAAAATTGTTTACTATAGAAAGTAAAATACAAGAATCCACCTATCCACCTTTAACAGAAATACTGATTAATCATAGAAATGAGATATTAATAGGATCTCCGTTCAAGCAAATTTCCAATGAAAATAGAATAGTAGAAACTAAAGATATCAATAAATTAATCAAGCAAAATAATTATACCAACCAATTACTTTATTCTATATCAGAACATTTAACGATATTGAAAAGGAAATATTAAAAAATAAGGAGGCAATCACTAGTAATCCTTTACTAGTAAATTCAGAAAAATCTCTATTTAACATATTTGATTTTTCTAATGATTTTGAAATGGGAAAACCCAAATTAGATACTACTAAAGATCTTATTCAGCAGATAGATAAAAAGCTTTCAGGTATTAAAATAGTAAATAATCATTCTTCTACAAAAAATAAAAATGAAAATAATGACAATAAACAAGTAAATATGCTCAGTTATGATATAGATAATTTACAATCACAATTTCAAGATACTATAATTGATGATTTAGAAATCAATAAGATAAAATCTTATTCCAAAAACCCCGGGGAAAGGAGGAATAGAGTTAAAGGTCGGACTTTAAATTTTTATCCATAACCAAGTTTTCTAGATATGCAACATGAAGAAAATTATTTATATTCTCAAATGCATTATGATGGAACTTCTATTATAAGTTGAAATATAGACGGTATGACAGAACATCAAATACTAAAAACTGTTAATGAAATGGGAATAGCTGCTACTTCATACAAATCTAGAAACAAATTCGATAAAACTAGTGCTATGATGTCCGTTTCAGGTTTTACTGGAATGTTAAAATCCTGGTGGGATAATTATTTAACTACAAAAGAAAGAAATAAAATAAAAAATACAACCAAAATAGTAATTTTAGATGGACCAGGAACTAGTAGAGGAGAAGACACTACTATGACTGATACAGTAGAAGATGTTTTAGCTACTTTAATTTATGCTATATGTAAACATTTTATTGGAGAACCAAAAAATGTACAAGAAAAAAGTTCAGAAATATTAAATAATTTAAATTGTCCTAAATTACATGATTTTAGATGGTACAAAGATATGTTTTTGAGTAAAGTATTTATTAGAACAGACTGTAATCATTCTTATTGGAAAGAAAAATTTATCTCAGGATTACTAAAATTATTTGCAAAAAAAGTTAGACAAAGAATTAGAGATGCTTTTAAAGGAGAAATTACATATAATAATCTGACATTTGGGGAAATAATAAATTATATAAATATGGAGGGATTACATTTATGTACAGATTTAAAATTAAAAGTACAAATGAAAAAAGACAGATTAACTACTAGAGAAGAGTTAGGATATTTTTGTACTCAACATGGATATGAGCAAATTACAGCCCCTTCTACGAAAGAGCGTTTAGAAAAGAAAATTAAAAATTTAAGAAAAGATATCCTAAAAATAATGAATATAAACCAAGTAATAAAGTAAAGAGATTCATAAAAAGAAAGAAATTTAATAATAAAAAGAATCAAGAAATTAATAATACTAATAAATGTTGAAAATGTGGAAAATTAGGAACATATCGCTAGAAATTGTAAAGTAAAACAAAAGATTAATGAAATAAATATAGAAGCATTAGATGTAGAAGATTTAAGAAAACAAATAATAAATATATTAGAAACTGAAGAAACAAATGAGGACAATGTTAGTATAGAAGAAGAAGAAATATTCGAAATTCAAGAAGATTCTGAAAATTCAATATTATAATGAATGTGACTGTAGTATAGGAATTTGTGAATGTGATTCTCGTATAAATATAATTTCAGCAGATTCTAAAAATTTATTGTTAGATACTATAGATAAAATACAAGATCCTGAAATTAAAAGAGAATATTTAACTACTTTAAAGGATGCTATAGTTCAAGAAGAAAAGCTTAAGGAATATAGAACCATTCAATTTAAAAGAAGTAGTTTGAAGAGATTTCAAGAGACCTTCAGACTACAAGTAAACCTAGAAGATTTACAAAAAGAAGTAAAAAATTTAAAAGATTAAATAAAACAAATTTAGATCTGAAAGATTCTAATTTAAAAGTATACTTTCTTAGCTCTACAAATAGAAATTCCAATATTTAAGGAAGAATCTAAAAAGGGCAAAGAAAAACAAGAAGAATCAAATGTTCGGATGAAGAAGTTATAAAATTCAGTGGAGAACAAGAATATTTTGTAAATATGATATCCAAAGTTAATACTACACAATGTGGTATATCAAAATAAAAATTCAAATTACAAAAGAATTTCCTTTGGAAGGAATAGCTTTGTTAGACTTAAGGAGCTGAATTATAATAGTATTGCAGAAAGTATTAGTACCCTACTCAATATTATGAAAAAACCTTATGAGACTTTAAGGACTGCTAATGTTGGAAGACTTAAAATAAATTATAAACTATCTAAAGCACACATATGCAATGAAAAATTTTGTTTTGAAAATCAATTTATTCTAGTGAAAGATTTAAACCAAGATATAATATTAGGGACTCCTTTTATTGCACAAATCTATCCTTTTAAAGTAAATCATAAGGGAATATCTACTTATATTTTAGGGACTAAAATTCATTTTGAATTTGTATATGCTCCAGTGGAAAGAGAAATAAATTAATTCAAAAGACAAAAAGGTTAATAGAAAAGTTATTGAAAATAAAGAAAACCACATTGCTTGTCTAAAAGAAGAAATAAAGACTAAAAGGATAGAAGAACAATTAAATACTCAAAATTGTTAAAGAAAGGATTTTAGAATTAGAGGACAAACTAAAACAAGAAGTGTGTTCAGATATTCCAAGTGCATTTTGTGATAGAAAGAAACATGTTGTAAGATTACCATACATTAAAGATTTTTCTGAAGAAAAAATTCCTACTAAAGCAAGGCCTATTCAAATGAATAAAGAGTTATTGGATTATTGCAAAAAAGAGATTGAAGAATTATTAAATAAAAACTTAATCATACCTAGTAAAAGTCTATAGAGTTGTTCTGCCTTTTATGTACAAAATTCTGCTAAAATAGAAAAAGGAGCTCATAGACTAGTAATTAATTATAAACCTTTAAATAAAGTACGTCAATGGATAAGATATCCGATGCCTAATAAAAGAGATTTACTAAAAAGAATTTATAATTCAAGTATTTATTCAAAATTTGATATGAAGTTAGAATTCTGGCTAGTACAAATTCATAAAGATGATAGATATAAAACAACTTTTAATGTTCCGTTCGGAAAATATGAATGTAATGTAATGCCCTTTAGGTTAAAGAATGTTCCTTCAAAATTTCAAAATATAATGAATGAAATATTTAATCCCTATTCAAGCTTTTCTAAAGAATATGTTGATGATGTATTAATATTTTCAACTGAAAAGCATTTTAAATATTTAAATATTTTTCTTAAGGTTGTAAAAAATAATGGTTTGGTAGTATCTGAAAAGAAAATGAAATTATTTCAGACTAAAATAAGATTCGTTGGGTTTGATATTAATAAAGGATTTTATAAACCTATTTGTAGAAGTTTAGAATTTTTTCAAAATTTTCCAGATGAAATTAAAGATAAAAATCAATTGCAAAGATTTTTGGGATGTTTAAATTATGTTTCAGATTTTATTAAGAATATAGGAATTATTTGTGAACCATTGTACAAAAGATTGAGAAAAAATGGTCCACAATGGACTAAAAAGCATACTAAAGTAGTAAAGAAAATAAAAGAGATAATTAAGAATTTGCCTTGTTTAGGCATACCAGTTCTAGAAGCTTTTATGATTATAGAAATAGATGTGTCAGAAAATGGTTATGGAGGAATATTAAAACAAAAGAAAACAAAAGATGCTAAAGAAGAATTAGTTAGATATTGTTCAGGGATTTGAACTGGACCTTAGAAAAATTATTCTACAATTAAAAGGGAAATTTTATATATTGTTCTATGCATAACTAAATTTCAAGATGATTTGATAAATAAAGAATTTTTATTAAGAATTGATTGTAAGGCTACAAAAGATGTTTCAGAAAAAGATGTAAAGAATTTAGTAGCTAAACAAATATTTGCTAGATAGAAAGCATAATTATCTAATTTTAATTTTCAAATAGAATTTATAAAAGGAAAATCTAATTCATTGCTAGATTTTTTTACTAGAGAATTTTTACATGGAAAATAAAATGAATTGGACTACTTATGCACGCAGATTGGTCATCAAAGAAGTTATTCGACAAATAAAAAGAGAAATGGAAGAAAATAAAAATAAATTATTAATAATGAAAGATTTAAAGAAAAAATTATAACACCAAAGAAATTTACTAAAACAATGTTATTGACAGAGATAACCAGATAGCTCAACGGCCCCAAACTCTTTCTACTCCAAAGCAAAGGACAAAAGTATCTTATGCAATGTATAGTCAAAATACTTTTTCTCAAGCTGTTTCTAGAAGTTCTTCCCATAGACCCTCTTCGCTAGTTACTCTAGTTACTTCTCACTAATCTTCTACTCCAACCACTTTTAACAGTTTCTTGAATATGCGAATTTCAGTAACTCCTACTCAATGTACCTCTTCTTATTTTACTAAAGAGCTCACAAATTTTGTTTGTTTTATTGAACCAGAATTTTCTACTTTAAATTTTCAACAACTAAAAGAATGAATATTTTTTCCCAATTTCAATTATGAAAATGAAAGTCCTTTGAAAATAAGGAATTTTTATGAATTTATTTTAGTAGATACCAATACTATTGATATTCTAGAGTAGATGCCCAAAGAAAAATATGAAGAAGAAGCCAATTATCATAAAATAATCATTAGGAAAATATTACGCCCCCAAGATTGGGGAGCACCCCTTTCTACTCCTAGACAATTTTCTGAACCAAGAAACCTTCCTCATTTTTACTACACCGACTACATTAAAGTCTAGTATAATTTCTTTCTTTTTAGACCTTTTAATCATTCCTGGTTCATTCAGTTTGGATATAGATTTGATCATCATAATATTCTACTATGGTTTTATAAATGGTGGGATTATTATGTTGCCATAATCCAAATACTTACAAAGAATTACGGAGAAGAATTTAAAAAGTTCAAGAATGCATTTCTCCCCAAAGATTTGAAAGATAACAGAACTCTACTTCATTATTGTTGTGAAAAAAGACTTCCTTTTATCTATTGTTGAAATTTTACCAAAAAGGAAGTTGATGGATTCCAGAGTTTGGCAAGAGAAAACAAGACAAAATGGTGGGACAAAATTCAAGATTTACCAGATGAATGTTCTCAAAAGTAGACCGAGAAGGAGACTCAAGATTTTTTTATGCAAAAAAGTAAATTTCAGAGTCAATTAGCAACAACTAGTTCCAAGGCAGAATTCGCAGATATTGTTAAACAAGCTTTACTTCAAATGACTAAAGATGAAAGAAAAAATTTATTGAATCTTGGCTCTACTTCTACTCCAAAGAATCATTCTGACGAAGCGTCATCATCCACCGCTTCTCCATCTACTCCATTTGATCCCTACAGAGGTCCTTGCAGTCAAGATCTGTATCTACTTTAATGATCTTTAACCAAAAGAGCAGACAAAAGAACCCAGACAAAAGAATCCATTTCAAGACAAAAGGATCCAATATGGAGAAAATGGCAAAAGCCAACCAGTGTGTGATAGGAAAAGTCCAAAATATCTAACATCGACTAAATGACAAGAAAAGACTAAAGGCCAAATGATAAGTGATAAGAAAAGGCCAAATGGCATGTGATAGGAAAAAGCCAAATGGCATGTGATATGTTTAAAGGCAAAGATTCCATTCGGTGAAGATTTTTCGGACTTAAGAGAAATTCCTTCTTTAGCTTTTCCTATAAAACCTGAGTTCATCTACTCAAAAGGGGCATCAGTTGTTTTGAGCCTTCTTTCTCTCTTCTTTCGTTTGTAAAAATAGACAAAGAATCAAGGCTTTGTTTATATCGAGCCTGGCTTAGAAGCTTGACAACCTCAACTTATTTGTAAATATCTACTTTAATTTAAATGTTTGTTGGATTTTATTTTATGAATGAATATTTAAATATTCGTTTGTGTTTTACAACAAGATTGAGCTCTATTGGTCCATATATTCTTTATCATCCTGATGCTCAAATCTATTCTATTTTTGCTCCTCGTGTTTATATAACAGAATAGATTTGAGTATCAGGATGATAAAGAATATATGGACCAATAGAGCTCAATCTTGTTGTAAAACACAAACGAATATTTAAATATTCATTCATAAAATAAAATCCAACAAATATTTAAATTAAAGTAGAAACTTACAAATAAGTTGAGGCTTGCCAAGCGTCTAAGCCTAGCTTGATATAAACAAAGCCTTGATTCTTTATCTATTTTTACAAACAAAAAAAGAGAGAAAGAAGGCTCAAAACCACTGATGTCCCTTTTGAGTAGATGAGCTCAGGTTTTATAGGTTTCTCTAAAGTTCGAAAAATCTTCACCGAAGTGGAATCTTTGCCTATAAACATATCACATGCCATTTGGCTTTTTCTTATCACATGCCATTTGGCCTTTTCTTATCACTTATCATTTGGCCTTTCGTCTTTTCTTGTCATTTAGTCTATGTTAGATATTTTGGACTTTTCCTATCACATGGCTTTTGCCATTTTCTCTATATTGGATTCTTTTGTCTTGAATTGGATTCTTTTGTCTGTTTTTTGGGTCAAATATCATTAAAGTATATACGGATCTTGACTGCAGGGACCTTCGTAGGGATCAAATGGAGTAGATGGAGAAGCAGAGGATGATGACGCTTCGTCAAAATGATTCTTTGGAGTAGAAGTAGGGCCAGGATTCAATAAATTTTTTCTTTCATCTTCAGTCATTTGAAGTAAAGCTTGTTTAACAATATCTACGAATTCTGCCTTGGAACTAGTTGTTGCTAATTGACTCTGAAATTTACTTTTTTGCATAAAAAATTCTTGAGTCTCCTCCTCTATCTGCTTTTGAGAACATTCATCTAGTAAATCTTGAATTTTGTCCCACCATTTTGTCTTGTTTTCTCTTGCCAAACTCTAGAATCCATCAACTTCCTTTTTGGTAAAATTCCAACAATAGATAAAAAGAAGTCTTTTTTTCACAACAATAATGAAGTAGAGTTTTATCATCTTTCAAATCTCCGAAGAGAAATACATTCTTGAACTTTTTAAAGTCTTCTCCGTAATTCTTTGGAAGTATTTGGATTATGGCACCACAATAATCCCGCCATTTATAAAACCATAGTGGAATATTATGATGATCAAATCCATATCCAAACTGAATGAACCAGGAATGATTAAAAGGTCTAAAAAGAATACTAGACTTTAATATAGTCGGTGTAGTAAAAATGAGGAGAGTTTCTTGGTTGAGAAAATTGTCTAGGAGTAGAAAGGGGTGCTCCCTAATCTTGGGGGCGTAATATTTTCCTAATACACACACACACACACACACACATACACATAATACATATATATGTATAAATACACATACACATATATGTATATATACACATATATTTATATGTGTATATATATATGTGTATATGTATATACATATAATATGTATATATCTATATATGTATATCTGCATATGTATATATGCATGTATATGTATATCTGAATATGTACATATGTGTATATATGTAAATACGTATGTATATGTATGTATGTATATATACATATACATACATATGTATCTGTGTATATCTATACATAAATGTATCTATATATACATATATGTATAGATATACACAGATGCATATACATATATATAAATGTAGTTACCAAATTTTGACACACCCTTAAAAAAAAGTGTATTTTACTTCATTTAGGGATATTTTATTTTTTCGGGGGCTAATTGTAACTTTTGCGTAAATTATGTCTAATTAGTTGTATCAGGGGCAAAATGGTAATTTTTGCCATATAAATATATTTTTATTTTTATTTTTATTTTATTTTTTAAATACATAATTTTACTATTTTTATCATTATTTCTAATTTTAATGATTTTTTGGAGTCATTTATTATTTATTTAAATTTTAATATTTTTTAACTTAATGGCACATTTTTCAATGCACGCTTTTTATGAAAATTTTCAAGTGAAAAATTTTATATGTGCATTTTGTATATTCATAAATTTTTTGTAAAAAAATTCGTGATTTTTAGAGTACGTATGGTATTTATTTAATTTTTCTTCTTTGCCTAGCAAGGGCACGTTTCCCAAGAATGCATAAATGTTAAAATTTCTGAGTGAAAATTTTAGTATACATATTTTTGTGTGATAATATATTTTGTGTAAAAATTTTGTGACTTTTAATGGTCATTTAGTATTTTTATTTTTCTTTTCATAATTTTTGTCACATATGACATATATTCAAATATGTTCTTATTATTAAAATTTTCGTATAAAAAATTTTATACATGCATTTTATGAATTTATAGATTTTTCATAAAAATTTCATAATTTTTCAACACTATTTACTATTTATTTAGATTTAAAAAAAAAAACATACAACTGCTACAGCAGCAGAGAAAAGCAAAACCAACTGCCCCTGCAAAAACTAGATTTGAGGGGATCTTGGGTAGATTTTCTTCCCAATTCATACATGCACAGTTCTTCTTCTCTCTCGGCTCTCTCACTACACACAATCATCACTCACCATTTCACTCTCTTCTCTCTCAGTCATACACGACATAAGCCTCACTCCCTCTCAATTCTCACGTCTCACACTCATTAGCACTCTTGCACTCACACACCACAGACAATTCACTCCCCTCTCCCTCTTGTCTCTCACGGCCTCATAGAACACAACACACACCTACATTTCTAACTCTCAACACCCCTCACTCCACCTACACAAAATCACACTGAAGCACACACATATCACACACACCAGTTCACACATACACACATCACACACACCAGTTCACGCACACACACGTCACACACATACCAGTTCACTCACGCACACAGACACACAATTGCACACAATTTTTCCCAGAACTCTTCTCTCGGCTCTCACTCTCAGCCAAGCACACAGACAACACTGCCACCATCACATTCACATACACAAACACATGTTGCTCACACACATTCACACGCACTAGCACACTAGTTTCACAATCATCTTACAGAACACACATGCAAAACACACACATAGACAAGCATCAGAACACACAGCCACAACACAAAAACACTCCTATACTACAATAAGCACACACATCACACATACCAGTTCACTCACAAACCATCTTCACACACCATTCACCAACACTTGCATACACAATCAGACACAAAACACACACGGCACACACATCACCAGTTTCAAACACACACATGCATAACACACACAAACACTTTACATACCCTGCAAAAACAAACCACAATCAATCCAAAATTCCAGCATAACAGCAAACCACCACCCCAATTCCATTTCCACTGCCGAATCCCACCACCTAGGCTGGTGACTCCACCAGACAACAACCAGAAGCAGCTCCACCACCTCACCGCCATCGTTACCTCCGCTGCCCATTAAATACAGGTGAGTTTCTTGGCCCCTTTCTTTTTATTTCTCTCAAGTTTATCATTTGATCAATGAAATAAATATCATTTAGCTCTCGATTGATTGAATTTAGTGCTTTAATTTGAAAGAAGACAAAACTGATTGGGGGTTTTAATAAAAAAAAAAAGATCTTTGCATAAACAGAGAAAGAGGAAAACAGAGAGAGAGGGAAATCGAGAGAAAGGGACAAGCCAAGAGAGATGAGAGAGATGAGTGAACCGAGAGCAGAAAAAAAGAAGAAGAAGAAACAGAGAAGATAGAATCGAGAGAGAGAGAATCCGGGAGAGAGAGAGAATCCGGGAAGAAGAAAGAAGGGAAGAGAGAGAAAGAACAAGTTGAGAGAGAGAGATGACAGAGGAGAGGAACGAGAGAGAGCAGAAGAATTCTGGGGAGAAAGAAAGTAGGAAAAGAAAAAAAGAAAGAAGAAAAGGAAAGAAGAAAGAAAAAGGAAAGAGAAAAAAAGATAAAAGAGAGAAATAAAAAGAAATCTGGAGAAGGAAAGAAGAAAAGAAAGAAAAGAAAGAAGAAAAAGAAAAAAAATCTAAAAAAAAAGCAAAAAAATCGTATATATATATAAAGTCTTAGCCAAAACTATGTCGTTTTGGCATGAAACGACGTAGTTTTGGTTAGTTGTCTTTAGTTATTTATTTTTATTATTTTCATCAGATTATATATATTTACATTTTGCCCCCTTAGGTTTTTAATTGTTTGATTATGCCCTTCAATACTTTTAATTTACTTCACTTAAGTCCATATTTATTTAAGTAGACCCCTGAAATTTGTAGTTCTATTCAATTATGTCCAAATTAATTGCAATCTAGTTCTAATATTGTTGGAAATTATATTTTGCCCCTTTAGCTTGCTGGAAATTGCAATTTTGTCCTTTAAGTCTTGCTGAAATTAGATTTTTACTCCCCATGCGTTGCTGGAATTGTATTTTGGCCCTAGAATATTGCTGAAATTGTATTTTAGCCCTTGAAAGTTGCTGAAAATTTATAATTTGGTCCCTAGTGTTGCTGAAAATTGCATTCTTGTCCACCAACCTTGCTGAAATTTTATTTTTGCCATTATGCTTTGCTGGAATTACATTATTGCCCTACAATCTTGCTGGAAATTATATTTTTGCTCATAACTTGCTGTAAATTTTATTTTTGACTCCACATATTTACTGAAATTTATTTTTCATCCTTTAAGCTTGCTGTAAATTGCATTTTTGTTCCTAGAACATTGCTGGAAAATACATTTTTTACTCTAGACTTGTTGAAATTCATGTTTTTGTCCCCCAATTTGCTAGACTTTTCACTTTTTACCATAGAATATTGTTAGAACTTATATTTTAAATTTAGACTTGTTAAAATTGACATTTTAATTCCTAAAATTTTTCTTAAATTATATTTTTCCCCTGATTCTGGGATATTTGTGTTTTAACCTAAAATTTTAGAAAAATCTTATTTTTGATTCAGAGCTTTATTTTTTTATCTAATTAAGCTCTTAATACTTTCAATTACGCCCTTTGTGTTTCTAAGTTTTAATCAATAACCCGATTTAAATTTTTATGTATTTAATTAATGATCATATTAGTTTCTTTGTACCTCTTTATATTATTTTGGTGTTTTTATACATTGTGTTAAAAGTTTAATTACATATTATTGTATTTTCTTTATTTAAATTAAATATATATTTTTAAATGCTTAGTTAGTGCTTTTAACTTTTATTTGTTGTTGTTATTATAATTCCCTTGCATTTTATCCCTTGATTATAGTGGTTAATATTGCATTATTTACTTTATGGTTTGTTTATGCAAAATATTGGCACCTTGACGTGTTTATTCGTTTTGTTAGTATTGATACCAAGTCTTTGGATGGAAGGTATCTTTGTTATCCTTTTAATTTCTCTTTATATGCTCCTATGTTTTTTATGTGTTTTTCTTTATGTATTTTTTTAAGTGTTTATTATTTTATTTATATGTGAGCATTTATTTATGTTATATTATTTATTTGAATTTAATTTTAATTATTCAAAGGAATGTAATAGATAGGTAATATTCTATTTAACGAAAATTTTGTACTTAGATAGTTAATGTAATAGATAGTTTATATTTTCATCTAGTTAACAAAAGCTTTTGTATTTTAGATAGAAAATGTAATAGATATGTTAGATAGGCTATTTTGATTATTTTTTTCCATTTTAGATTGTAATTAGGCTTTCCCGATGTAATAGTTAGGGCTTTTATGTGCTATGTGTGCTATGTGCTTGTGTTTTATTTGCTTTCCCTAGGACTTTGCATCTAGAATATTATGCTTATGTGCTATGTGTTCCTATGTGCTATTATTTGCTTTTTCTTGTGATTATTGCTTTAATCTATGTTTTATTTATTTACTTGTTTATTATGATATATGTTTATCGTCGCCACACTAGTCCAACGCTAGTTGTGGTTAATTCTGGTTTCTTCACTAGTCCAATACTAGCGGAGAATTTTTTTTAGAAAATGGGCTAGTCTAATGCTAGACCCTTAGGTCATTTTAGTATTAAAATCACTCCTCGTGTGCATTTCATGTCATTTCACACACATTTTCTCTTTTAGGCCTTTTTTCCATTTTTGCATGGTTTTTATGTATTATTATTCTTATTATCTATTTTTACATATATTCAGAACTTGACATTTAGGTTACATTTCACATAGAATCTTAGGTCATTTGTGTGATTTTTTGACTAGAAATAGTCATCTACTTACGTGGGAAGCAGTGGCGTACATGCCGTTCTCCCCTCCGTGAGTAGAAACATTCAGTCACGAGACGTTAGTTCCCTGCACCCGTTATATTGCATCCCCACTTTCTTTGTTTGCTTATTATATATATTACTATTTTCCTTTTCTTTTTACATTTCATTTTGCATCTATACTTGTGACTCCATCGATGTCTAAATTCGGGTTTCGCAATTAATGCGATAATTCCGACCAAACCTTAATGGAACATTTTATCCCTTAATGATATCCATTTTTAGGACTAAATTTGCATTCATATAGTTGCATCCAAATGTGATAAAATATTAGGGTTATATTAGAAAAAATTTGACTAAACCTCGCAACTAGTTTCGGCTAGGTTAAAAGGGTGCCTTAGGTGCAAGCCTTTGCCTTCCCTTTCTTCAACTGTGACTCCCAAACCTTTTTCTCTTGTTTTCAAAGATCTGGAGTTGTCTTAAAAAGGGTTTTCTTGTTTTTTCTTATATCATTTTCTAAATAAATCATTCTCGATTTTCTTACCTTTTATAAAACATTTTTCTGGTGACTTGGTACACTAAAACTCAATATCAAATGGCGACTCCCTTTTCACTAAAAACCCTTTTTTAGACTCTATTTTTGGGCCAAAAAACCGTTGCATTTTTAAAGTCCCATTTTAGGCCCTTTTTTCTTTTTGTTTTCAAAATAAAGCATTTTCTAAAAATCACATCTTTTGTCAAACTATTTTTTATAAAGCATTTTCTAAAAAATCATTTTACAAAAACCTACACTCTTTTTCTAATAAATAAACATTAATAATCCCTTTTTTCCATCTTTCAAAAAATGGGGCACGACAATAGATATACATATATCTATATATATGTATATTTATATATAGATATACATATATAGATATATGTGTATCTGTATATACATATATGTATAGATATACACAGATACATATATATATATATACATATATATATATATATATGCATATCTGTATATACATATATGTATAGATATACATAGATACATATGTATGTATATGTATGTATGTCTATATACATATACATACATGTATGTATATGTATGTATGTCTATATACATATACATACATGTATGTATATGTATATAGACATACATACATATACATACATATGTACATATATGTATATGTACATAATATGTACATATATGTACATGTATACATATATGTATATATATATATATACACACATATACATATGTATGTATACACATATACATATGTATGTATATATATACATATATATACATACATATGTAAATATATATACATACATACATATACACACATACATATGTACATATATATACATATACATATGTATGCATATCTGTATATGTATAGATATGTATATATATGTACATTTGTATATATGTGCATATATATGTATATATATATGTATATAAACGTACATATGTATATAGTACATATATACATATGTACATCTATATACACATACATATGTATATAGTACATATATACATATGTACATATATATACATACATATATATATATATATATATATATAAAAGATCAAGTCCTCAAGATATATTACATGAAGAAAAATATCGTCATGATATACAAGCAAGTTTTAAAGGAAATGAAATTTATGAATGAGATATAAATGGAATGTTAAATTATATGATTCAAAAGACTCTTCAAAAAATGATTGTGTATTCTCAAATTCTTAAACATGAAGGCACTTCTAATAAAAATGCTGCAAATGTAATAATTAATGGTTTCACAGGTCAGCTAAAAGGTTGGTGGGATTGTTATTTAAATGAACAACAAAGGGCAGAAATTTTAAATGCTAAGAAAATTATAATTAATCCAGTAAAAAATGAACCAGGATCTTCAAATCAACCTCAAATAATAGAATATGAAGATGCTGTTTTTACATTAATCTAGATTTGGATTCATTACAGATTTGGATTACCAAAATTATGCAGTAAATAAGAAATGCGGAATGGAAAATTTAAATACTTACAATGATTTTGAAGAAATTTCAAAGTTTTATTGATAAAAAATTTACACTGGGAGAGGATGATTACAGAGGATGAGAAGAGATAAGGGAAAAGAGGTGTAAGAAAAGTTCTACTGAAATGAGGCCTACAACTTCCCAATTTATAGACTAATTTGAAAACTGAATTACAAATTTCATTGCGTAAGCAATGACTTTATTTTCCACCACGATTTTTGTGGGCCTTCTTCTTTTTCTGCTTTTTCTTGGAGTTGTCAGGATTATTTGATGAAGATGTCGATTCTCCACTATTTTCTGAATTTGTCGACTATTTTTTTTTACTCCTTTTTTGTTGATTTTCTAGATGATTGTCCTTTAGCCATAGCTGTCATTATTTCCATGAACACCTTTGGATCTAATGAAGCAAAAAGATTTTGTAGTGGAATTTCATCTGAATCATGATTTTCAAATTCAGATTCTGAAGAAAGTTCAATGGGAATTTCCGGAACTTTCAATGAATCTTCATTTAACTTTTCTTTTAATTTTTCTTTTTCTTTTCCTTTTTATTGGATTTTTCTACATCAGTATTTTCTGGAGTAAAAAATATTTCTTCCAATTGTCCTGCAAATAATTTCATTAAGTCAGACTTTGCCTTTTCAGGATCTCTCTGATCTTGAAATTTTATCTGACTCTCCATTTGTGTAAATAATATTTCCATTTTGGATGGTGAGGTAATTTCTAAAGTTGATGGTCCTGTTGTCTGAGCAATCTGAATTTTGAGATTTTGCTCAATGCTGGCATAATCAATTTCCATTTTCTTCCACCATCTGCATTTGATTTATCTTTGGAGAGTTGGTAGACCATTGTTATTTACTCCAGTAATATATGTCCATGCTAAGCACCAAGGAATTTGAAACCTAGCAAGGAAATGTAGCATGCCTCAATGGAGTATAGCTAGTTCTTTGAGATATTAGTCATTTTGATTTTCAAAGGTTTTATAAAGAATTAAAAGTGGTTCAGGGAAAATAGTTTCATATGGTCCAAAATTTAGGAACCAATTATAAAACTAAGGATGAAGATTATTTTGAAGAATGGATGGGGATAATCTTATCCACCATTTGTGTTTCATTTGGGAATTTTGGTAATAAAAAGTATGACTCTAGGCATCTATATAGTCCTGGTAAGTGAATTGGTAATTGTAATTGTTGTATTTGGAAGTAAAGTCAACATGAGATTTGGTTTTTGCATACCATGTTTGAAGAGTAGGAACATGGTGTATATAAATTTGAGGATAAGCAATTTCATTATCCTCAACAATAGGATACCATTTTGGATTTTTATTGGTTCTATGCCTATCATGTAAATCCATTATTTTTTGGAAAACATGAAAAGTATAGAAATCAAGAAAGTTAGCATAAGTATACCGATTTTTTAGAGGAAGAGATCCTCTAAGAGGAAATTGAGACAAAGAAGGATGATTGAAGTATTTTCTTTGTAAAGAGAATGGATCAGAATTAAGATCTTCAAAAGAAATGAATAAGGAGAATATTTTAACTCCTGTGTCAACATAAGTTTCATTTGTTTCTTCCTGGAGAAGAATGAATTTTGCTGAAGAAGGTATTTTCCATAGATTTGTCATTGAAGATGATGTAGGTAATGGTGGAAATTGGAAATTTGATAGGTGAAGGGCTCCATAGAAGATGGAATCTCTACCTATTCCTCTTCCTCCTTCAGAAGGAGCTCTATGCATTTCCTGCGTTAAAAAATATATTTAGAATAATTTTTATATGCCTTATTTTTTATGGCTATATCACATGGAAGATCCTCTTGATCTTCTCTTTTACTTTGTTCTACAACAATTATTATTTTTTAAATAAAGGCAATATTGAACAAAACATTTTCTTTAAGAGTTAAAAATTTCCAATGTTGATTTAAATCAAAATAATAATTTAATTTTCTTTGAATTTTTGGCTTATTTAAATATTTAATATAGAATTCCTCTGTAAATGTTGGTTTATCAAAATGAGGAGGAGATGGTGTAGATACCAAATTTTGATACACCATTTATTTTTCAAAAATTGGGGGCATGTTTATATTTTTTTGGTCTAAATTTTAATTTTTTCAATAAGCTTGGGGGCAAAATAGTATTTTTTATATGTAAAAACTTTTTCATTAGTTTTGAGGGATTTAAATTCATATTTTTACTTTCATGTGTATTTTTAAATTTTCTGCAATCGTTCCGGATTTAATTGATATTCTTTTTATATTTTACGATGCACAAGGGCAAAATGGTAATTTCGCCTCGCAAACACCATTTTAACTCATTTCAGATTTCAAATTTATTTTTCTAATTCTTTAAGCATGTTTCTAAAGTTCCTTGATTTTTTCGGGGACAATTGCTATTTTTTCTGTAAATACTGCATTAAAGGGTAAAATCGTCATTTTACAGTTTAAATTCATTTTTTGTCAATTTTGAGTCATAAATGCATTTTCTAGTGTTTTAAGCTTATTTGTAATTTTTGGTAATTTTTCAAAGTCAATAGCTATTTTTCTACGAATTTTCACTGTTCAAGGGCAAAATCGTCATTTTACAGTTTAAATTCATTTTTTGTCAAATTTTGAGTCATAAATTCATTTTCTAGTGTTTTAAGATTATTTTAATTTTTGGTAATTTTTTGAGGATAATAGCTATTTTTCTATGAATTTTTATTGTCCAAAGGCAAAATCGTCATTTTACAGTTTAAATTCATTTTTTGTCAAATTTTGAGTCATAAAGGCATTTTCTAGTGTTTTAAGCTTATTTTTAATTTTTGATAATTTTTTGAGGCTAATAGCCATTTTTTGTGTATTTTCGTTATCTAGGGGCAAAATCGTCATTTCGCATCCCGAGCGCATTTTTTGTCAGCTTTAAGCTCTAATTTTTATTTTTGAAATCTAATTTGAATTTTTTGAAAATTTTAGAGACTGATGTCATTTCTTTGCATTTATTTTTTTTTTGAGGTTAAAAATATTTTTTAAAAATAAAATTAGAATTTTATTATCGATGGCGTTTTCGTTATTTTTGTAGTATTCTTGCTACCCAAGACAACTAGTACTATAAATACCTCCACTAAAGAATAAAAGAGGAATTAATTAGAATATACTAGGTTAATTCTTACACTACACACACTTTACACTTTTTTCACACACTAAAATACTACACACACACTTTACACTTTTTTTTCACCTACTAAAATCCTAGACACACACTAACACACTTTTTTCACCTACTAAAATCTTGCACACACACTAACATACACTTTTTTTACCTACGAGGATCAAACACACATACTAACACACTATATTCACACACACTAAGATAAAAAAAAACAAAAATTCAAGAACACCAAGAACATTCAAAAAATTTTCAGCTTTCATTTTTCAAAAGAGTAATGTCCAATCCATCATGTTTCATTCTAAGGTACCATCCTAGCTCCTTGTTACCCTTTTACACTTATTTGCTATAAAAAATTACACAAATTTCTTGCTGTTTTTATAGATTTTAGGTTTTGTTTTACTTTTCTTGTTTTGGAAATTATTCTCCAGATTTTTTTTTGTGTTATTTTCTGTGTGTTTATTTTTGTTTGTTTGCTGGTATTTGGAGTTTTTCTTCTTCTGGATTTGATTTTTACCGTCTCTCTTCTCTCTCCCTCCTCCCTTCTCCACCGCCATGAACCACCGTCAACCACCATCATCTCTCTCTCTCTCTCTGCCCAAAACCATCGTTTTCCTTTCAATCCCCACCAGACCATGATCAACATGCAACAAAAATCAGCCAATAAATAGCACATAACATCTGCAAAATTGCCAAACTAGCCACGCAAATTCCATCACCAAACCCCCTGTATCACCATAGCTCCTCCCCTGCTAAACCCAGCCAAGAAGTATCACCAACCTCAAAATAGAATGCCAGCAACCTCCAATCATCAACAGACCAAGAACTAGCTTCCTCCCCCATGCCACCATCACTTTTCTCTATTTCCCTCCTATCTCAGCCAAACACCAGCACTAAATCTTCACTCTGTACCACCGCCTAACCACTAGCCCCAAATCATCCTAGCCTAATCACATAGCCACCGCAAACATCCAAGAATCACCATGGCCACCCACAAAAATCAGTCAAAATAACCAACCACGGTACAAAATCACCCCCATACCTTCGCCCGAATTAGCTTTTCTCTCTTGGCTAAAGAAGTGAAAGCTCTTGGGCATCCATTATAATTACTTTATATGCTATTGACCCATTGAATTTCACATGTGTTTGTTCTGAATTTGATGAGTTTGAGACTCAATTCTGGAATCGGGCATGTTGAATTTAAATGCTGACTAATTTGATTTCAGTTTTTGTGGTTTGTTTGAAGCATTTTGATTTCGGGGAGGGGATTCTAGGATCTTTTTATTATTTGATTGGCAGCCTGAGTGAGGATATGATGGCAGTTGGCCATCGAATTAAGGGAACTGATTGGGGAAGGGATTCGATTTTGTCATTGTTTTTCTTATCTTCTGGGTTGAAAAGAGCCGAATTGGGTGTACGGGAAATCTTGGGTTTCCGGAGCTCAAGCAAACTTTGAAGAATTTTATTTGTGAGGAAGTGAATTTTTTTGGGGGCGATTGATGGCCGAATCTGATAAGGGGAATTTCTTCGAGTGTAGGGATGAAATGAATCTGGCATTTGTACTTTTCGTTTACTATTTTTTAATAGTTTATCTATTGATTTGTCTTTCACTTAGTTAATCAATTTCTGCATCAGCTGTTTAGTTATTAATTGATTTAGAATCACTTCTGTTTGGGATCTTTACGTTTTTGTTGAAGTAAATATTTGGGCTTATTCTTTATTTTCTTTTAAGTGTTATTTAATGCCCCTGATTTCCTTTTGATTTGTGCAATTAAACCCTTAATAGCTATACATTCTTCCCCAAGATCTTTTTTATTTTATTTAAATCAAGTCTTGCAATTTACTTACATATTTGTTGAAGTTATTATTTTAACTCCCCATTGTTGCTTTAATTTTCAATCTTACCCCATAAATTTTATAGAATTTCATTTGAGACCCTTAGTTCCTAGACTTTACATTTTGCCCTAATTAGTCAACACTTATATATTTTACATATTTACTCATTTATATCGCGATACCTTGACGTGTGTGTTCATTTTTAAGCATTTGTACCGGGTCTTCAAGGAGGTATCCCTATTTTCCGTTAACTTCTTTTGTGTGCTCCAATATGCTCCAACGTGATTTTATGCATTATTTTATTATTATTTGTTTATTCTTTTTATTTTATATACTTGTTGCGTGTTTACGAATTTAATTTATTTAATTTTGAATTTTTATTATTATTTTAGAAAAATATAATATATTTTGTATTTAGCTAGTCAATGTAATAGTTAGATTATTTTTCTCATATTTTAGCAAAAATTGTGTAATTATATAGAAAGTGTAATAGATAGGTCATTTTACTATTTCCCGCTTTTAATTGTAAATTAAGCCTCCAATGTAATAGTTAGGGCTTGTGTGCTTTTGTGTGCTTACGTGTTTATTTGTTTTATCGCTTTCATTAGGGTTTTGCATCTAGATATTATGCCTATGTGTTATGTGCTCCTACTTGACTTTATATATCTTTATATGCTTAATTTGTTTTTTTTAATTAATTCACGCTTTAATACTTAATTCATGTTATATGGTATTCCGTCACCACATTAGTCCAACACTAGTTGTGGCTTTATTCTTTTCCCAGTAGTCCAACGCCAGTGGAATTTTTAGAATGAGCTAGTCCAACACTAGACCCTTAGGACATTTTAGTGTTAGGTGCATTTATGTGCATTTCACATTTCACACACTTTTAGTTTTTTTCCCATTTGGCATGATTATTATTATTATTATTATTATTATTATTATTATTATTATTATTATTTTGACACATTTTTAAAATGCATGACATATAGGTTGCATCTCACTTAGAAATTAAGACATTTGTGTGATTCGATTAAAAATAGTCGGCTACTCATGTGGGAAGCGGTGGCGTGCAGGTCATTCCCCCCTCCGTGAGTAGAAACATTCAGTCACGAGTTATTAGTCTCCTGTACCCGTCATGTTGCATACCCACCTTCTTTCTTCACTTACTATATATTATCTTATTTTCTTTTTGCATCATATTTTGCATAAACACTCGTGACTCCCTCGAGGCCTCGACTCGGGATTCGCAATTAATGCGATAATCTCGACCAAGTCTCGACAGAACATTTTGACCCTCTCGATACTTGCATTTATAGTTAGGATTTGCATTCATTTAAATACATCCGAACGTGATAGAATCTAGGGTTAATTTAGGAAATTTTGATTAAATCTCGCAACTAGTCTTGGCTAGGTTGAAAGGGTGCCTTAGGCGCAAACCTTTGCCTTCCCTTTCTTCAAATGTGACTCCTGAACCTTTTTTCTCTCATTTTTCGTAGACCAGAGTCGGAAAAGGGTTTTAAATAATTTTTCTTAAAATTTTACTTTTTTTGTTTTGTTTAAATGATTTTTTCAGGTGACTTGGTACACCCTAAATCAGTACCAAGTGGCGACTTTATTTTTCCAAAATAAAACCCTTTTTCAAAATTAGTTGGCCAAAACTGTCGCATTTTTTTAGTCCCAGCCTTATTTTCTTTTGAAATACCATTTTTACTAAATAACACTTTTTCACTAAAATACGATTTTTTCTCACACACGCACGATTTTTTAAAAACTTTATCTTTTCAAAAAGGGTCACCAAACTGGAACGTCTTTTCGGGACGTGACAATCAACGATCCCACCAGTCCCTAGTACTCACGATTTTTTAGGATGCGATAGATGGTGTTGGTAACTGATAATTTTCTGCAAGAATTAGGGTATTATCTATAAGGATATAATTTGGATGGAAATTTTCTCCAACATCAAGATATGGTAAAGGGGAATTTGGATAATTATTTTGGGTATTTGAAGTTGAAGGTTGATCTTTCAGTTCAACCCTGCAGGAATTCACGAGTTAAGAAATCAGGAAGGGAATTGGATTCTCCCTTAATATGTGTAATTTTAAAATCAAAAACAAAAAAAATTGCTTGCCATCTGGGAAAAATCTGTTTGGATGCAATATTTTTAACATCTTATTCTAAAACAGTTTTTGCTGCAGAACAATCAATTTTTAAAAGAAACCCTTGATTTAATAAATCATCTTAAAATTTTGAAATGCATAAAACAATGCTTAAAATTTCTTTTTTAATTGTAGAATAATTTACTTGAGCATTTTTCCAAGAACCAGAGGTAAATCTAATTAATTCCTCTTTATTAGTCCTGGGATTTATTTGTTTTAAAATACCTCCATATCCTATTTCAGAGGCATATGTTTCTACAATTTTATGCCAATTAAAATAAGCAAGATTTAAGCAAGGTAAATATTTTACTCTACTTTTTATTTTTCTAACTATTTCTGTTTGAATTTGACTCCAAGGAGGAGGATTTTTCTTTAGCCTATCATACAAAGGTTTACATTCTATTCCAATATTTTTATAATAATTATGAATATAATTTAGACTTCCTAAAAATCTTTGTAATTGTTTTTTATCCTTAATTTCATCAGGAAATTTAGAAGCAAACTCTATACTTCTTGAAATCGGAATAATATTTCCTTTATTTATTTCATAACCCAAAAATCTTATTTTTGTTTGAATTAAATTCATTTTGGTTGCTGATAAAACTAATATGTTTTGTTTTACAATATTTATGAATTTTTCTAAATGTTCAAAGTGTGACAGCCCCACCTTACCCAGAGGCGCACCAAAGGGCTTAGCGGACTGCCTGCCTAGCTCTCGCCAGGACTCGAATCACGCACTCGCTCAATACGTACACATAAATAAATGCGAAATATAACACATTCATAAAAGAAATGTATTCACAAAATTCATTTGAAGTACAAGTATTACAAAGGGGTTTACACACTAAAATTTACATAGTATGTACAAGAATAGCCTAAACAAGTGGCTAACAAAATATACAAAATGAAACATCTACAATGTCCAAAATTAGCTTTTCCAGCTTTAGTATTTTGAGAAACCTGGTTAAAGGAAAACAAATAAATGGACTGAACTATTATAGCCCAGTGAGTGTCCAAGACATGCAGTCATACCCAGAATCTATTGTTTTATTGCAAAATAATTGACAAATTAAGTAGACAAGTTATGAACAATTTAATTAACAAGTAATTAATGGCGGATACAGGGCTCAACTACGGAAGCAAGCTTAACCGCAGAAGAGCAAGTACTGATTATGTAACCATGATGTTAAGATTGAGATAATAGCTCAGGTCGTTATCAAAGGTCATGCCAGTATTATCAAGCAAACAAGAATCCTAACCACCATTCACCTTATAACCTCCGTACAGGCTACCACATCTAGGGAGAAATCTCAACCCTGGAGGGCCAACAAGCAAGCAAGAAAGTTCAAATCCGGAGTTGGCCCCTTTGAGGATTCACAACTCAAAAGGGAAAGAACATCATGCCCTAAAACATCCAGCACCTTATGTCCTCCCACGTGCAGCCGAGTTGACTAACCGTGAAGTAACGGTGAAGTTAGTCACGGTAGTCTCATGCACAAGTAAACACATTAGATCATGAAAGCAAGTAACACATTGTGGAATAGATGTGATAAAGTACACATCTTTCCTCAAGTAACACGTTTTATCACATGATATTTGCAAGTGTAGCATAATATTCACTAATGGAACATAACATCTCATGCATCATGCACACATAGAGACACTCACCTGAAATGCCTACGAAAATATTTCGTAAAACGGTAGTGTCTCGCTTTTGGGTCCTGAAATTTAAAGGAAAATAATCTAATGAAAAATCCGATTAAAACCCTAATTAACTTAGAAAAGAAATTCAAGAAATATCCCACTTATTTCTAGGGTTTTGGTTCTAGGGTTTTCTTATTCTAGAACATTCACTCAACCAAATTCACAAGCTCAATATCACTATAAACTAGACTTAATTTGGAACATTTCCCATTTTGACACCGAATTTGGGTTCCAATTGCAACCTGATCTAATTACCATCTCAATTCCATTTTCTTTGTTAACTCATGTTTTCAAGTTTACCAACTAGGAGTATTCAACAGAACATAACTTCCAATTGATATGTCGTATGAGAAAAGTGATTATATGGATGGAAACTATATTTTAAGGGCTAAAACTTTTATGAAGAACACCAAGTCAAATTCTAACAAAAACCATTCCAAAATCGGGTCCACAACCTAGTGCTTCATCGACCCAATCTGCACAGTGTTAGTTTCCAGCTGAGTTCATGCCATTTCTGGGGTCAATCTACTAAGAACCAGAGAATTGTGGTTACATGGTTTGAAAGTACGTTTCTAGGACTACAACTTTCATGAAGATCATCAGTCCAAATTCCAACTAGAAAAAGTTCAAAATCAGCCCCCAATTTAGCTCATCATCAAAACTGTTTACGCAAATCGAATTTTCAGCCTAGTTTGCAAACTTTCTGCAATTAATATACAACGAATCACAGTGCAAGATTTACACCGTTTGAAAGCCCTATGAATCTAGTTTATAAAACAACAAGAATCATTCGAATCCAAGTTATCTATACCAAGTTATGAAAGTTTTACTAAAACTGGTCTAGCATGACTATTATTCCAATACTACTAACAAATACTTAGTATAAAACTTGAACAAAAGCTAAATAAACTTGAAATTAATAGTAAGAGTTCATAGTACATACCTTAGAAAAGCTTAGAACTATGCTTATGAAGAAGGAAAGCTCACTTTCTATGGTGAGATTTGTCTAAAATTGGAGAGAAAACTCCAAGAAAATGAAGAACAAAGAGAGAGTAGAGAGAGATAAGGGAGTTCGGTCAAGGGGAAATAAAATGAAAGAGAAATCAGATCCAAAAGGTATAAAAGAAATAAAAGAATAATGGGAGAAAGTACAACCAATCAAAGCTAGACAAGAGTCAAGCTAGGGTTTAGATATTTGGACATAATAGGTATTAGTTGGCTACAAATAATTAGTGTAAATTCTTAATCATCTATCACTTAGCATTTAGTAAGCTTCATGACATAAATTTTAAAACAAAAGAGAGGAAAGAAGAAGTAGGAGGGCCGGCCATAAAGAAATAAAAAGAGAAGAAAAATGGCCAAGAAAAATAGAAAAGAAATGAAGAAAATAATGAAGACAAGAATGATCAATTATAATAAGACAAAAGTCATGTGAGTTTGTATGCTTTTAATGAAAGGTTGGCTAACTTGGTTGAATTTGATTAGTGAAAATAGTAGTCACTTATCTCCTAGTAATTAGTAAACTTCTTGGCACAAGTTTTAAAGCAAAAATGAAAGAAAAATAGGGAGAGAGGGGCCGGCCATGGAAGGGACAAAAATCAAGTGAGTGAATAAAATTTCTAGGTCAATTATTGAACTAAAGTTCAATTAGTCAAAAGGCTTTCAAATTGGTGAGGTTAGTTAGTCAAAATTAAACACTATTATAAACTAATGGTCCAATAAAATTAATCCAAATTGGGTACTTAGGTGTACTACTTAATCATGAAAGAATCTCATTTACTTAACCTAATTTACTTAAATAATCTTCCAACTAATAAATCAAAATTAACACTAAACCCCAAATAAAGGAAATTCTCTTATTGAATACATTTTTGATCTTGCCCTTTCTTTCTTTTTTTCCTCATCATTTTATATATATATGTATTTCTTTCTACTCATAGACATAATATGAATTAAATAAATTTTGTACAAATTTCTGGGGCGTCACACAAAGTGTTGCTTTAAACCATTTGAAATATTAAAATATCATCTATATAAGCAATTATAAAAGAATAATTGGAAAATATATCATTCATAACATTTTGAAATTCAGAGGGAGCATTTTTTAGTCCAAATGACATTACATTCCATTCATAATTACCAAATGGTACTGTAAAAGTAGTTTTATATCTGTCTTTTTCATTAATTTGTATTTGCAAAAAACCTGATTTTAAATCAAATTTTGAATAGATAACAGAAGCAACTATTCTATTTAACAAATCTCTTTTATTTGGGAGTGGATATCTTATCGATTGTAAAACTTTATTTAATGGTTTATAATTTATTACTAATCTAGGAACTCCTCTTTCAATTTCTGAATTTTTATTAACATAAAAAGCAGTACAACTCCATGGAGAAGTACTTTTTCTAATAATATTCTTTATTTAATAAATCATTTATTTCATTTTTACAAAATTCTACCATTTCTTTGTTCATTTGAGCAGGCCTAGCCTTAGTAGGAATTAATTTTTCATTAAAGGATTTTTCATAAGGTAAAGAAACTATATGTTTTTTCCTATTCCAAAAAGCATTAGGTAAATCACTACAAATTTAAGTTTTAATTTTTTTCAGAAATTCTTTTTATTTCATTTTGTGTCTTATAATTTTTTAATTGTTCTTCTATTTGTAAATGAAGAAAAATCTTTTTGCAAAAATTCAATATTGATTTATTTTTAATCTCATCATTTCTTTTAAAGTATCTAACTGCTTAATTAGGGGTTTTGAAACAAAATCAAAAGAAACAGATTGAGTTTTTTTAGAAATTGTTTTCCCATCACATATAAATGGTTGCATTGCATAATCAAAGGGTGTGCCTAAAGTGACTTGTTGTGACACATCTTTTGTTAAAACAAAAGGTTGACATATATAATTATCTTCTTTTGAAGAAATACATACATTGGAATTTGTAATTTATTCTAAGTTTTGATCCTTGAGCTGCTCTTATAATAATTTTAGTTTTTTCATAATATTTTGTAGGAACTAATCCTTCACAAATTGTATTTAAATTAGCTCCACTATCTAACATAGCAGTAGCTGAAATTTTAAATTCTTTATTTATTACTAAGGTAATTTGAATATAATATTTTTGGGAAATATACATTGAACTTAGAAAAATTTCAGGCTTATTTTCTATTAATAATTGTTCAATTTCATTTTTTAAATTTTCTTCTAATAATTCTTTTTGTAATTCTTTTAATAAATTATTTTCTTCTATTTTATTTATTTTTTCTCTTAAATAATCTTACTTCTTATTTTAATTCATTAATTTCATTTTTTAAAGTTGTTAGATTTAAATTGGGTTTTGTTCTCTTGAATATGATTGAAAACATCTGTGATTGAAAAACTATTATTTAAATCTATATTTTTCTTGATTTTTGGATTAATTTTTTCTTCTTGATATGATGTACTAGTTTCATTTTGAACTATTTCTAGATAATTTTCTAAATATTTTCTTTTTGATTCTGAATTTGGTAATTCATCTATAAGATCTAAGATAATTTTATTGTTTTGTGTTAAAACATTTATTTCTAAGCCATTAGATTCTATTATTGCCTTATAATATTGAATTTGATCTGAACAGTTTCACAATCACTTTCATTATCACTTGAACTAGTAATTTCTAAATCTTCTTCAAATTCTTCTTCACTACTATTTTCGATTGTGTTTATTAACTTTATTTTTTATTTCATCTTGAATATCTAAATTGTCAATTTTTTCTAAAATTCTTAAAATTTTGCTTTTACATTTATTAGCTTAATGACCTTTTTTACCACATTTTGTACATGTAACATTTTCTTTTATCCATTTTTAACTTATTTACCAATTCTTTTATTTTCTTTTAATTTTTTGTAATTTTTATATTTTCTTTTATAAGGTTATCTTTTGTTTTGATTTATTTTGGATTTCCTTCATTTGTTTATATTTTTTGTAGGAATTTGATAAGCAAATTGTTCACAAAGTCTCCTAATTCATATTCTTGTTTATATTTTTCTATTTGTGATTTTAATTTTAAATCATTAAAGATTTTTAAACCTTCTTTAGTGCAAACTGAAATAATTTCACCATATGTTAAATTATTAAAATTAATATTTATTTCATCAAACATAGATTTTAAATTTGTTCTAACTTTTTCACTAAATAATTTTGATAATCCAGAAATAAATTTATCTTTCCAAAAACTTAATTGAGAATCATTTCTCATCATTACTTTTGATAAAAAAGTATCCTTATACCATCTGAAATGTGATAAAGTGGACATTTTAAGTTCATTAATAATTCTGTATCATAATTTTGATACGCATTAGAATTATAATCCAATAAAATGTTTTACTATATGTACAAATTAATGTAAAAACAAGCATCTTCATATTCAATTGTTTGAGGTTGACTTGAAGATCCTAGGTTCATTTTTTATTGGATTAATTACAATTTTCTTAGCATTTAAAATTTCTGTTCTTTGTTGTTCATTTAAATAACAATCCCACCAGTCCTTTTAATTGTCCTGTGAAACCATTAAGTTATGACATTTGCAACATTTTTATTAGACGTGCCTTCATGTTTAAGAATTTGAGAATACATAATCATTTTTTGTAAGAGTCTTTTGAATCATGTAATTTGACATATCCATCTATATCCCATTCATATATTTCATTTCCTTTAAAACTTGCTTGTATATCATGTCGATATTTATTCTTAATGTAAAACATCTTGAGGACTTGGTCTTTTATAATAGAATGGTAAATCTCCAAGTTTAGGGATAAATTTTTGTTTTCTTTCATATCTTTGTTGTTTAGGTTTTCTTTTAATGGGAATGTAATCATAATTTTGTTTATGAGAAAACTCTTTGAATATATTATTTAAATTATCTGTTGCAGATGAATCAGATTCTGATTCTTCTTTTTCTTTATTTTTCAGATTGGGAATTACTTTCATTTGTTTCAGATAGCGCATTTATTTTTGGCTGCGAAGAGGTAGAAGGATTTATAGAAATATTATTTAATTTTTCTATTAGTACTTTGATTAATTCATTTTGAGAATTTTTTTGTCTTAAAAACATTAGGAGGTAATTCTTTAGGTGGAAGTATATTTGGAACAAATAATGTATCTTTTAATTTTTGATTATTATTGTTAATATTTGATTTTGTAGGATTGTAGAGTAAAGAATTTTGATCAATAATTCCTTCAATTTTGTTTAATTGATTAGAAATTGTACCTAAATTTAGATTAGTATAATTATTTTGATGTATACATTTAATAATTTCAGGATTAGTAATTTTAGTAGTATCTACAAAAGGATAAGCTTCAGTTGAATTTTGTCCTTGTTCAATCTTAATTTTTTGTTGTGGAGGATGAATTAATTTTAATGTTTGATTATCAGAAATTTTCCATGTTTGATAAGCATTTTCTAAAACATTTCAATCATAAGTATTTTAAAAAAATTCTTCTTTCTTTTTAAATAAAACCATATAACAAATGAAAGAATGGTTTGAGTATTTTGTATAAATTTATAATATTCTTCTGAAAGTAACTTCCTTTGGGAAGAATCATATTTATTAAAAAAACTAATTTCTAAAATTATTATATTTGTCTTGGAAAAAATCTTTATGACAAATAGGTTTTATTTTGTTTATATCAAAATTATTTTCTTCTTCTATTTTTAAAGTGTTTAATTGAAATTCCATATCAGAGTGAGATACATTTATTTTTATTAGAGTATTTGTTTTAGGGTTTTCATAGATTGCATGAGAAATTTTTGAAGACGATTCTCCTACTCCTTTAAATTTTAATGAGTTTTGAAATCTATCTGATATAGATTTCATTGAATCATCATCAGAGAAATTTAAATTTGAACTAGTATAAACAGAAGAAGTGGATTTTCCACTGTTAAACATGATTTCAACATCTCCTCCAGGAGATTCAATAATATGAGAGATTTGTGAAACATTTTTAACTTGAGGAATAGGATTAAGAATGTGTTTTAACTGCCATCTTTCTGAAAGTTCAACTTCATTCCATTGAGTGAATTTAGGAATTTTTATATTCGATCTTTTTATATTTCCTTCTATTAATTCTATTTTTCTAATGCCTAAGTCTGATCTTTTAGCACCAGAACTTATAGTATTCATTAATTTAAAATAAAATCTATAAGTGATATTAATATTTTCATATCCTACCTTCATATCATAACCTTTAGTCATAACATTTAATGTTAATACATCTACTAAATTTCTATCAATTAAAGAAACTGAGAAATTTGGGAAACAATTAAAATATATTTGACCTTCACCCAAACTGGATTCAACCATTCCTAGCAAAGAATCACCAAACTTGTTATGTCTTCCATCTCTTAATGCTACTAAGACAAAATTATTTAAACCTTCCCTATTTAGGGGTTGTATTGCTATTTGAATTAGTCCTATATGTAAATATTTTTTGCCAGAATTTCTTATTTTATCTAAATCTTTTTCTAGAATTCTAATTTCTTCATATTCATTTTGTATAGGTATAGTTTTTTCTACAGTTTTAATTGCAAATTTTGTAGCTATATCAAAACTACCAATTTTATATACCTCTTTTGCTTCTATTTTGGGTAAATGCCAATTTTGTAAACTTTGTTCAATTACAGAATACTCAATTAAAGATGCATTTTTTTGTAAATTGTGATTTAGAAGATGATGCAGAAGAAGTAGATAAAGATCTAGAAAACATAGTTGATGCGATCTGCCCCGAGACTCCCCGTTAACCACCTAACGGGAACCTTCGTGAAGAACGTAATCCACAGGACAACCCTCCCAAAGGATCGTTCTTGTGTATCAACGGACAACTTAACCCCAATTCTACCCAAGAACTGAAACTAGTTTGAAGAGAATCCCAAACCCTAACCCCACACATTGGTTAGAACTCAAGGATATCAAAGGAATTCACAAATCACTCGTGGAACTCACAAGTCTCACATCAGAGAGGAAAAACTCTCGTAATTTTATTCAACTTCAATAATCCGTTTAAACAATAATAATAATTAGCCTTATATAGGCAAAAATACCCTAAATAACCAATATAGAAAGTAACTAGTCTATTACACGTTAAAAATTAAGTAAAAACGCAGAAAACAAATAAAATTGTAAAGTTATGAACTAAGGCCGCGGGATAGGTCACGGGACGGCCTTCTGTGCGTCCTTCATTAGAACATCATCTCGTCTTTGGCAAAGTTTCTGATAGAGGCCATTGGGAAGGCCGTGGCGCGGCCTTGCCCGCGGCCTTCATTAGAAACTTTTTGATGGCCTTTTCTACGTGCTTTCTTCCGAACTTTTGCAGGTGTACTCATCCCAGCCTTGGATGGCCTCTTCCTCTTGCTCATTTTGACCATCCTTGATGCCTCTAAGCTTCCATTTTGGATAACTAAGCCCCTATGCATTGGTGATGCACTAGGGATGACTTGAATGCCCCCATCTACTTGAGCTTTCATCAGGTGGTTTGTATCATATATACATACATATATACACACAAACACACACATATATATATGTATATATATATATATAGATATATATGTATATATATGTATACATAGATATATATGTATATATACATATATATCTATGTATATATATGTATATATATATATATGTATATACATATATACATAGATATATATGTATATACATACATAGATATATATACATATATATCTATGTATATATATGTATATGTACATACATAGATATATATATATATATATATGTATATATATATACATATATATGGTAAATCTTCTGTGATTCAGAAGATTCTGGTTTAAGTTGGAGAAGAATATTTTCGAGTTGCTTGATATATTCCTCCCGATCTGAAATTGATGCTAATTTTGCTGCTGACAAAGACTTTTGTTGGAGAAATTCAATCGTTTGTTTGTCAGAAGCTTTGAGGCTGTGCGGGTTCTGGCTAAACCATTCCTACAGTTTTGGTTGCTTAACAGATGAAACATCGAAAATATCCCACCATTTAGTATAACCTTGTCTTACCAAAATTGGTGGTGATCTTCTGAAGCACAGAAGGCTGCTTCACAATCTTTACCACAATCTAAATCAGAATCAGAATCAGAATCAGAGGAGGAAGAACTAGACTTCCACCAACAAAACGAAGATGACTGTTTTGGAATTTATTCACAAATTCCATAAGTTTTCAATTTGTAAAATTTTAAAAATTTTTTACTGTAGCAAAGTTACTGTACACTGTACACTGTAGCGGAGCTACTGTACAATCATTCTGCCAACACTTACTGTAGCGGTATGTATATGTACATATATTTGTACATATATATATGTGTATATACATCTACATATATATATACATACATATACATATATATATGTACATATGTACATATAAATGTAAATGTAGAATTTAAATAATGAACTTACAAATATTTTGCAGAAATTTGAAATTTTATTTCCTTTATAGCTTGCTTGTATATCATGGCGATATTTTTCCTCATGTAAAATGTCTTGTGGACTTGGTCTTTTATAATAGAAGGGTAAATCACCAAATTTTGGTTTAAAATTTTCTTTTTTATTATATTTTTTTATAAAGTTTTCATTTTCTTTTTATAGGATGGTATTCATAATTATTTTCTTTAACTGTTAAATTTTTAAACATATGTTCTAAATTTTCTATTTCATTTTTTAGAGTTGATAAATTTAATACCGGTTTTTCTTTTTGGATATGATTAAATACATCAATAACAGAAAAACTATTATTTATATCTAAGTTTCTTTTTATTTTAGGATTTATATATTCATTGTTAAAACTGGTACTAGGTGTATCTTCACTTTGTACTATTTCTAAATAAGTTTCTAAATATTTTCTTTTAGATTATGAATTTGGTAGTTCATCTATTAAATCTAGGATAATTTATTATTTGCAGTTAGAATATTTAATTCTAGCCCATTTGTTTGTTTCTGTTATAGCTTTATAATATTGAATTTTATCTGAACAATTTTCATATTTACTATCAGAAGAGTTATTTAACATGTTTTCTAATTCATAATCTGATTCATTTACATTTTCACTTTCACTTGAACTAAAAATATTTAAAAGCTTATTTTTAGTATCTTCTTCAATTTCTAAGTTTTTAATTTTTTCTAATAATTTTATAATTTTACTTTTACATTTATTTGCATAGTGACCTTTTTTTACCATATTTTGAACAAGTAATATTTTGCTTTATCCATTTTTTTACTTCTCTGTCATTAAAATTTTTACATGTGGTTTTATAATTTTGTTTTTTAGATTTTCTTCTTTTGTTTAAAGTTTTTTGGAGAATTTGATAAGCAAAATTTTCACAAAAATCACCTAGTTCATATTTTTGTTTATGTCTTTCTATTTGAGCTTTTAATTTTAAATCATTGCATATTTTTAATCCTCCTTCTGTACAAACAGAAAAAATTTCTCCATAAGTTAAGTTATTAAATTTATATTTATATCATCAAACATAGATTTTAAATTTATTCTAATATTTTCACTAAATAATTTAGGTAATCCTGAAATAAATTTATCTTTCCAAAAACTTAATTGTGAATTATTTCTCATTAATACTTTTGATAAAAAAGTATCTTTGTACCATCTAAAATGTGATAAAGTTTTGGACATTTTAAATTCAATGTAAATGCAAAAATTATAAAAATGAAATGTAAATGCAGAATTTAAATAATGAACTTACAAATATTTTGCAAGGATATTACAAATTATAAAAATGAAATGTAAATGCAAAATTATAAAAATGAAATGCAAATGCAGAATTTAAATAATGAACTTACAAATATTTTGCAGAAATTTGAAATTTTATTTCTTCAAAAAGGAGAATTTACAGTAGGAGGATGGATAGATGGAGAGGATGGAGAGATGGAGAGATTACAGGAATGAAGAAGGATAGAGATGAAAGGAAAGTTCTTCTGAAATAAGGCTTAGAGCTTCCCTATTTATAATACAAATTTGGAAAGTAAAACAAATTTCATTGTGTAAGCAATGACTTCATTTTTCACGATTTTTGTGGGCCTTCTTCTTTTTCTGTTTTTTCTTGGATTTGTCTGGAATAGTTGATGAGGATGCCGAATCTTCACTAATTTCTGAATCTGTCGGTTGCTTTTTTGGCTACTTTTTTTAATCTTTAGTTGATTGTCCTTTAGCCATAGTTGTCATCATTTCCATGAACACCTTTGGGTCCTAAAGAGGCAAATAGGTTTTGTAAAGGAATTTCATCTGAATCATGATTTTCAAATTCAAATTCTGAAGAAAGTTCAATGGGAATTTCCAGAACTTTTAATGAATCTATCATTTATTTTTTCTTTTAATTTTTCTTTTTTCTTGTCCTTGGATATTTCTACATCAGTATTTTCCGGAGTAGAAAACATTTCTTCCAATTGTCCTGCAAATAATTTCATCAAGTCAGATTTTGCTTTTTCAGGATCTTTTTTATCTTGAGATTTGATATGACTTTCCATTTGTCTGAACAATATTTCCATTTTTGATGGTGAATTAATTTCTAAAGTTGATGGTCCTGCTGTCTGAGCAATCTGGATTTTGAGATTTTGCTCAATCCTGGCGTAATCAATTTCCATTTTCTTCCACCATTTACATTTGATTTGCCTTTGGAGAATTGGTAGTCCATTGTTATTACTGCCGTAATATAAGTCCATGCTAAACACCAAGGAATTTGAAATTTGGCAAGAAAATGAAGCATGCCACGATGGAGTATTGCTGGCTCTTTGAAAAATCTGTCATTTTGATTTTCAAAGGTTTTACAAAGAATCAAAAGAGGTTTAGGGAAAATGGCTTCACATGGTCCAAAATTTAGGAACTAATTATAAAACCAAGAAGGAAGGTTATTTTGAAGAATGGATGGAGATAATCTAATCCACCATGTATGTTTCATTTGGGAATTTTGATAATAAAAAATATGACTCTAGGAATCTATACAATCATGATAGGTAAATTGACAGGAATAATTATTGTATTTGGAGGTGAAATCAATATGGGATTTAGTTCTTGAATACCATGATTGGAGAGTTGGACCATAATGAATATAAATTTGGGAATAAGCAATTTCATTATCTTCAACGGTAGGATACCATTTTGAATTTTTTTTTGTTCGATGCCTATCATGTAAATCCACTAGCATTAGCGTGACAATTTTTTAGAGGAAGAGATCCTCCAAGAGGGAATTGACATAAAGAAGGATGGTTAAAATATTTTCTTTGTAAAGTGTAAGGTTAAGAATTAAGATCTTCAAAAGAAATGAATAAGGAGAATATTTCGACTCTTGTATTAGTATAGGGTTCATTTGTTTCTTCTTGAAGAAGAACGATTTTTGCTGAAGAGGGTATTTTTCCTAGATTTGTCATTGAGGAAGTAGAAAGTAATGAAGAAAATTGAAAATTAGATAGGTGAGGGGCTCCATAGAAGATGGAACCTTTACTTCTTCCTTTTCCTTCCTTCAAGAGGAGGTCTATGCATTTTCCTGCAATTAAAAAATATATTTAGAAAAATTTTTGTATGCCTGATTTTTTATGGCATAGTCAAATGGAAGATCATCAGAGTCTAATCTCTTACTTTCTTCCAAAATTATCACTTTTTTCTAAATAAAGCAATATCTAACAAAACTTTTTTGTTTTGCATTTAGAATTTGAAAAGTTTTCATTAATACGAAAATAAGCATTGAGTTTTCTTTGAATTTCAGGTCAATTTAGATATTTGATATAAAAATCTTCCTTGAAGGTTGGATTTTCAAAATTTGGTGGAGATGGTAAAGGGAAAGTATAATTTTCTGCTAATATTGGTTCACCATCTACCAATATATAATCAGGATGGAAATTTTCTCAAACATCCAGATATGGTAAAGAAGGAGACTTTGGGGAATTTGGATTTTTAATATTTGAAGTGGAAGATTGATTTCCATTTTAACCATGCAAGAATTCACGGGTTAAGAAATCAGGAAGGGAATTGGATTCTCCTTTGATATGCTGTATTTTAAAATAAAAAATAGAAAGTATTGCTTGCCATCTAGCAAAAATTTGTTTTGATGCAATATTTTTCACATCATGTTCTAAAATAGTTTTTGCTACAGAACAATCAATTTTCCAAAGAAATTCTTGGTTTAACAAATCGTCTTGAAATTTTAAAATGCATAAAACAATGCTTAAAATTTCTTTTTGAATAGCAGAATAATTTATTTGATCATTTTTCCAAGAACCAGAGGTAAATCTAATTAATTCTTCTTTATTGGTTTTTGGATTTAACTGTTTTAATATACCACCATATCCCATTTTTGAGGCATCTGTTTCTACAATTTTATACCAATTTGGGTTGCTAAATTTAAACATGGTAAATATTTTACTTTAATTTTAATTTTCTTTATTATTTTTGTATGAATTTGACTCCAAGGTGGAGGATTTTTCTTTAATCTATCATACAAAGGTTTACATTCAGTAGATAAATTTTTAAAATAATCATGAATATAATTTAAACTTTCTAAAAATCTTTGTAATTGTTTTTTATCATTAATTTCATTTGAAAATTTTGAAGCAAATTCTATACTTCTTGAAATCGGAGTAATATTTCCTTTATCTATTTCAAATCCTAAAAATCTTATTTTTTTTTTGAAATAATTGCATTTTCTTTGCTGTAATAACTAAACCATTTTGTTCAACTATTTTGATAAATTTTTCAAGATGATCAAAATGTTGTTTTATACATTTTGAAAATATCAGAATATCATCAATATACACTATTATAAAACAATAGTTTGAAAATATATCATTCATAATATTTTAAAATTCAGAAGGAGCATTTTTAAGTCCAAATGGCATCACATTCCATTCGTAATGTCCAAATGTTACTGTAGAAGCAGTTTATATCTATCTGTCTCATCAATTTGTATTTGCCAAAATCTTGATTTTAGATCAAATTTTGAATAAATAACTGAATCTATAGTCCTACTTAATAAATCTCTTTTATTTGAAATTGGATATCTAATCCATTGTAAAATTTTATTTAAGGGTTTATAATTTATAACTAATCTAGGTACTCCTCTCTCTATTTCTGAATTTTTATTTACATGAAAAGTAGCACAACTCCAAGGAGAAAAGCTTTTTCTTATAATATTTTTTCTTAATAATTCATGTGTTTCTTTTTGACATAATTCAACCATTTCTTTATTCATTTGTGCGAGTCTAGTCTTTGTTGGAATAAATTTTTCATTAAAAGATTTTTCATATGGTAAGGAAACTATATGTTTTTTCCTGTTCTAGAAAGCATTTGGTAAATCACTACAAATTTTTGTTTTTATAGTTTTAGAAATTTTTTTTATTTGATTTTGAATTTAAAAGACTTTAGTTGTTCTTATACATGTAAATCATAAAAATCTTTTTGTAAAAATTCTATCTGGTTAATTTTTAGTCTAACTATTTCTTTTAAAGAATCTAATTGTTTTATTTGGGGTTTTGAAACAAAATCAAAAGAAACATATTGATCTTTTTTAGAAATAGTTTTGCCATCACATATATATGGATGCATGGCATAATAAAAAGGTGTGCCTAAAATAACTTGTGATACGTCTTTTGTTAAAACAAATGGTAAACAAATATAATTGTCTTCTTTGGAAAAAATATATACATTTGAAATTTTATAATTTATTTTTATTTTTGAACCTTCAGCTGCTCTTAAAATTTGATAGGTCCTAAGAAGGTCAAGCACGTGGCAATGGAGTTGAGCACACTTCTAAAGATGCTAATGATGTACTTGGAGGTCTGGATGGACCAATGACTAGAGTTAGAACAAGAAGAATGAAGGATGCTCTTCATGGACTGATTTTGGATACACTTGAAGAAGAAAACCAAGCAAGTTGGGCTGAGCATTCTCCAGGGTTGGTCTACACCATTTGGGCTAAACAAGGCCTAGAAGAAGGTCCAAATAACCAGCTAAGTGTGAGGATTGAAAACTTGGAAGGTGCTGATCCATTGGTGGTGCAACGGGCTAAGAGGCATCAAGATGGTTCACTTGGGCTGGTTTAGAGCATGCGAATTTTATTAAGCCCAAATCCACTTCACTTGGGTTGGTTTGGGCTGATTATAGTTAGTTTAGTTCGTTTATGATGTGTTTAAGCTAGTTTATTTAGTTAAGTAGTTTGTTTTACTACAAAACCCTAACATGTTATTTGTGTGCCTATTTAAAGGCTTAAAATCGTTACTATAGCGGCAACATTATGATGATTTTTTGAGTGAATTCTCTTCAGAAGTTTCTTGGTTCTTTGGTGATTGAGAATCGCCATAGGTCTTATCAAGCTTTGCTTGTGGCGACCGTCCAATCTAGCTTAGAGTTTCCTTTAGATTTTGTTCAAGTTCTTGAGAGAATTAGGTTGAACCATTGAACACGCTCAACTCGGTTCATCTTGGTTTTCCTAGGATCGAGGGCATCTTCAAGGGGAAAAGTTCAAGCAACCTACTCCACGTCAAGGGTTCTTGGAAGATCAATCCAAGGGGTCTTGAGTTCAACGAGTAGTAAGCCTAAAATCCAAGGGTCTTGGTTGTCTTCCATACGTGTGCGCATATCAAAATTACTTCAGTTTTTTCATAATATTTAGTAGGTACTAATCCTTCACAAATTGTATTTAAATCAGCACCACGATCCATCATGGTTGTTGCTAATATTTTATATTCTTTATTTATAACTAAAGTTACTTGAATATAGTATTTTTGTGAAACATACATGGAATTTAAGAAATTATTAGGTTTATTTTCATTTGATGTTTCTTAATTTTCTAATTTTTCTTCTAAAAGTTGTTTTTGTAATTTTTCTATTAGGTTATTTTCTTCCATTTTACTAATCTTTTCTTTTAACAATTTTATTTCTATTTTTAATTCATTTATTTCATTTTTTAGAGTTGATAAATTTAATATCAGTTTTCTTTTTGGATATAATTAAATACATCAGTAATAGAAAAACTATTATTTATGTCTAAGTTTCTTTTTATTTGAGGATTTATATGTTCATTGTTAAAATTGGTACTAGGTGTGTCTTCACTTTGTACTATTTCTAAATAAGTTTCTAAATATTTTCTTTTAGATTCTGAATTTGATAGTTCATCTATTAAATCTAGGATAATTTTATTATTTGCAGTTAGCATATTTAATTCTAGCCCATTTGTTTCTATTACAGCTTTATAATATTGAATTTTATCTTAACAATTTTCACATTCACTATGCAGGTAAATGTAAAAGTAAAATTATAAAATTATTGAATTTTATATGTACATATGTATATATGCATATACATAGATATAGATATGTATATATATGTGCATATGTACATATGTACATCTATATAGATATGCATATCTGTGTATATGCATATGTACATAGATGTACATATGTATACATATGTACATATATACATATCTGTGAATATGCATATGTACATAGATGTACATATGTATATTCACAGATATGTATACATATGTGCATATGTACATATGTACATATGCACACATATATACATATGTATATCTATGTATATGTATAACATACATATGTATATGTGTACTCGTATATTATATACACACACACGTGTGTGTACGTGTATGTATATATGTGTGTATGTATTGCAGTTACTGAACCAAACATATATATTAGAATCGAGAGATTCATTCCAAACTCGATGATTCTTATTCTGATTTCGATTCCGATTCTAATTTCCGAGTGCGTACCAAACGCCACCTTAGCCACTTAACTCCTTAGACTGACGATCAAACTTATGTGAGAAGACATGTTTAGGTACAATTTGATTACGAAGAGACAAATATGCCGGTGAAACCTTAAAAAATAATTTTTACTTCTAAAAATGCCTTTTATAAAGTGACGGGACAAAAATAAGTAAGAAAAATACAAAAAATGAAAAACATTAAACGACATAGCCACTTTTCTTGATAGTAATATTTTCCCAACTGTTTTTCTCTTATCATAAATGTTAGTATTCATTCATTGGCAAAATTTATGTATTCTCATAATCTGAAAAATTACGAAAAGAAAAGGATTGTCGAGGAAAATTTTTTTACTAATATAAAACTTGAGAAAAGTAAATCTTGTAATGAAGCGGATACATATTTTCCTTCTAAGATTATTTTTATGACATGTAAATAGTTGATAAAATTCATACTTTTATCTAATCAAATTTGCAATGTCTTAAACAGAGTATTGAACAACATAAAAAAGTTTGTAAACAATTTAAGAAAATAGAGGAGAAAAGAGACTTATAGCTGTTGTTTTATACTTAAAACATGAGTGGAGAATATTTTTGTCATAAAATGGTCAATTATGTGCTTTGATTAACCATTGGGTTCAAGTGACTAAAAATTAATGTTAGGAATTAAATTGATAGTTGGAATATAGTTTAAGGAGATAAAGTGATAAATATCCTTTTATATACTACGTACTTTTATTTTTCTTATAATCAACCCCTGTACAGATAAACAAGTTTAGTTATTAATCACCAGACGATTATGTTTTTGATGTATGCGTTCAGATTTAAACAATTAGATTTGCTACAAAAAATCACATTCCTACTTCTAGAATTCTCTGCATAAATACAACATTGTTTCAAGTGGTTTGTCTTACTTGGTGCAAGAGTAAAAACAAACATCCTTCAAAATTATCCTTAAGAATATTTGTCCAAGTTCTTTTGCATGCGAAATCTGGACAAATAAAGCCTAAAGAGAAGTGAAGTCATTTTTTTGTTTATTTGCTTTTATATTCTTGCACCTATTCTCTTTGATCGAACACCAACAACTCTGATGATGTGAAAGGTGGCCAGAATAGGGTATTCTATGTCCACTTATCTGATTAGCCAGAGAGTACAGCCTCAATTGGAAGACAATGATATGACTTGTCCAAATGAACTTTTTGGCATTTGCAGCTAGTCCCTACTTAGCTTAGATTCACCAATTGTTGGTCGATGTTAGCTCTCCTAAGGATGTTATAAAGCTCAAAAATTAGGGTGATGGTGTAATGGAAACTCTTAATGACTGATGCAGCTGCTTATGTTTGGAGGTAATTCACTTTTAGCATGCTAAATAAATATGTTATTATGGAAAGTAACAGGACGTGCACGTAGTCATTTATGCAATAGAACATGTATTTATTATCTGTTTTGTCATCTGAAATATGGCTGATACATGGTGGTGGATTTTGGAGTGAATCTTGCTTTATTCCAGTTCAGATGCCTGGTCTAGTGTAGTAGAAATTACATATTCAACATCTTCTTCTTCTGGATGCTGGATGCTTGCGAGAAATTCACTTCTAGGATGGAAGAATTCTGGTCTTAGAGAAATGAAGTGCATTTCAAGTTTTACGTTTGTTGGTGATGTGATCACATTGGGACATATGCACTCCGTTTGAATTCACATCGGCTTTGTTGGTTAATAGATCTTAGTGCAACTCTTCCAGATGTGCTAGAAAAAGCTCTTATATGACTTCCTTGAATCTCGAGTCTTGCTCTTCTCAAAAATCTACATCTAACTTTAACTTTTTAATTTTAACAATGTTGAATTACATGCTTTATGGAAAATCACATCAACGAATGCTGCAAGGTTACTTTGGGCCTTTATAAAACATTTTAAGATGAGTTCGGTGTTAAAACTTGTCTGAACAGTATTTTACGTCAAAATGGGGTATCCCATGTTTTAGTGACTTGACAAAGTCTCATACTTGTATGTCCTCAAGATTCTAAGGCCTTGGAGTTGGTTTGCTGTGTGAGGCGTAGGCAATGTGGGTTGAGTTTTATGTGCACTGTATAAGCACTTAGCTCATAGAAGCATGACAAATATATTAATAGGAATACAACAATCTAAAACGCACATACCACCTCACCATCTATTCCTAAATCTAAGGATCTGACGCCCAAAATGTTCAATGGGTATTCCATATGAATCCACTATTTTCCTCTTGCCATGGTCCCTCAATAATACACCCTCAAAGCCTAATAAAGAAATGTCAACTATCCGCCTAAGCCATGAAGATTTGATAGTAATTTTCTATTTTTATTTTTAATGCAGTTTGAAGGAGTATAATTGATTTTTATGCTCAAATTATGTTATCAATTTTACTTCGAACCCAGGTTGTTAACACTATATTCTAGTTGTGAGGATATTGCCCAGAGATAAGTGTAGTATATTTATTGTAAGATGTGTACTTTCTGCTGTAGTTCGGAGAATCTGATTAATGTGCATGAAAATAGATCCATTTCGTCCCATTTTGCCTTAGATAAGTTTATGACGGCTTAGAACTTATTCTTTGGGCATGTACAGACTTGGATTGCATTTTCTTCTGACGTGGAGTATGCCAAAGATGTAATTAATTCCAATTTTTTATGGATAAAAATTTCATTTTAGTGGGTGATACGTCACTAGTTAAAGCCAGCAGTCTTGAGATTTTGATGCTGATCGATGCTCGACCACTTAAATTAAAACCAATTCATTGAACCAGAATCACAACGAACATATATATATATATATATATATATATATATATATATATATAGACAATAATTGCTGTGGTCGGACATCAGATGGTTAATGACATAGCTGTTTCCAGTTTTAGGTTGAGATATGGATACCTGAAGGACCGCCATACAGTTATTTTATCCTCTTCTCTTGTTACTTTCTGCTGGAACGAGAAATTCTTTTTCTTTATTTTCTCTTTTTTTCCAGTGTTTAACTAAATTAGCACCCAAAAATAAAAAAGAAATCTTATAACATATTGTTTACCTTTCTCTCTGTCTTTGTTGCACCAGTTACTTCTCAATGTCCATCCACTTATGTTTCAATCCATATTCTACTTTATTACAAATGCCATCTTGTTTTGAAGTTCTGTTTCAAAGAAAAAAAGAGCTTAAGAATGATTTATCAGGCTTAGATAACAAAAATTAGTTCCAAATAGTCAAATCTTATTCCTCGTGCCTCATAAAGTCTAACATAATCATTTCACAAATGCATAAATTTGATATGAACATTGTAGAAATTTGATGTAGTCAAAGAAAAAAAAATTTCAATAATATTTAATTGGTGTTGTAGATATCAGTAAATAAGTGCAAAGATTTGATTTGATTTGTGTACAGATTTAATTTGATTTTATACTAGAAGATCTGATTAGATTCTAGATTTACTTAGATTAGCAGAATTTCATGATCTAGATTAGCATAATTTTGGGATCTAGATTACTTGATTTTAGGATCTAGATTAGTTTACACTTGTATACATATTTGTATATTATACACTCTAAATGGCATGAAAAAAAATAATTTTCCTCTCCTTTTGGGTTTTTCATGGTATCAAAGCTCTAGGTTTTGTTATCAAATTATTTTCTTTCATGACCCTAGTTATAATTATTTCTAGGTTCTCATGGTTTTTGTTAAATTAAAATTTCTTTAGTGAGTTAGAATGGCAGAGGGATCTCGACCTTCTCCTAATATTACTAGTGTCCTTGTGAGCCGTACAGCTAGTCGAGAAAATAGTAGTGTTAACAACAGTAGAAATGGACTTGGCTTTCAAGGTGGTGGGATTGCTAATCGTGGACCGTATGACCCAAATCATTGGATCTATTGTCACTGTAAAAAAATCATGCCATACCATCCATACATGCTAGTTACTTCATAGCAAACCTTAACAGAATTCCCAGTTGGCTAATTTTGCAACCAAGAGAGCAACTATGGCCTCATTTGGTTGGCAAGAAAGTAAAGTTCACACAGAATATTATTTCTCGGAGTACAATTCTATGGAAAGATGTTTGTTTTTTTATGTTTGGATACTGTTTAGAATTTTAATAAGAAAGTTGTTTTGATTTTAATTTCAATATTTGTTTTAAAATAACTTAATATGGAATGCAATATAAGAGTTGAAAAAAAAGGAGCTTTTTAAAGGATAAGTAATTATATTTAAATTTTGTGTAGAGGTAAAAGAAAAGAGAAGAATGATTTAAATTTCTAGTCCTTATATTTAAACTAAAATCCTGAGGAAAGTAATCAAAATACCTACGGGAGTTTAGAATTTAGAATTCTGGTATTTTATGCCTATTTTTAAAGTTTCGAGGAGAGTGTATTCTTTCCCAATAAGTTAAAAATAAACCAAACATTAGAATTTGAATTTTAGGAAAAGGATTATTTTACTACACAAGAATTCTTGCCAATCAAAGGAGGCATATATGTCTCCATTTTCTAAAAAATCCATACTTGTCTCTGTTGATGAGATTGCCCACTTTACAGAGTACCAAGCCTCACAAAAATCTGCTAATCCATCTTCCACTACCAATCCATTTTCTATTGATCATTTAGGTAAATCTATGTTTTGTCTCATCCTCTAATAAATGGGTCGTTGATTCTGATGAAACAGATTATATGACCAGTGATAAAGGTATTCTCTCTTCTTTATACTGTAACATAAATCTTCCAAGTGTTACTTTAGTTGATAGGTCAAGTACTTTAGTTGTGGGTTTTGATGTCGCCATTCCTACATCGTCTATCTCCTAATCTTGAGTTGTATGTTTGCCTAATCTTTTTTTTTTTTTTAAATCTACTCTCAGTTACAAAAGCTCTTAGGCACTCCATCTCATTCTTCCTTAAATATTGTGTTTTTCAGGATTTTATGACAAGAAAGATTATTGATAAAGGACATAAGTTTGGTGGCCATTATATACTTGAAACTCCTTCAATGAAAGTAGTCAAACAGTTGCATGTCTAGCTAACTTGACATCTCTTAAAGTTTATTGTCGTTTGGGTCATCCATTTCCACCTACTTTGTAGAAGTTGTTTCCAAATTTTCAAGTCTTATCTCATTTAGATTGTGAGTCATGTCAATTTGCTGAGTATCATCATTTACTTTATTTGCATAAGATCAATAAACAGGCTGCACCCCTTTTTGAATTAGTGCATTCTAATATTTAAGGGCTCTTATCTAATAGCATCTAAGTCTAGTTTTAAGTATTTTGTCGCCTTTATTAATGACTATTCTCGTGTTACTGATTACATTTAATGAAAATTCATTCAAATTTATTCAATATTTTCTATTCCTTTTGTGCTGAAATAAAAATACAATTCAATCTATTTATATGCATTTTGCAAAATGATAATACAAAAGAGTACTTCTTTAAGCCTTTGATTCATATATGTTAGAAAATAGAATTCTTCACTAGTTTTTATATTCTGATACACCACCACAAAATAGTGTTACTAAAAGGAAAAACAAGCACTTTTTAGAAGTTGCTAGAGCTCTCTTATTTCACATGAAGGTTTTTAAGTAGTTTTGGGCAGATGCTATTTCAATAGCTTGTTTCTTAGTTAATCACATGCCATCATCTATACTAGCTGGTAAGATTCCTTATTCAATTTTATGTCCAACCCAGTCTTTATTCCCCATTGAGTCGCTATTTGGGTTTACTTATTTTTTTCATCATATCCATCCTTAAATGTCTAAATTAGACTCTAAATGTCTCAATTATAAGTTTTTAAGTTAGGGTTAATTGCACTTTGCCCCCTTGAACTTTGGGGGCAATCACACTTTACCCTCTGAATTTCGAGGATCTACATTTTGTCTCATGAGGTTAACGGAATTTGCAATTTGTAACAGGCGAAAATATAATAGTTGATTGACAAAAGTACCCTTGCTAATAGTAGGTTTATTACATTTTGCCCTTCCTGAATTTAGGCATTAGTAACAATTTGCCCCAAAACTCTCGACATACACAAATTTTGCCCCCTCCCCCCAATGTTAACATCTTCAACACCATTCAATGGAGAGGCACAGATTCATGTTTTTTTCATGAATAAAATTATCCCTATTTTCCCTTTTGTATTTAACAACTTACAAACTTATTTTAAATATATTTAAACCAGTTATTTTTTATTATTTATACACATTTCTAAAGCCAAACATATTTCGTACTAAGATAATCTTTATATAAATGTAATGTAGCTATTCAATATTTTAAAAAATGATGTAGCTTCACAAAAACTTCTTTAATTTTTATATTTATAATTTACCTTTTTTGAGATGTAGCTATACTCTTTAATTTAATCTTTTTGTAGTATATTATAGATAATCAGATTTATACATTTATTTTGTTTGATAATATTAAATTAATACAAATAAATTAGAAAGAAACACAAAATTGTAAGCATTTTGTCAAAATGTGCATTTAAAAGATAATGATAACAAATTAAATGAAAAATTACAACTTAACAAACACTCTCATACACACACTTTGTTCCTGGTGAAGATCGGCCAATAGTTAGAAATAATATTTTTGTCCAAAAACATAAATAAATGACTGTAATACTCACACAAAGTGATTATATGGCCATAATAGAAGGAAACTAATTAAAATACAATATATAATAATATAATTAACACATTATAAACTTAAAAAATCACCAAATTTTCATAAAAAAATTTATATAAATATAAGTAATAGTACACAACAAACAATCAATTAAAATTTCAAAGCAGAAACTCACTTTCAGAAGTGTGGCCCAATGTCACAATACAAAAAGTTGAAATAAATTAATTTATATAATAAAATTATTCAAAAGCTAAATATCAATGTAAAAGAAAAAAGTTGTAGTTAAATTAAAACACAGATATTAGTGTATATATGCCAAATATATACATACACACACACACACACATATTATTTCTAACTATTGGTCAATCTTCACAAGGAACAAAGTGTGTGTGTGTGTCTGTGTGTATTAAGTTTGGGGGCAAAGTGTTACTTAACCTCAAGTTTAGGGAGGTAAACAGTAATTAAACCCAACAATTGTCAGTGGGCAATAATGTCATTTCATTGTATTTTTTTGATGGAAAGCATTTTTATTAACATTTGACTAATCATCATAGGGGCAAAGTGTATATAATCGAAATTTAGGGGATAAAGTGTTATTGCTTCCCAAGTTCAAGGGGCAAAGTGTAATTAACCCTTTAAGTTATTCTCGTCTTCAAAAATGATGTAGGTGCTATTCTCTAACCTTAGATCATTATTTAGTTTCTACTGATTATATTTTTTGAAATTACTCCATTCCTTCATAAGTTTAACATATAGTAAGAAGGAGGAAGATAAGATCCTAATCTACACTACTACTGTTAGTCCATTTGTTCCTACTAGACCACCTATCACTCAAGTGTATTCTTATCGTTCTCCACGCATAAACTCACATCCTTCACCAGTTATTCAATCTACAGATCTCAATCTTGATCTGCCTATTACTTTTAGAAAGGAAAAAGACAATGTACTTACGTGATCTCTTCATTTGTTTCATATGAATCTATCTCCTTCTTTGCATTTTTATTGCTTTTTTAGATCCAGTATATGTTCCTAAACACCTAATGAGGCCGAGAATGTCCTGGTTGGCAGGCTACTATGGAGGAAAAAATGATGGCTTTAGACAATAATAGGACCTGGGACTTGGCCCATTTGTCAACAAGTAAAAAAACTATTGGTTGCAAATGAGAATTTGCTATTAAAGTAAATTCTAAAAGGCTTTGTTGCCGGGCTTAAACCTCATCTTGCTGCAAAGGGGTGCACTTAAGTGTGTGGAGTAGATTACTTAGATACTTTCTCTCCCATAGAAAAACTCGCCTCTATTTGATTATTTATCTCTCTTGCTACTACGAATGATTATCCTTTGCACCAGTTAGACGTTAAAAATGCCTTCCTTCATGAAGATTTGCTATTGAAAGTTTATATGGAGCAACCACTTGGTTAAGGTTTACAAACGTCAAAAGTCATTATATGGTTTAAAAAAAAAGTCCTCGTGCTTGGTTTGGGAAATTTAGCAATATAGTTCAAGAATTTGACATAAGGAAGAGTAATTCTGACTATTCTATTTTTTATCAGGAGTTTGAAGTTGGTCTCATCTTACATGTTGTTTATATTGATGATATAGTCAATACTGGTAATAACAATGCAGGTGTTGTAGCCCTTAAAAAATTTCTTCAATTATGCTTCCACACAAAGGATTTGGGTATGTTTAAGTATTTTTTGAGCATTGAGATTATGAGATGTAAACAAGGTATATTTCTATGCCAAAGGAAGTATATTATTGATCTTTTGAAATCAAAAAGAAAATTGGGTGCTAAATCTTGCAGTGCTCTAATGATTCCCAATTAGAAAACAATTAGCTAGTATTTTCACTAAATTGTTAAAGGGTCCAAAAATTGATTATATTTGTGGCAAGATGGGCATGATTAACATCTATGTTCCATCTTGAGAAGGAGCGTTGTAAATATCAGTAAATAAGTTAAAGTTTTGAATTGAATTGATACTAGAAGATTTGATTGTATTCTAGATTGATTTAGATTAGCATAATTCCAGGATCTAGATTAGAATGATTTTAGAGTCTAGATTATTTGATTTTAGGATTTAGATTAGTTTACACATGTATACATATATGTATATTGTACTCTCTAAATAGCATGGAGAAGATAATTTTTGTGACAGCCCCACCTTGCCCAGAGGCGCACCAAAGGGCTTAGCGGACTGCCTGCCTAGCTCTCGCCAGGGCTCGATGCACGCACTCACGTGAAAATACAAACGTACTTAACTTAAAATAAAATAACATGAAGTGACATGGAATAAAATAAACCAAACTCTTATTATTTAACTTGAAGATACAAGTCATATCAAAAAGTTACAAGTCATAATGTACATAATTTTTTCACAATAATAGCCTAACATAGTGCGACTATTACAACACTAAAACACTTATAATAACCCAAAAACCAGTTGATCCAGCTTTAATTTTTCAGTTGACCTGAGTAAAGGAAAACAAATAAAATGGAATGAGCTATAATAGCCCAGTGAATGTCCAATTCATGCAATCATACCAAGCACTCATGATTTAGGTCATTAAAATAATCAATAAATTAAATAAACAATATATGAGCAATTTAATTCACATGTAGTCACTGGCGGATACAGGGCTCAACTACGGAAGCAAGCTTAACCGTAGAGGAGCAGGTACTGATCATGTCGCCACGATATTTAGACCGAGATAATAGCTCAGGTCTTTATCAAGGAACATATCAGTTTTATCAATCACAAGCCCTAACCGCCAAACACCTTATAACCTCCGTACAAGCTACCACATCCGGGGGAGAAGAATCTCAACCCTGGAGGGCCAACACACAATCAAGAAAGTTCATTCCGGAGTTGGCCTCTTTGAGGATTCACAACTCAAAAGGAAAGAACATCACACCCTAAAACACCCAGCACCTTATGTCCTCCCACTTGCAGCCCGGTTGACTAACCGTGAAATAACAATGACGTTAGTCACGGTAGTCTCACACACAAATAACATTTTAAATAATAAAAGCGTGTAACACATTGTGGAATAGATGTGATAAAGTACACATCTTTCCTCAAATAACACATGTACTCACATAATATTTGCAAGTTAAGCATAATGGTCACAAAATAAAATTATCACATTCCATGCATCATGCACACATAAAGACACTCACCTGGTGCCTAAGAAAATATCTCGTAGAAAGGTCGGGTCTCACTATTGGATCCTGCAAATTAAAAGAAATAATCTAATGAAAACCCAATTTTATACCCTAATTAACCTAGTAAGAAAATGCAAGAAATACCTCATTAAATTCTAGGTTTTTTTTTTTTCTAGGGTTTAGGGTTTAGGGTTTAGGGTTTAGGGTTTTCATTCTAGGGTTTTCTAGGGTTTTCTAGGGTTTTTCTAACAAAAATTGGGCATTATTTCCCCTAGATTTCGGCCCTTCCAATCTTGTTTTTTCATCAAGATTTCAATCATCCAACCCATAATTCATCAAGTTCTACCACTTCTTAGTTCAATCCAAACTCAAATTCAATCAAAATCTCACTAAATTTCAAGGATTAAGCTCCAAGAACTTTCACCCAAATAACATGTTCTTCATGAAATTTCAAGGTTCCAATACCACATACTAGTCTATTTAACCACAAGAACACTTTATCTAACAAGTACATATCAAGTTCTAACTAATTTCTTCAAGTAATCTTAACAAGAACTTGGTATTAAACTTGAATAAAAACTAATTAAAACATGAAATTAATAAGGTAGGTTCATGGTAAATACCTTAGATATGCTTAGAACTTTGATTAGAAAAGATAGAAGTCCACTTGCTATGGTTGATTTGAGCCAACTTGAGAGATAAAAGTCCAAGAAATTTGAAAGCAAAAATGGGGAAAGAAGAAAAAAAACTTGGCCGGCCAAAGTGAGAAGGAGAAGAGAGAGAAATAGGCTAGGAAAAATGAAAAAGAAAAGAAGAAAAGATGGGAAAATGGTGGTCCAATTAAATCCTTACAAGAGTAAAGTAAATAGTTAGTCATTTAATGCAAGAATGGCTACTTGGATTAATTTAATTGGTGAAAATTAATAACTCTTATCACTTATATATATTCAATAAATAGACATAAATTATTAAAGCAAATTAGGACAAAAATAGAAAGAGGAAAACCGGCCACAAGAAGAAAAAGAAAGAAAAGAATTTCGGCCCAAAGAAAAGAAGAGAAATTTCGGCCAAAAGAAAAGAAAAGAAAAAGAAGAATTTTCGGTCAAGGGAAAAGAAAATAAAGTGAGAAAATAAATGAGATTTTCAAGTAAAATTGAGTTAAAATTCAAGTAATCAAAAGACTAGAATATAATAAAATAAGCTAATCAAAATTTGAACACTAATATAAATTAAATGGTCAAATGAAATTATTCTAACTTTAGTACTTAGGTATTCTTGTTTAATAATGAAACCTTTAATTAAGTAACCTAACTAATTCAAGAACTCTTCCAAGTAATAAATCAAGGTCTAACACTTAACCCTAATTAGAGAAAAATGTATCTTATGTGTGTATTTTCTAGGGTGTTACAATTTTCCTCTCTATCTTATGGGGCGCTTGGTTCGCAGAGAGGAATCAAAATCGAAATCGGAATCGAAATCGGAATTGGAATCATTCACTTTGGAATTGGAATGAAGTTTTCATTCCAATATCTTTGCTTGGTTGTATGCTGGAATCGGAATTGAAATCATTCACTTTTGAAGACTTTATGGTCCTAAATCATCTAGTTTTGTTGATTAGCAAACAAATGATGATGTTTACTAATGGTTTATCGCAACAAAACAATTAAGGAATAAAAAATAAGTCAAAGTTGCAAAATTTTTACAAGTGATTTCGATTGTCTCCAATTTAGATAGGAATGGGGGATTTCAAAATTTTTAGAAATAATTCTGATTCCTCGATTCCGATTCCCTCCAACCAGGCAACCTATAAGGAATTCATTCCGATTCCCATGAACCAAGCAACCTTTTAGTTTTTAAGGGGGGACATTCGTTTCTGTCCTTTCTTTCTCGCAGATGTTCTTTGTGAAACTATAGAATGATAAATCTTTCGACTCTCAACGCAACCAATTTTGATTTCCGTTTTTAAAAGCACTCTTCTCTATGTGTATTTGTGTGTTATTATAAGAGTAACCATATCTATTTTCTGCATATGTCTAATTGCAAAAATAAAAATTATGGGTATTCATGAGCCATACATCTTGTTCCTTTTGGAGTACATATTAGCCCAGTGATAACTGCACACCCATTGTTGGGGCTGGCCTATTTGCTCGGGGGAAGTCTGCATATGTCGTAGGCTGCATTCGTGTGTTTTTTGGAATTGAGACTGAATTGGTCAACGCAATTCACTAGATTCTGAACTTCTTGTATTTCAAGTCATTCTTTTTGGATTGTAATATTTTCTGAGAATTGCTAATGAAATTCGACTTTTATAAAGAATTAAAGGGAGTAGTTGGAAGCTGGCGCTCAATTATTCTTAATACCAATGTCTTTAGGCTCTTAAATTCAATTCAAAGCCCATTTGTCTCTGTCAATGACCTTATATTTCTTCTTGGGCCGACAAGGTCAGCTTTCACACGCTAGCCCTCTCTCCCCACCCAACCCAAAAAGTACTTCCATTCTTTTTGCTTCTTGGACTTTTGAATTCCAAGAACCAAGCAAATCTTACACGTATGCTTTCTACCCGGAGCACAAATGTCTCTATCGGTACCATCAATTCATTTAAGAAATCTTAGTGCCAAGGGCCCCTATTTTGCTAGGGCGGTGGATATTTGTCTAAGTTGGAAAAAGAAATTTTGGGTGCTCGTCACAAAATTGCTCAGTTAAAAGGTCGATTTTGATCGATTCTGAATATTCCAAAAGTTATCCTCGTAAGAGTCGTATGGTAGTGCAAGTCTCCAGTCTCGATCCAGGTGACAAGAACGAAAGATAGCTACAATCACCCCACAATCTGGTTCAGTTGCCCCTGAAAAAGATGAATAAACCTCCAATTGTCATGGATTGACATTGCAGCCAGTTTTCTTCCACGCCAAAGAGCCCCGGGCCACAAGAAATGCGCTTACAGTGCATGCAAATTAGGTTGTACATTTAGTTGCAGCGTTATCCTCATGAAAACAATCTCGGAAAATAACTCATCAAAATTTAGCCACTATGATATTTCATGACATATTATCAGATTAGAAACCAGTCAGGCTGAACTGAAATTGTCTGAGCTGATACACGTAAAATCCGAATCCATCAAGAAGCTTCTTAGAGATCAATGTTTGTTATGAAATAATTGTATTGATGCTTAAGTTAGTACTAAGTTAGGTCGAGTCTAGTATTCAGTTAGATTAAGTTTAATAAGAACAAACAAGATCCAAGTTACTAATAAGTAAGAAACGTTCAAGAATGGAATCCCTGGGTAAACTTATGCATATTGAACGATGTTAGGGAGTGACGAAATGTTGCGTGGCCCCCCATCTAACATTTGGTTTGTTTTTGTGCCAAGTGTCAATCTTTAGCTGCTAGAAAGCTTACCAGTATGGATTAATCTACAAGAGCCTGAAGTTGGCATTTCTCTTTAATTTCCATGAAGTCACATTATCATTCTCACCTACTCATTCTAACCGACTCATAAGCATGATTCTGGCCATTCTTTTCATCATCATGATCCTAAAGAGAGGTAGTAAATCTTCTGCCTTGCGCATGAGATATTCGGTTCGGTACATTTGTTGATAGTAGGTATCTTTTCTTCCTATGATTCATTAATTAATAGATGGGCATGTTATTCCTTGGACAATGACGATATCTATTGATTTTTCTTTCATTGGACAAAGTAAAAACCTGTCAAAATATTGTTGGCGTACATATTCTATGAGGGCTCAAATGACCGGCTTCAGAAACTTGTTTTGTTATACTAAATGAGGCTTGTGAGTAGCAAATCTATGCGTTCTGACAAATTTATTTTCTAAGTTATATTGATACGCTGTAATTTTATGTATGCGTTTGGATATATCTTGTACTAAGAAAAACATAATAGAATGGCAAAAAATTACATGTAAATACACTGGTATACGTTAAAGATTAAGACCAGCTCGTGCAACAATATACATTTTTTTACACCATACGTGTGTAAAATGGTACTAGGATGTCAGAACTTACCCTGATAGTAAACGAGGATGGAGACTGGAGGGAGACAAAGTATCGTTGGCCGGTGGTAATAAGTACACATGAAACATTCCATATGGCTCCACAAGACATGCGGAACAAAACAGCAGCTTCTTAACTTCAAAATTCTCCGCTACGAAATCAAAAGTTGCACATTCTTTTTTTTTTTTCTTGAATGGATAATGGTCAAATTAGGATGCTAATCGAAATTCTTATCCTGTTAAGAACGAACCATCAAAATACAATTGGCTAATACCAACTGGAGACTATAATTAATGCAGATTCGGTTTGAATTGTCTTTGGAATATTTGATGAGATGACACTGACGCTGATAGAAAACTGTTGTTTGCTATGTATGCTTTTGTGTGTACGCGCCGTGTACGTGTTTATTTACTGATGAGACTATTAAAAAAGCGAATAGTGTCATGGATGAGATGTCCGTTGTGTCTAAAATCGCTGTTGTTTTTGTTGTCCCACGTCGGGTGTCGGCAAGTTACTAATTTGTTCAGGCATATAGGTAGGACTCAGATTATCCTCTAGAATGCTTCAACTCTATTCTTCCATTTAATAATTCAACTAGGATATATTTGGTTGAAATGGAGATCAAATCTTTAGAAAAATGACATGGGTTTTCTCAAAATTTTACAGTAATATGGTTGTCTCTACAAGGGAAGTATAAGCAATTAGGGAAATGCATCCTTTTTTTTTTTTTTTTTTTTTTGCGGGCCATGTTGAAAAATTAGAAGAAGTAATATGGTTGTCTCTACATGGTTGTCTCAGATTTCACGTGGCTACATTTTTTTTTTTTCCTGAAACCTAACAAGATGTTAGAAGGGCAGAAATATGCTATATGCTTATTAATTTGTGTGATATAATTTGTCATATCATTCGAACAAACCAGAAAATGAAAATATTTTCGTTGCCAAAACCGGGTCAAACAAATTCTTTCTCACTACATCCCAAACCGAATGATGCATAAAACACAACAAGAAGAAGACAAGAAAAATTTATTAAAAGAAATCTTCAAACTGCGGTAAATGTTCCTGTGTGTATATAAATGTTGGTGTGGATAATGATTTTGTCCATATTGTTTACAAGAAAATTGGTTGTTTTTTCAGTTAAGTAAATAAATTGTCATACATCAAAGGACTATACCGGCTAATTCATTCATGTTCTGCCAGGGATCGGTCTGGTTTTGGATTGAAAATGTGAGACCCTCAAAAAGTCTCATATTGATGGGAAGAAAAAGAAAATGATTTGTATATAACATCTTACGTTTGGGCTACTAAATAACTTGGCTTAAGCATTTTGGGCCCGTGATTTACAAGCTCAAAAGTTATTGGGTCAGTCCCAGACGCGGGATGTTACAAATGGTATTAGAGCGAACCTTGTGTGGTCTCTGCACGAGGTGAGACTGGGCCTATGGTATTTGGGCCGGACTACGCAAGGAAGTAGAGGAACTAAGTGCTATGCGGAGCTAAGTGCCACATCGACCTAAGGGCGGGAGACACCTCTAGAGCCCGTACGAGCTACCTCTAGAATCCGATACAAATGAGTGGACAGTCCGAATTATGATATGGATTGAGCTTTGAGAGAACGCAAAGCCTGATAAGGAGGGGTGAATGTGAGACCCTCAAAAAGTCCCACATTGGTGGGAAGAAAAAGAAAATGATTTGTATATAACATCCTACGTTTTGGCTACTAAATAACTTGGCTTAATCATTTTGGGCCCGTGGTTTAAAAGCTCAAAAGTTATTGAGCCAGCCCAGACACGGGATGCTAATGCTCACAGAGATGCTAATGCTCAGTAGCATGCAAATGCTCAGCAAGATGTCAAATTTCAGCAACCTGTCTTGCCACCTGAGTATGTTGCTATGGCTGCTGCTTTTGCTCAAGCCCTTCAGGGAATGATTCAGCCAAACGCTGCCCCTCCACCACAACCCCAAACTCAATCTAGAGTTTCAGATACTCAGGATGTTTATGTGACCATGAAGCGAGTAGGGGTCACCCACATTCGAGGGAAGTGCTGACCCTGAGAAAGCGGAGAAATGGTTGGATGAGGTAGAAGATAACTTTGACCTTACTGGAAGTGAAAGAAGAGGTGAAACCCAGAGTAATTGTGCCTTTTTTGGTTGGAGGAAGCATCTAAGTGGTGGAAAGCTGTGCATCCTGTACTCACTGATGGGGGTCAGCAGGTGACATGGGAGAGATTTAGAGAGGCTTTTCTGAAGAATTACTTCCCTCCTTCCCTCCGTGTACAGAAGATGAGAGAGTTTAATGCTTTGAAGCAGGCGCCAAATATGTCAGTGATAGAATATGCACACAAATTTGTGACCTTAGGACGGTATTCACCAGCTATCATGAAAGATGAGACGTCAAAGATGATTCACTTCCAAGATGGATTGTTGAGTGAGATTCAATCTGGAATCGTGCATGCAGGAGCTCAGACGTATAGTAAATTATTTGAAGCAGCTGTAGCCACTGAGGCTGACATTCGTCGAATACAGCGGGAAGAGTCCATCAAGCGGGCTCGGATTATGCAGTCACAGCATCAGCCATTTAGACAGAAGCCAATCATCTAAGCCACCAACTTCTTCTCGTTCTGCTACTAAGAAACCGGGGCATCCATCAACATTCAGACCTAAGAAAGAATGTGACTACTTGCCACAAGAAGCATTTGGGTGAATGCCGTTGGAAATCAGGTGCATGTTTTAACTGTGGATCATTGGATCACAAATTAAGAGATTGTCCCACACGAAATGCAGAGCAAGGCTAGGAATGATGGGCAGAAGATGAAACCAGGAAGCCAAGTCAACTCTCGAGTATTTGCTATGACTCAGGATGATGCTTTTGGGGCTGATGATGTAGTGACAGGTACTCTTCTAATCAATTCTGTACCAGCCTTTATACTATTTGATTGTGGAGCGTCCCATTCATTTATCTCTAAACGGTTTGCTAAGAAGTTATCTGATGATCCTGTTTGGTTAGAGAAACCTTATAGAGTAGGGACACCTGGAGATAAAATTATTGAATCAAGAATAATGTTTAGTAATTGTCAAGTTACTATTGGGTTGGAAAATTTTAGGGCTGATTTAGTGAGAATACCCATGTCAGATTTTGATGTAATACTAGGTATGAATTGGTTAGCTCATAATTATGTCCACTATTGACTGTAGAGAAAAGAAAGTTAGATTTTCTTTACCTGGGAGAGAGGAGCTAATTTTTCAGGGATGCACTGAAAGAGAGAAAAGACAGGTGACCCTAATCTTATCTGCTTTAAAAGCTTGGAAGGCACTCAGAAAGGGATATGATGGTTACCTAGCTTATGTGGTGGATTCGAAAAATAGTGAACAAGAGTTGAAAGATCTTCCTATGGTAAGAGATTATCCAGATGTCTTTCCTGAAGAGCTACTAGGACTACCTCCTGAGCGAGAAGTAGACTTTGAGATTAATTTAGTGCCAGAAGCAACTCCTATCTCAAAGACCCTTACAGGATGGCTCCAGGCAGAATTGAAGGAGTTGAAGTTCAACTGCAAGAGTTATTGGACAAAAAATTTATTCGTCCGAGTGTATCACCATGGGGAGCTCCAGTGCTAGTTCGTTAAAAAGAAAGATGGTAGTCTCAGGCTGTGCATTGATTATCGAGAGCTGAATAAAATCACAATCAAAAACAGGTATCCACTGCCCAGGATAGACGATCTATTTGATCAACTAAAGGGTGCGACAGTTTTCTCAAAAATTGATTTGAGATCAGGGTACCATCAACTAAGAATAAAAGATAGGTGACATCCCGAAAAGTGCCTTTCGAACCAGGTATGGCCATTATGAATTTTTAGTAATGCCATTTGGTTTGACTAATGCACCTGCGGCTTTTATGAATTTAATGAACAGGGTGTTCAGACCTCAGTTGGATAAGTTCGTTGTGGTTTTTATTGATGATATCCTTATTTACTCTCCAAGTGATATGGAGCACGAAGAACATCTTAGAGTTGTGCTACAGACTCTAAGGCAGGAGAAATTGTATGCAAAATTTAGCAAGTGTGAATTCTGGTTGAAAGAGTGTTTCATTTTTGGGCCATGTGATCTCAGAAAATGGTGTAGCAGGTTGACCCTAAGAAAATTGAAGCTATTGTAGATTGGCCTAGATCGACAACGGTGACTGAGGTCAGAAGCTTCTTGGGTTTAGCAGGATATTACCGAAAATTCGTGGAAGGATTTTCCACACTTGCTATTCCTTTGACCAAGCTTACTCAAAAACGAGCTAGGTTTGAATGGACAGATAGTTGCCAAAAGAGTTTTCAAGAATTGAAGAATAGATTGGTTTCTGCACCAGTCTTGACTTTGCCTTCTGGGACTGGTGGATTTACCATCTATAGTGATGCTTCAAAAGATGGGTTGGGTTGTGTTCTTATGCAGAATGAAAAGGTAATTGCTTATGCATCTAGGCAATTAAAACCTTATGAGCAGAATTATCCGACCCATGACCTGGAGTTGGCAGCTGTGAGTTTTTGCTCTCAAGATTTGGAGGCATTACCTTTATGGAGAACAATGTGAGGTTTTTACTGACCACAAGAGCCTTAAGTACCTGTTCACACAGAGAGAGTTGAATATGAGACAGAGGAGATGGCTCGAGTTACTGAAAGATTATGATCTCAAAATTAGCTATCATCCTGGAAAGGCCAATAAAGTTGCTGATGCTCTAAGTAGAAAAGCCCATGGGACTTTAGCAGCTATGTTAGGGAGACAATTTGAGCAGTTGAATTTGGAATTGGTGGACTCCACAGAGAGTACTTTGGCAGCACTAGTGGTTCAACCGACGTTGATTGATCGAATTAAAGGGAGACAGCGTAATGATGTTGAATTGATGAAGATATGGGATAAGGTACATAAAGGAGAGCAATCAGAGTTCCAACTGCATGAGGATAATAGCTTGTGGATGCAGGGTCGTCTTTGTGTGCCTAATGATCCAGAGTTGAAAGGAGAAATTTTACAAGAAGCTCATAATTCAAGATTTTCTATTCATCCTGGCAGCACAAAAATGTATCGAGACTTAAAGGAGAATTTTTGGTGGAGTGGTATGAAGAGATCAGTAGCAGAATTTGTGTCTAAATGCTTGGTTTGTCAACAGGTGAAAGCGGAACACCAAAAGCCTAGTGGTTTGCTCAAGCCGTTGGATATTCCGGTTTGGAAGTGGGAGCATATCACTATGGATTTTGTGCATGGATTACCAAAGTCAAACCATGGCAATGATAGCATTTGGGTAATTGTGGATAGGCTTACAAAATCGGCACATTTTCTTCCCATACTGCACTACTACTTCCTTAGACAAGCTAGGTCAAGATGTACACTGAGCACATTGTTCGACTACATGGGGTACCTGTTAGTATAGTGTCAGATCGTGATTCCGAGGTTTGTTTCGAGATTTTGGGAGGCCTATCAACAAGCTTTGGGGACAAAAATAAATTTGAGTACTGCATTTCATCCTCAGACAGATGGGCAATCAAAGAGAACCATCCAAACATTGGAAGATATGCTAAGAGCTTGCACGATTGATTTCAAAGGTAGTTGGGAGGATCATTTGATGTTGATGGAATTCTCTTATAATAATAGTTATCACAGTAGTATTGGGATGGCACCATATGAGGCCTTGTATGGAAGAAAATGTAGATCTCCTTTATACTGGGATGAAGTAGGTGAGAAAAGAATCACAGGGTCAGAAATAGTGCAAGTGACTGTGGATAAAATTGCAGTGGTGAGAGAAAAGCTAAAAGCTACTCAAGATCGCCAAAAGAGTTGGGCTGACTTGAAGAGGAGACCACTTGAATTTCAAGTTGGTGAAAAAGTTTATCTGAAAGTTTCTCCAACTAAGGGAGTGAGGCGGTTTAGGAAAAGTGAAAAATTAAGTCCAAGGTATGTTGGGACCGTTTGAGATTTTAAAAAAGGTTAGAGATTTGGCATACCAATTAGCCACTACCTCCAGATTTGTCGATGGTTCACAGCACTTTTCACATTTCTCAACTTAGAAAGTATATATCAAATCCGAGTCATGTGTTGCATTATGAACCATTGAGGGATCGAGGAGAATTGACATATGAGGAAGTCCCGTTGCAAATTGTAGATAGAAAGGATCAAGTCTTGCGCAGTAGAACCATCCCGTATGTTAAAGTGCAATGGTCAAATTATACAGTTCAAGAAGCTACTTGGGAGCTTGAGGAAGAAATGCACAAAAAGTATCCTCAATTGTTCGATGAACAAGGTATGTTAAGTTTCGAGGATGAAACTTTTTATAAGGGGGGTAGAATGTAATACCCGAGGAAAAAAAAGGAAGAAAAAAAAGTGGGTCATTAAATAAAAATAATAAAAATATTACTACTTTTTATTATTAGTTAGCAACCCTCAAGATAGGGACTAAGGGTGCAAATACTAAAACTTATAAGAATAGAATTGCAATTAGGAACAATTGGGTAGATACTAATCGTGTTGTCTACTCCTAATAAACCCTTATATGACGTTATTTGATATCAGATAGCCCAAGGGGCAACAAGGAAGAGAATGTCAAACAAGAGGGAGTAGAACAAGACAAAATGGATCACTCCGAGTTTGATTAAGGTAATCTTCAAATTTTCTTGTGATTTTAGTTTTTATAAGGATAGTATCATATAGGGCATGATTTCAAAATAGTCATTGTGATAATTTGATCTCATATGATGCCGTATTATTGGTGGGATGTAGACGGAGGTTATCGAAAAGAAAAAAAAAAAAAGAAGAAGATGAATAGAGATTGAAGTTACAATTTTCGGTCGTGAATTAAACTTGCTAGGTAGGGCTGCAGAGGCTTTGCCCTTTACTTGCATTGCTATGGAAAGCAAAAACAATATAATAAGTCAAGATTTTGCATTGACGGAAACTCGTCTAGTTGGCCAACTGTGGGGCTGATGCCATAAAGTCAAGTTGACAGAAACGCTAGTCGATTGGGGTGACTGTCTGTGAGTAGTGTATATGAAATAGTTTAAGCAGTGGATCGTTCTACTTCGTTTCGTTATAAGGTTATTCTGTTTTTTTTTTCTTTTCTTTCTTTCTTTCTTCCACAGAATGCATTAGATGATATATTAGTTTATATTTTATTTTTACTAAATAGTTAAATGAACTAACTAAGTTATAATAATTTGGGAATTTGGGACTTTCTTATAGTGTTTATATTGTGTATAGGTTATAGGGATTTAATTTGTCTAATTTTTCAATAAGGGAACAGAGGTGACGAAACTTTGAAATTCTGAGGTGTTCCTTAGATAATTGTGTTGAGGTAAGTGGTTCTTGTCCTCTCCATAATTTTGAAAGTTGATTTTGCACAATGATATTTTTGTTTGAAATATATATTTGTATTAAAATCGGTGCGAGCATATATTATGTGATTGTTTTACCCTATGAAAAAAAATTGTGAGTGGCTATTTATTGAAAAGGATCATGAATGCCTGTTGCTTGTATTATTATTTTGAATATTTGTTATTGTGGGCTCATGGTTAAACTTTGGTATATTAGGCAGGAAGCTAAGTTCCCTATTCTCTTATTGTTTGGACCCAATCCTAACTGGGGATAATAGTTAGGAACTCTGTTCTGTTGTGGACCCTCCTAGCAGGATATAATAGTTAAGGGCCGGATCCGATTTAGCTGATTATACCCTAGTGGACCCTTGAGCCTATCCTCTGGACTATTAGCTATGATATTATTGATTTTGTTAATTTGATATTGATATGAAAATCTGTTAATGATATTGAATGCCTCTCACAAATATGTATCTATATGTATAAAATTATTTCCTTTTTGTTAACTCATATGTGTGTGTGTGTGTATGCATGTTGAGAGTATGTGAATTTTATGAAAAGAAAATATAGTATTTATAATATGCTCATCCTGGTGGGTGAGGACGTGAGCTATTTACTAAGCTTATTTATGCTCACTCCACGCTTCATGTTATTTTTGTAGATTTAACTCATAGCCCTGAGTTCAAAGAAGGAGCCAGTCAATAAGGCTAGTAGTCTGCTTTTGATATTAGTTGGTCTAGATTATTATTGAATAATTAAGGCACGTATTGCCTAAACATTATTGACTTTGTTATTGAAGTTTAAATACCTTTTGGTATTTCTGTTTTTAGCATATTTGTGATTTAATGGCGTGCACAATCTGGTTATTGTAGAGAAATTGAAGGTTTAATAAATTGGTGGTTAGTTCTTGAATTTTACTCGGGTATTTTGTGCCTTACATCTTGGAATAAAATCTAAGGTGTGGCGTGTTGTACCCTAGTCATGGGGTGTGATAGAATGGTATCAGAGCGAATCTCGTGTGGTCTCTGTATAGGGTGAGACTGGGCCTATGGCATTGGTCCGGACTACGCAAGGAAATGGAGCAACTAAGTGCTGTGCGGGGCTAAGTGCTACGTCGACCTAAGGGCGGGAGTCACCTCTAGAGCCCGTACGAGCCACCTCTAGAATCCAATACAACCAAGTGGATAGTCTGGATTATGATATGGATTGAGCTTTGCGAGGACGCAAAGCCTAATAAGGAGGGGTGAATGTGATACCCGTCCCACATCGGAAAATTGAAGTAACATGGATTAATGTATAAGTTGAGTCTAAGCACTCAAGTCCAACTTGGGATATCCATTTTGGACTAGCGAGGACGAAGTCCAAAAGTTAGACTTGGCTGCTCAGACTTTGATCGCGCGCTGGGCCTGCGGTACTGGAACGTGACAGAAAATGTCACAAAATTGGGACATTAGAAATTGACGTGCCACCAAAGTAAGCAACCAATTTTGCAAATTTCTTGAACAATAATCGTGCTTACTGAACGTCAATGGTAAACAGAACATTAATCTCCTAAATTAAGTTCTACATAAAAGCGAGATCCAACAGCAAAAAAATTGAATGCTCTTGGTTCCCTTGAATGATCATCAATTATTTGTCACTTATTGGGATAATCCCGACCATTTTCATATGACTCCTTGCTTTATTTTCGTTTTGCCAAAAAACATAAGATCGTAAATAAATGATAACCCCATTGAGACTTTTTTTTTTTTTTAAAAAAGGAGGAGATGGGGTATTGGTGTCTAGTACCCACATGGTTTGTCTCCATTTTCAGGTACAAAAACACATTAGTACTAAAATTCTCAAAAAAAAAAAAATTGAAGTTGAATAGAGTTAGGTAATGGTAGTTATGAAGTCTCTTTTCTTACGATATTGAACCAACCAACACCTAGAAACGCGCACTGAACCATAGTTTTAATCTTGTACGTTATTGGCATGATAGTGAAGTATGGTTTTGGTTAATTAAGAGGATAACGTGCATGGAAAATATTGTGACAAGAAAAGGTGCAAAAGAAATGATAAATTATGGTCCAACACGGCATCAATTTTTCTCTAAGAGGCTGCAGTGAACAGCAGCACGTTGAATGAATATGTATCAATCAGCTGCGTCGTTGCTGAGTAAGCACCATAAATTCAACATCAAATTTACTTGGCCCTTATTTAATTTAGTCACGAGCAGCACTAACAGCAGCAGCACCATCAAAGCTGTTATTCAAAAACTGGACTTTTACAAAAGTATTGTCCCAGTTCATTCTATTTTGATAATTGGATTCTCTTACTTGAATCTTCAAGACGCCAAAATTCTTCCAGACATATAGTACCGTACAGTGTCACTCAAACAATATTGGGATAAGATAATTGCATCATGTCAGGAAAAATGAATATATGCATGCATCATACCAAGATTTACGTTAAAATTTTGCCAACCAACAGGAATTTGACTAGAATTCTTTCCTTTTTCCTTTCCTAGTTTCTTCACAATTATTGAAAGATTTTGAGAATATGTGACTGACTCGAGCATACTTATCACCTCAAAAGACATACAAGTCTGATATGCAAGTCTGCCTAGAACCCTTTGGCTAAAATTAGAACATGCAAGTTAGGTCACCCTATAGGCTATGCAAGTCTTGGCAGAGCAAATGGTAGTCCCTACTCCCTATGCAAGTGGTGGGGACAAGAATTATGCATGATTAGATGCGAGTCAAGTATAAATTCTTTTGGGTGGGTGCATTTGGTTTATGGGATGAGATAGGATTGAATTACTTATACCATTCAATATTTGGTTTCAGTTTAAATATATGATTACAGCTCTATTTAACTGAATTAATCCTATATACACGGGATAAAATAATCTCATGGGGTTGTAGTATTAGTCATCTTGGGATGACTCTTAGATGAAATAATAAAATCATTGACTAATTTACTCCTACTATCACCACGTGCACCACCATTATCACCACCACCACCACCACCATCATGTACCATCACTTCTACTACCACCACCACCAAGTTGCACTATCATCACCACCATGACTAACGACCATAACCACCATATGTCACTACCACCACGGAGCACCCCTACCATCAATACCAGGCAAACTATTACCACCATCTACTACTACTGTACCCTACCACAACAAACACCACTATTACCACTATCATATAATAACACCACCACCACCATTTACTACCATGCACCACCACTACCATGTATCACGTGTACCACCACTACTACTAAACAAAAATAATATTGTAAATTTTGGATATTTTAGTTAGTAAAAGTGAAATTCAATCTTTAACAAAACATGTAATGACATAATTTTTTTAAGATATCTCGTCAAATCTAGTATCAACCAAACATTAGATAATTGGGACTACTAATCTGAGTATAACTCATCTTAGGATTCATATTCCAAGAATGAGTCATCCCATCTCATCCCATTCGTGAACTAAACGAACCCTTAGTAATGTACATTATAGACATTTGGATTGCAAATTACATACAACTTCTAGGGTAACTGGGACTACTAATCCGAAGATAACTCATTCCAAGATTTATATTTCAAAGAAAAGTCATCCCATTTATGAACTAAACTAACTTTAGTAATGTAGATTGTAGACATTTAGATTGCAAATTACATGCAACCTCTAGGGTTTCTAATTTTGTTTATCTCTTTTGGTCTCTCAGCCCAATCCTTTATTAATTCCTATAGTAAATTAATTAAGGGTTAGGATTGCAACTTGCAGAGCCTTATATCAAATCTAGGATCCAAGATAAGGAATTAATGATAAAAAAAAAACCACAACTTTTGGATAGCGGGCCTAATGCATGACCATTTCTTCAGGGTTGATAGCTTATCAGTAACTCTTTTTGATTCTGGTTTAGACATCCTCAGGCAGTAGAATACTTATGCCACATGAAATGGCATGGTACTCTCTCTCTCTCTCTCTCTCTCTCTCATTACTACAGTTTCCAGTCAGAAACAACTGAGTCGTCTTCCATTCTTTTCAAGAAAATGGACTTGGAATCCAAAGCTAACATGCACAAGAAAAAGTTAAGAAAAAACAAAAAGAAGTATCGCTCCTCAAAAATTATCAAGTTTTATGAGTACAAATTAACCCCATATCTGCGAAGAAGATCACCAAATTGTGCGGACCTTATCCTATCATCACGTACAATTAAAGCAGAAGACTGAATTGACAGAACTGGGAAGTGGTACTTTTTACCAGAGACATCACATGTGGTTTAGAACCTTATATATGATTGCTCCAATTCGACCAGTATAATTGCTTTTGATGGCAAGAAATCCATAACGTACAGATAAAAGATTTGCATGCCTTTATAAAGTGAACAGAAAGTACTAATTACTGAGAGCAATGTTTTTTTTTTTTTTTTTTTTTTTTTGAGGAAATACTGAGACCACTGTTACTTCAATTTTGTGGTCGGTTTTAGTTGAAGACTTACTCGCTACTGTACAATTTAGGTCCAGTCATGCAATTTTCTGAGCAACCGTTTATGGTCCAGAACTTATTCACGCTAGTGTGACCTAGTATGAGTTATAGAATCTATATTTAACTTCTTTTTTTTTACTAAACATGTAGCTAAAATTAGTTACGTCAGCACGAATTGATTTCAACTTGAGAATAAGTATTAGATGTATCACATGTCACATGGTGTTTTATAACTAATTATACATCGCTAAATATTGAAAAGTGTGACACATTATCATCATGTGACCATGAATTATCAATTTGACTGCACGTGATGCGTTTAATCTATTTTGTATAATAAAAATGAATTGAGACTTTTGATCTGGTCGAGTTCCATTAAAATTGTGAGCGAGCTATTGATGAGAGTTGAGACTTGCGGGTAAAGTTGATAACCATGTGGGCGCCAGATTCGGAGGCTATTAACTACCTAAACCGCTAAAATCACTTTTACTTTTGAGCAAAATCAAAGTGCGATTTCTTTTTGTATATTTGCTTGCTTTGAAGCAAGAGATCATGATCATTCATAATTTGTTTAACAGGTGGCCGTCCTTGACCTGTTGCTGGTCAAGAAATCAGCCAGTGCGGAGCACGATCATCCCGTAGCCGCTCACATGCAGAGAAAGTAGGACCAACCCCGTCTCTGTTTGTTGTGGTAGTAAATAAATTTATTATTAATAATAAACTTTTACAGAAAGTATTAAATTTCTTGAAAACTCACTCTGTTTGTTTGATTAAGTTTTTCAAGAACATATTTTCAACAAATTTCAAATGTGTTTTCTAACTAATTTTTTATTTCATACACATATATTTACTAAAAAGAATATCAACTACTACAGTGTAATGTTTTTTAAAAGCATATACCGAAAAAAAATCATCCAAATTGCATAATAATGTTTCTTAGAAAAACCTTAAAAATAATCATCTAAACAATAATTATTATTTTTTAGGTTGGGTTTGGTAATACCTCATTAAATACTCCTCCTTCAACTTTTTGCCTACGAGAATGATATACTGTAAGACATGAACTAACTTATAATAAAACTATTTATAAAAGTAATGATAGCTCACAAACACAATTAAAAAGTTCTTGAGTTTAAATTTATGTGTTTGTAGGCAGTAATAGTAGCTCGTAATGAAATAAATAAAATTTGAATTCAAATTTTATCTTATTGTTTCTTGAGTTACTTGTCTAAAAATAAAGTAATAATGCTACAAATACTAAGATATTGAGAATTATAGACGCTTCTAATAAAGCGAATTGTAATAGAAGTTCCTTACCTCAATCTATCCAATCTTTCTCATCACTTAAAATTTAAGAACAGTTGCTCCCTAATTTGTGGATATTATATTATTATTGTAAAATCTCATACTTCAGAGAATAATAATTAATATTTGTTATATATATGTAAGTTTCAAGATCACAGTATCTGTATTTGTTTAGAAGGGATGATATACGCAAATGGAACAAGTGTGCTTCGCAATAGTACATGCAGTTGCTGAGATTTGTTATATGTATATAAGTTTCAAGATCACAGTATATGTGATACTACTAAAGTCCTGGTCTAAAAGAGATAATATGTTGAAAAAGGAACTACCGTGGTTTGAAATAGCAGGAATAGTTACTAAAATTGTTATATACCTATAAGTTTATACAAAGCCAAAGTTGCTTGCCTCTTGCTACTACTTTTTCTTTGTTTCTATTTCTCTTTTCCATGTTCTACTTAAACTACTATTAAAAAGTGGAAAATGGCTTAGTGAACACTAAAAACTAAGGAATTTGTTTTTATTGCGGTTTTTAGAATATTATTGGAATAATAATGCTGTAACAATTTTAAAATATGTTACACACACACACAATAATCTCTATGAGTGTGTGTGAAGTAAAAAGATGGTTAAAATTATTTAAAAAACAACTATTAAAAAACCTATGTAAACAATATTTTAAATAGTATTGTCAATAATGGCTACGTTTCGAAGCCAAGCGTATTTTATATATTATCTAAAACCCCTTGAGCCAAGCACTACGTCGATTCAGATTGATTCTCTCGAATTATGGGAATGATTATGCATGGTCGCGCATTGAAAGAAGGATTTGCATGTTACTGATCGGTCAATGTCTTGGATCGCCAGTAGATTCTTGGAAAAGTATACAATACACCACGTACATTGTCACGTGGTGTACTAGAACCAATAATTTATCGTCATGTGGTAATGGTGGATCATACCTTGTATTATTTGACGATGTATGATTGGTTGTAATGCACCACGTGGCACGCCACGTGGCGCGCGTGGTGCACGCAATA